>VXBQ01014201.1:30270-70219 GCA_013400175.1 Phainopepla nitens | reverse complement strand
TGCTGGGCTCCTGCAGGACACACACACCCTGAGAGCAGCCCCTTCTCTGCTCCAGCCCTGCAGGGCTCCTTCCTTTGGGCCAGCACAAACCCTCCTGCCCCTGGCTTCCCCCCACTGTGCTGCACTGCTTCCAAAGTCCCATGGGAATGTTTAGCACCTGCTTCTCCTAAATCCACAAGCATGTGGGATTAGACCTGGGATTCCAGCCAAGAGAAAATATTTGGCAAGAGAAATGAAATAAAGGTGACACAGAAAATAACAAATGTGTCTGAATGATTGTGTAGGGTTGGTAATAGTGAATGTATTCAACACCACCTACAAGGATCTTGGCACAAGGAGTGTGTTTGGGCTACTGAAATCGGCTCTTGACAGCTTATCAAACAAGAATATGGAGTAGGACTGAGCAATCATAGAGTAAAAACTGCCAGGAGCTGTAGATTCAGAATGGCCAAAACTGCATGAGATGCCAGGTCATGCCCTTTCGGATCATAACAAGAGTTTCTGCTATAAAATAGATGCTCATGAGTTAAAAATCCTGAGAAAATCTTGTGTGTACTGATCACTTACACCTGGCTGTGACTGATGTGACCCTGAAAAAGCAAATGTGATCTTAATATGTGGCATTAGGCCTACTTCCAGCAGGGATTACAAGCTAATAACACCCATTTCATAAAACAGCCAGGATACTGGTCACTTATGTCTAGGAAGATTAACACCAACTGAAACCTGCATGGAAAAAGACTGGTAAAAAAAATTATAAAAATTAAGGTCAGCCCAACAGAAGGGTCAGAGTTAGACTGTTTAGCTTATGGAGGCTAGAGGATGTGTGTCTGTTTGCCAGAAGGAATGGTAAGTCTTGAGAAAGAAAAGAACCATACCAAGACTGTGTAACAAAAGAGTACCTGCAAAAGCTGGTTACATTTCTCAGGCAAAAGAAGCGTGCCTGAAGTCCATTGTTTTACACAGATTCTTTGCCTGAAATCTTATTTAACACACCTAGTTCATCTTCTGATTCTCAGCAGTTACTCACTTAGCAGATACTCCCTGTGAAGCGTGGTAAACCAGCTCTGGGACAGTGCCCCTTGGTTTTCTCACTGTGCCTTACCCTTTAGTCCTCTGGTTGAGCTTCCTCAGGAAAACACGTGTAACTTCCAGGGCCTCCCTTTCTCCTAGCAGCAGATTTCCCGAGGTGTTGCACTTCAGGTCAATCCAGTCTGTGCGCAGCATATGGAAGTCCAGGTTGCTCATGCTGAAGGTCTGCTCCCAGTTGACAGCCTGGTCAAACACTGGTACATAATCGAAATCCTCCTCATCTTCCTCCTCCGGCTCCCCATCCACCTCTTCCTCTTCTGCTGCTCCTCCAGACTTGCCCTTCACAGGAGATGCCACCTGCGCCTCTCCTTTGCCCTCCAGCCCGTTGTTGGCCACCCTCTGCTCAGCAATGTAGGCCTGCACCTGGCTCAGCCAGTGCGGCAGCCCGGGCTGCGGGCTGGGGCTGGCAGCGCTCACCGCGTGTCGCCCGTCCTTGCCAGAGTCTGGGCCTCCTTTCTCAGCTGGCACGGTGCCTGCCGCCCGCAGCCTGTCCTTCGTGGTGCTGAGGTCTCCTCGAGGTCCCATCCCGATGGGAACTGTGACCTCTGAGTCCCTGGGCTGGCCAAGAGACTGCTGCCTTTGAGACACAGTCCTAGAAGGAGGGTTCGCCCTTCTGACAGGCACTCTGCCCTGGATGGCCCTGGCATGCTGCAGAGGGCTCCTGGAATTGTCTTTGACGCCAGCTTTCAAACGGGCTCTCTTCGTCACTGGGTGTCCCTCTAGGCCCGTCAGGCTGAGGCTTTGGTTGGTGGAGGCCAGCATGGCCGAGTTGACAGCAGACCTCTCCATCCTCCTCCTCTGCATCTGCCGTGCTGCACTGTCACCCGTGAGCGAGAGGAGGCGGCGGCGCTCCCCGAGGGAATAGTCCTGGTGCACACTGTCACTGCCCAGCACAATGCTGGGAGCCCTGCCTGCCGGCCCTGCCCCTCCCGGGCCATGCTCGGGGGCACTGGGGCTCTCCACCTCCTGCTCCTCGTACTGCACGTCAGCCAGCTTCCCCTCCTGGGAGCCTGCAGGAGAATCGAAGTTACACCTCTGGCCTCCTCCCACTGCCTTCCCTGCCCTGCCCAGGCACAACCCAGGCAGGGGGCAGCTACTTCCCACCTCCTCTCAGTGTTGCCTCTCCTGCTCAGAGGGTCAGGGATGCTCTCCCCGTGGGAGCAGTACTCTTGCTGCCAGCTTCCTCAGCAGCCACCATTGCCAAAGGCTGTGCAGCTGTCTGGCTTTGCCCTTAGCTGTGGTCTGGCCACAGCTCTGCAGGACAGGTGTGACCACAGGCTGCCACACTGCACACTGCGGCTGTGTCACTCCTGCCCATGTTTTTGCTAGAACTGCACCTCAGCTAAGCTGTGGGCCTGAGAGTTGTTGTGTTGTCTGCTGCAGCCCACTCTTTGGTGAGCTCCCAACCTGCCCTAAAGAGAAGTAAAAGTGGCAGCAAAAGTCTCCTCCCAGACACAGCAATCTGGCAGGGAAAGGCTGAGACTTCCTTGGCACAGAAAGTCAATGGCTTCTTTCAGCTGGTGCTGCAAGACCACACACAAACGTGACATATCAAAGGATCCTCTGGGTTCTGACATTAGGGCCCCTACCTGGCTGCTCTGTCTTTTCTCCAGAGTCCAGGCTCTTCTCTGGCCGATCCATTTTCATGTACTTGTAAAATCCAAATCTGCAGAGAGAAGAGCAAAACACAAGTTTGATGAAAGTTACCTTCACCTTTCCTGGAAGAAGGAAAAAGATCCTGAGCACAGGAAGGCCATTATCAGCTGTCTTAATGGGAAAGTGACCCTCCTTATCCTGAATTCCCTCCATTCCTCCTGAATGGCTGGGAGTCCTTGCACAAGGTATCTGATCATAACAGTAGGGAGAATGCAAGGAGCAGTTCCCCTGTGGGGCCACCACCACTGCGATCTGGGCACCAGTGAAAATGAATGCATTTCTTTCCCCAGGGAGAGGCCTGGTGGTGAGCACAGTTTGGCCTTCACAGTGACAGCTACCAGGAGGCTAAAGCCACTGGCAGGCCAGGCTTCCTGGAAATACACTCCCTGTTGTAAGAGAATAAACATGCCCTGACTCAGTTACTGGGTTGCCCGCACAAGAAAAGCGCTGGTAATTTCCCCTTGAGACCAAAACATATTTTCACTTAAGTTACCAAAAGAAACTATAAATGCTCTAATGTTTTGGCAAGACTTAGGGAATCTTTATGAATTAACAAAGTCCTACAGAAGTGAACATGAAATTCCACACCAATTCCAGCCTTCAAGCTCCTCCCCACCCTACTAGTAAACCCAAATTTACAGTGCTACCTTTCCAAATAATAAGGGTTTTCCTGGTAGAAGCATTTGTTGTCTTTCTCCATGTGGCTCAGGCGGCTATAATCATTTGGGTAAACAAAGGATAAATGAACCTGTGAAGAAGAGAGAAAGACGAAGTGAAACCCTCATAAATGCCAGACATCAGTCAAAAGGTGGCCTAGACATAGCTGCAGGGTAACCAGCCCTTTTTAGAAGGAGCAGGAGTTGCCCACTCTTTGCCTCTCCAGCAGGAGGCTGTGAGAGTGGAAGACAGAAGGAAGCATGCTAGGATACAGGCATGCATGTGCCTTTTACCCTCTCCCTCAGCACGTGTCCACCCCTCTAACTGTGAGCTGAAGTCCTGCAGCAGCGTGAGAACTAACTGGAGAGAGGTGGGCAAGCCCTCCTGAAGAGATGTCCGTGGCTTTAGTAATCCCCACACACTACAGCCCCCACGGAGAATGGACTCCTCAGCCACTGTGACATTCCCAAAGCTCAGGCCCCATGGCTAGCAGGATCCCCCCCTGCCATGCCTCCCGGGCAGGACCCGGCTGGGAGCTCCAACTCACAAACTGGAGGCCCTGGTAGCGCTGCAGAGGAAATCCATCCACCAGGTAGCTGGGCTTGTAGGGGCAGTCCGGCAGCACACGGCGCACACGGGACCTGCTCAGCAGGGGCACTGCAGGAAGAACACAGAGGCAAGGCTGCAGGAGGGCCCTGCTGCAGCCCACGCTCCAGCTCAGCTACTTCTGCCCCTGGGCTCTATTTAGCCATGGGAAATATTGAGAAATAGATTAAACAAACCTTCTTGCACAGCTCAGCTCTTTACATTCCTTTAAGATGCTTACACAAAAATATGGTTGGGGATGTTGTGTGAGCTGGACGCCAGGAACGAGGAGCTGGCTTTAGTCTGTGCTTTGTCTCCCACAGTGACTCTGCAGCTGCCCCTCTCTTTCGCACCAGGAATAAAAAAGCACGGCCTAGATAACTGTGGTTATCCACAGTTGGTACAGGTTGTCCTGTACCAGGACAATTCTTCCCAGCTGTGCTCCTGCACGGGCTGCAGGTACCTCCTCAGCTGCTTTGCAAGTCTCACCTTCATAAAGAGTGTCCCGGGGGTCAGGCTTCAACATGTCAGCCGGGTGTGCCCTGCTGCCAGCAGCCCGGCCCCTGCGCGTGGCCGGCGTCTGCGGGATGTGCCCAACCTCGTCCATCTTCAGAAGTGTCTCGTCTGGAAACCAGAGAGAGAACACAGCGGGAGGCAGGGGCTACCTTGCTCCTTGTCCCAGAAAGCACCTCTCTCCAGTGTCAGCCCTTCCCACATGGCACTAATGCTGTCTCTGGCACAGGCCAAGGCAAGGCTCTGAGCCAGAAAGCTGCAGATATGGAAGCTGTGGGGTGAAAGCACAGCTTTCACTGAAAGCAAACACACACAGTGATGAGGAGTGGAGGAAAACGACCTCCTGCCTTGGATACAGCACCAGTGGTGTGCTGAACAGGCCCCATACTGGCAGGAACTGCTGCACACTCTGTATTACTAGTATTAAGTTTCTTTCCAAAGGAGATGAAGAAAGATGAATGGGAGGAGAAACCTGAGGAGCAAAGCTTTTGCCTGTACTGGAAAAGGATCAGGACCTTGGGGAAGGACCTTCAGTGGCTGAGGAGGATGTTACTCCAGAAAGGGAATGAAGTCCCACAGTAAGCCAAGAACAATAGGAAGCTCAAATTCAACAGTGGGTATTGGTTACATTTTTCCTTGGGTGCTGCTGTCACAAGTCTTCATGTCTCCATGGATCTTACTCTAAAATGAGGGGAATTGAACAAATATCCATGAGGGAAAAGCAATATCCTGCCAAGAGCACTGGTGTGCAACTTCTGGGTACTGAACCACATGGGACCCCAGAAAGAATGGGATGCCATGTGATACAGCCAAAGGCTTATATGAATGAGGGAAAAAGATATGGGCAGAAGGCAACAGATAAAAATGAGACTGCAGCGCTGCACTTAATCATGACGGGATCTTCTGGATTGTCAGTCTTCTATTCTACAGGTAATTAGTAAGAAGAAAAGAGCAGAAGGAAAAAGGAAGAAGACAGAAGACCAAATGGAAAGCCTAGTCCTAGCCACATGGGAGGTTTCAGAAAATACAGCAGCAGGTTGCAATCCAAGGCACGGCAAACAGATTTCTTGATTACATCAGAGAGTCTTCCATGCACAAAAGGGCTGGTATGGAAAAAAGCCCAGAAATGTTGGAAGGCAACAGCAGTAGATATGGAAAGGGGGAATGCTGGCAGAGGAAAGGGATGCTGACGAAGCTGGGTAAGGGTAAACAGGACTAAGGAGCTCCTTAACTGATAACACCATCACTTGATGTGCTAAGAAGGGTTTACAAAACAGGAGGGACTGGACGGATGTGTTTGCAGCAATCCAGCACCAGCTGAAAGAGACCTGAGGCTGGTACAGAAGAAAGCAGCATCCCCAGCACTGCCTGCTGTGTTCAGGACCCAGAGTGAACTCTCCTGAGTGCTACAGCAGCCCTTTTCCCCTGGCTGTGTCCGGCTGGCAGCACACCCCCACAGCTCCCGTGTTCTGGGACTCATGCTCCCCCCGGCTCTCAGCAAGCAAACTCCATCCTGTGTAACTCTCAAGCTACACCACTTCTCACCTCCACAGACTCTCCTCTCTGCCCTTCCTCACTACCTCTGGACTTCCTGAAATAATATTCCAACCTTACTTCCGATTCTCCTATGTTTAACAATCAGTCACACCCTTGTCCAGCTCCTGAACTGTCTCCACCTTTTTCTCCCAATGAGGTGCATACCTGGTATTTGCCTGGCTAGACAATGATTCATGGTGAAACACTGGATGCTGATACATTTAGGAGGAATGGGGAGGTGCTTGGGAAAACCTGTGATGAAGATACTTACTAGCAAAAAGGGAGAGATATTGGGAGTCAATGACTTTGAACTTCGCTTCTGGGTCATTCAGTCTCCACTGGAACAGAGAAACACATTAAAATGCAGTACCTATGGAGTTAACCAAGCCTGAACTACTCCTACTAGGACAAATCTACCCAGCAGCAAAAGTCTGGGAATGAGCTGAGATCTCCCAGGACACATCCAAACCAGGAAAGCCAAAAAACAGCAACAGCCCCCAGAGAAGGCAGAGCTATCCCAAGTAAGCAGAGGAAGGGGTCCTGACACATGGCCAGGCCTATCCCACACAGAAGTAGGTAAGGGCTCTGGAAGGGATTAGCTACATCTCATGCAATGAGGAGCTGAGGCCAGGGAAAGGAGGGAAATGGTTACAGACATCATTCCTGAGCTCTGTGGGGACACACGTACTCCCACCACTTCCACAGACTCACTGCTACTTCCACATGGTCTGTTCCTCTATCATCCTGCTTGTGCAGCACCTCAAAGTAGTACCTGCCTGCCGCTGACAGCCTGCGGAGAACAAGGTGTCTGTCACCGGGAGCATTAAGGAACATTTCTTAGCTTGTCAGCAGACAATGAGAGAGCAACCACACCCATGAAACAACCTAATTCTCAGGGTAGGCAGGGTTAGTTTAGCACTGCCAAGAAAATACAGATCCTGACAGTGAGATAAGTAGCTTCACTTGTGCACCTGGAGCACTCCAGACCCCTCTCAGTTAATTCTGAATAACTCCCTCTCAGTGTCACCTGCTGGGCTTCGGCCTCTGGGAAAGGCAGGAAGCTTGAGATATAGTTCATATAGGAACTATATGAACATATAGGAGAGCCTGGATGTGCTGGTGGCTGACTGCTTCAGGGAAGAAAAACCCAGTGCTGCATTCCTGCAGTAAATCAGCAAAGCTTTGGCAATACCCCAGAGTAATCCCTTTCTCTGTACTGCTAAACACTTCAGGACAAGCCTGAGTGTTTTTCCCTTGTCCTTGTGATTTCCTGGTCATGTGCAGAGGTGGCTGGGACCGAGGGACTTAGCTCACTCACCTCACCATGTTTGACTTCTGGCTGTGAAATTTCCCAAACTCTCCTGGTGCAGTCCACTCCTTCCCTGTCTGTGAAGAACAGAAGATGGCTCTAGTTAAGATGAGTTTCTTCCCTTGTTACTGCACTGACAGTGATAAAAACGGAAAACTGAACTCTCTCTTCCCTCCAATTCCTCCTAATAAGTCATCTGTGAAATCCATCACCTGTGGAGAGATTTAAGCCCCTTAATTTGAATGAAGGACTCCCGATAGCAGTACCAAGAGGTAACTGGCTTAAGGTATCAGATGTCATACCCCATCTGTGCTCATGTTGTCTGGAGTTGGGCAGGGAAAGAAACCTGGGTAGTCCAAGGAAGCAGTAAGTCAGGAAGGGCTCTGTTCCCACAGAAACATTGGAGCCTCGATGGAGAAGCCGTGCAGCGTGCACTGTACCTTGCCTACACTGGCCAGCAGCTGGAGACCAGAGGGCTTTTCATCTGGGCTCAGCCAGAACTCAGCATTGTCATCTGCAGCAATGGCAAACTGGAACTCCCCTGTCAAGAGATGGAGGGAATAAGTAGGGCTTTGGGGTAAGGGCTTGTGCAGAGAGCAGATCCTGCTCCTCTGAAACGCTGTCTCTGCCCTTTTTCCTGGTGAGACCATGCTTCCCTTCTGATATTAGCACCTTCCTGCCTTTGAATCTCTGTGAATTCTCTTAACTCTGCTGTGATTAAAAACAAATTTTACAGATGTCGCTAGTTCACTGTCCCTCCGGCATTGGCTTCACCTGACATCTAACCTGGAAAGCTAAGAAGTCTATGCAAAGCCTCCCCTGACATCCCCTTTGCTTCCAGAGCAAAGTTTTGTGTGAGATGCAGCATTTGGATGGAGGCATGTGCACGTGGAGCCACAGAGGGAGGCAGAGGTGCTCGAGGCTCGCTCTTTGTCCGGGGTCACGGGGCTGGCAGCTGCAGGCCAGGGCCCGTGACAGAGGCTGAGTGCCAGCAGGCTGCTCGGGGCAGAGCATGCAGCTGGGGGACACAGATGTCAGCTCTGTCAGACGGCATTCATGCACCCAGGAGCAGCAGGGACACCAGGGACGGCAGGGACAGTCCTGGCCACACAGGGGAGGGAGGGAAAGCTCAGGGATGGTTCATGTCCACATGCACGCCATGGGGCTGAGCATTCCAACAGCACTGTTATTTATCTAGCACTTCCCATCTGCTTTCTGCTGGGCTTTTCCTTTCCAGCCTACCAGGGAGGAGGCAGATGTGTTTCCAGCCACGGCCACAGCCACGGCCAGTCACGCACGCCACCCACGTGAGGGACCTGGTGTTGGGCTTGCCAGGGTGAGGGCACCAGTGGTTCAGCACCAGGAGGGGAGGGAGGCAGGGGAAGGTGACAAGAGACATGAGTGAAGGCACTCAGAACCCTCACCATCAGTGAAAGGATGCAGGTAACCAAATATCCGGAGACCATAGTTGGTCCATTTTGGGGACACAGCCAACTTCTTCAGTGTAGTTCTTGTCTGAAGTGGAAGAAGAAAAAATTCATAAAAATAATTTTAGATGTGACAGGAACAAGGGGAGAATGAAAAACCCTGAGACAGGTGGGCAGACGGTTTTCTCTGAGAGGAAGATGGGGTACAGGATGCAGTGGACGCAGAAGGAAAGAGCAAATCAAGTAAGACATGAGGTGGAGCAGGTGCTGCTGAGAAGGGAAAAGCTGCATGGGGATGCCACTGAGATGGTGGGGACAGGCCATGGCATTCCCTAGTCACCTGGAAGGAGAGCACCAAATACAGGGCTCCTTCAGCCCGTGTCTGAGCCCTGGCAGGCCAGCATGTGTGAAATGACCTCTCCTGTGCAACAGATGAGCTGCCACCCCTGAACCCTTGTGAAAGCTTCCTGCTTCCTCAGCAGGAGGACAGAGGAGGCAGTTGAGAGGGAGGTGGTGGATTTTAACCAAGAGCAGGACAGAGGGAGGTAGGGACAAGATGTGAAGGGAGCAGGGGTGATCCCCTGGGAAGCTGAGCTGGGAAGTGCAGGATGCCATGCTCTTACTTACGTGAGGGAAGAGGGGGAAGTGGAGGTTTCTCCTGAGCTGCTCGATGGAGCTGCCACACCAGTCCTCAAACACGTGCAGGTTGGCCTGGCCCCAGAACTAGAAGGCAGAAGTGAGGCACCATGAAGTGCTGCATCCATCCCTGTGTCCCTGCCCTGCTCTGACAGCCCTGGCCATAGCCCCAGTACTGGAGCACTTGGGAGAGGGAAGGCAGATTCCTCTGCTGCGATGGACTGGTCTGCAGGACACATGGGACCAGAGCACTGCTGCTCATCTGCTGAAGGTGCAGGGCTGGCACACAGCACTGAATGGCACCAGGGAACTGTGCTAATGCTTGGGACATGCCAGTTCCATGGCTGGGGTTGGCTCCATAAGGAGGTGTTTGACCAGGGCTGTGTTCAGGGGCCGTGCTGTGGAGCGCGCTGCAGGGTGGCAACAGCTCCCCATGATGTAGTATCTCACATCCTGCAAAACGGTGTTTTGGACTCCCTCACCATGTCAGGGCTGTTTTCCTGACCTGAGGAAGAGGGGACACGCTAGGGAGGGGACATGGAGGCCAGGCAGGGCGGGGAGCAGCAGCACAGGCAGCTCAGTGGGCAGCATGGCCTCCGTGTGTTTCTGCAGAGACACAAAACACTGAGGGAGCTGGGGGCTCCAGCCCAGACAGCACAGGAGAGTGTGCAGTGTGAGCACAGCTCCCTGCTACGCAGCCAGCCCCGTCAGGAGAGCCTCTCTGTGTCCAACTGAGACCTGCAGCACAGCTGGGCTGGGAAAGGCTTGCTGGCCACTGTGGGACTTCAGCAACACACTCCTCAAAGGACAGACTTCATTTTTGTCACAGTCATTCAGAAGGGAATCACTGTCTGCCCACCAGCAAAGTCCAAGCTTTCTGCCTGCAACCAGTGGAGCTGGATGCTGAAACCCTCCTGGCAGGACTGGCATCCAAGAGTGAAGAATAAATAAGCTGCAGACGGTACAAGCTACCTTAGATGGCAAAACGCTGAAGAAAGGAAGAAGTTGCCTTGGGACCGGGAGGTTTTGCTGTGGTTGTCTTGCCTATATAAGGGCTGTGGGAGCAGGGCTGGGGAAACAGCCTGAACAGCACCCAAATGTCTCCAGATGGCAGCAAATTCTTAGTTTTCACTGGGGAGACTCTAGCAGGCCTGAAGCACCACAGTGGAGGAGGGTTCAACCTCTCAGTACACTTCTGCCAGAGAAAATTCTTCAGTGAGTTATTTTCCCAGGATGGTGGGCTGGGGACATGTTTTAAAATAAACTGTGGCTTGAAGGAAAAGTGTGAAGCAGATCTGGCTCCACACAGTAGTGCTCCTTGCGAGCTGTGGACTTTAGTTGTGCACGCGAAAACCATTTCTGTGTGCCAGGCAAAGCACATTCACACGTTCACATTCCACTGCTGCTCTGGAATGGTCTCTTGTCAGCCCTCTCTCACTGGTGTCCCCACTGCCAGGGCTTGATGCATGTCTGCAAGCCCATGATGCCCCCCACTAACACCTCCTCCTCTTCCCTCCTCTGCTGACATCCCTCACCCTGGATTCTGCCCACCAGACAAGAGGAAAAGTAGCGAGACAAAGCAGATGTAATTCCTCAGAGCAATGCACAAAATCAGAGTGGAGACAGACAGCGGGCTCAGGGCGATGGATACAGCCCAGAGCAACCTGGGACTCTGCAGGAACTTGAGGTACAAACAAATCACTGCAAGCATGACAAACACAGAATTGGAATTTAATTGCTGTGCAGTCTCGTGCCCCTTGGCCAAATCCAGGTTCACACCCAAGGGGTCTTACACTGCTTTTCTCAGCCAAAACAAATAATGACAACTGCTGTTTCTTGTGGAACACAAAGGGAGAGGAACAGGCTGGGCTCCCACAGAGAATCACTGTCAGAAGCTGAGTCCTGTGGAAGTCTGCTGCTACTCACAAGTGAAGCTGGTTTGTTTTTTTTTTAGCTTTGCTTGCACACGGCAGACAGCAGGCTCAGAGCTCTATGAAACGTAGCACAACACTCCCACACTGTGGACAGGCTGGCACTGCAGTCCACTCCTGCCAAAGACAGACCCAGGGGATGATCTCAAAGCTCGAGACTGCAATGAAGCTGGGCTGGCTTTGACATGGGGCAGCCCAAATGCAAAACCAGATATTTATGAGACAAATCCCAAAAGACTGGCTAGACTACTCTGTTTGCAGAGTAGAACTTGGACCAGTCCCACTGCAATACAACACTTCACTGCAGTTTGGCAGTATTAGGGAGAGCACAGCCTAATAAAAAATAAGGCAGACACCACTGTACTAGGTGCACCATCAGTACTTAAAGAGAGAATTCCTGAGATTACTAGCCCAACACTCTTTCCTTTACAAAGTCTCCAGAGAGGGGATTCTGGCAGGAGTTAATGAGATCACTTTGCTTTCCTGCACTCGCAGCTACTAGAAATTAACTGGTAAATAGTAAGTATTTCTTCCACGTGATTTTAAAATCTTTTCTAAATCAAAAGATTTTTTTCTGAGTTACAGCAGCTTAACTTAGTTTCTGTTTCCTCTTAAAGGGAAAGAAAGAACATTATTGACAGATAAGTGCTGGCTGCCCAAAGTGCTGCTTTGGGACTGAAAACTGAGCTAGGCTTTAATTTTAGGCCCCCACGAGTCATCAGCATAGCAGCTGTTTTGAAACTCTATCACCTCTGTCCCTCCAACTCAATTCATAGCTGCCCATTACAGGCAGCTGGGAAATTCTTCTGTTTGCTATACGAGTATCCTCTCATGCAACATGCTGTAAGAATCTCCTGCTTGGGGTTTTTGCAGGTTGCAGTTGTACAGCAACATCACCACCATTCCCAATTCATGCGCACAGAAACGTCAATGGATTTTCTAAAACATGGTTTTTAGAACCATGTTTTTTCTAAAACATGCTTTCAGATGATTCTAAAACATGGTTACTGTGTTTGACTTCCCAGCTTGGAACTACCTGGCAAAGAGCTGGAAATTGAGGACCTAGCAAGCAACAAGTTAAGTTCCCCTTCTGCCCTTAAAAACATCTGCTAGCCCAAACTCTGTCATGTCAAAACTATCTAGGGGGTGGCACCACACATCCAGGGGCTCCTGCTGAGCAAGGAGGCCAGGGAAGAAAGATCTGGGCAAGCAGCAAAGCTGAGAGGATTGCAGTAGCAGAGACACGACCTCCTGCCTTGTAAGTGGAGCAGGATGGAGAAGAGAAGGCTTTCCTAATTTAATCCCGAGCAGCTTTGGCATCACAGAGGCAAATCAGCTGCGTAGCTGCACGCAGCCAGGGAGTGATAAACAGGGCACAGAGAGGGCCTGAGCCATGGAAGAAAGGCGACATTGTGCTGCCAACCAGAAACTCCTGGGTTTGTAAGAGTCTTCTGTCTCCTCAGAATGGCTGCAGCCCCTCCTCCTGCCTGGCCCAGCTCCTCTGACTGGGTGACATTCAACAGCCTGCAGCTGGGCTTGGCTGCACGCTCTGCTGTGCTGGGCACTTGTGGGAATCCATCAAGACAAGTTAGGAACACAGCCCCTGTCAGGATGGGCACGAGTACACAAAGCAGGGACATCAGCAGAGACAGAGGGAGCAGCAACAGCTCTGTCTTTCAGTCCTCTCAGGAAAGGACACTTCCTCTTTGGGCAGGTTTGGTAGCAGACAACACTCCAGCACAGCCCCTTGGTTTTGTGCAGCACCTGTGCAACTGTTCAGGTGCTGCCTGCAAGGGGCTGTGCTCCTGGGCACCCCTCACACCTCCCTGCAGAGAGAAAGAATTCCTGAGGCTGTGCAGACGTGGAGGAGGAAAGGACATTTTAAATGTACCCCAGCACTGCCCAGAGCTTTCTCCTCTCAGAGCTGAGCAGATGCTTTTGCAGAGGTAAATGAGAACAGTCTGCCTAACCAGTCACTTCTCTGCAAGTGCTCCCCACACCTACAGCAGTGTCAAATGGTGACACTCATACCCACAGCACAGGTTTGCCCTGACAATAGCCAGGCACGTTTCTGAATTAATGAAACCAAACACCTCGCATCTCTCCAGCCTGGGCAGGCAGTGGGTGATGCTGGGAGCTGGAAGACTTGGCTCTGGTGCCTGGAAGTGACAGTAAGGACAGGGACCATCATGTCCACGGGCATCTTGACGAACCAGGAGCAAGGCTGAACCCTCCTTTCCCCCAGATGCCAGAGCAAAACTTCAGTTTGGGATTTCCAGTGAGCACACTGTCCTACCACATTATCCAAGACTGAAGACTTAAGTTGCCTATCTCATATCCTGAAACTGAGAGAGGAAAATTGAAACCTGTCCTTTTTTGGCAACGCTGGCTGCCAGCTCACCCTGCAACCCTGTTAATTATTTATGTTTGTCAGGAATATGCCTCTCTACTCAAACAAAGCCCAGCTCCCTGACCTGTGTGAGGCAACCTGGTACCCCTCGCCCCAGGAATCAGGCTGCAATTAAGTTATTAGAGATGCTGTGGGAAGGGCACAATGGGATTACAGACCCTGGATAATTAATTTGGGTAGAGTCACAGAAAAGCTTAATTCCCAGGCTGGGAGAAACTTCAGATGGTGGTTAGGACAGCAAGCAGCTCTGTACAGAGCTGTATCCATGGATCCCTCTCCACCTCCTGCAGCTAGTACTGGTGAGCCACTGGCCTGTGCCTGCAGTCAGGGGGACTCTGCTCACCTCGGGGTACACACAGTGCTGCAGCAAGGACAGGGAATTTTGCCTTATACAGCCAAAGAGAAAAGTGTCCAGGGCACAGCGTGCACCTCAGCAGCTGCACTCCTAACCTGACACACCCCAGCTGGCCACTTCCCAGATGCATGTGCTTTGGGAAATCTCTAGGGAGGGAACAGAGACACCGGGCAAAGCCTCAGGGAAGCTGGGAGATGCCACACAGAGCCTGTATGGCCTGGCCTGTGGGAGAGGGGAACAGCAAGTGCTCAGTGTCATCCCTGGGCACAGAAGCAGCCCTGCCCCTGGCATCCTGCTGGCTCCTGGCCAACAGCTGCTCCTCTGGGAGGCAGCCCTGCCTGCACAGCCCTGCAGCTGGAGCAGCCCCCAGGCTCCAGCTGGAAGCAAAACTCCAGAGCCCATGCTCTGACACAGAACAGACCCATGGCCTGCTCTGGTTCTGGGAGGTGACTGGTGCTGCCAGGAAAGCTGAGGCTCAGGCTGCAGGGACCTGAAATGCTCCTTGCTGTGGCTGGATGGATGCACTCTCCCTCCATCCCCAGTGAGATCTGGAGACCTGAGTGCAGGGCCAGAAGCCTGCTCCCTCCCCACGGGGTCACTGAGGTTCCTTAATTTGTGCAGGTCTCTAATCACCTTGAGGAATTTAGTGAGCTGGCTCCATTAACTAAATGCCCCCTGGCTGGAGTCCCTCTCATTAGAAGCAGGCTGCATTGCTCCCTTATCTGAAGAGGAATGATGAGATAAGGGAACAGGGGAGGAAAGAGTAATTGAGGCATGAAGGAAACAAAGGGAGTGTTTACCCCAGCCTACAAGGGTCACCAGAGAGGGTCTCTGTTCGAGGAAGTGCCACTGAAGTGGAGAAATTTCCACGTATGACACGCAGGGGTAGGATGGCAAAAGCCAGAGCAAGAGCAGGGTGACACTTCTGTGTGCCACAGTCATTGCTTGAATGATTTGCCCTGCAACTCCAGCCCTGAATAAAGTTCACTTTTCAGGAAGGTAGTGGGCTGCCTGGAATTGCAGGTGGGTGCTTGGAGCCTTGAGGACTCCTGGAGACACCAAATTATCTGGAATCTGGACACTTCAGTCCTTCCGGAGGATCACTCAGGCCTGTGAGTGTCATTTAGCAGGGAGAAGTGATAGGGAGTGGACTTCTAGTAAAGTGAATTAATTTCCAAGCATACGTCCCTGCCTTTCATTTTTGCTGTACAGGTCTCTGGCCATAACCACCTTACATAAAATGATGGAGAAAGGCACTCACCTCTGGCATCCATGGGACAGGGCTGTCCACAGCTGCGTAATTTGATTTATTCCTCCCACCTATTTGCAGCTCTTGGATCTGAAATACAAGTAGAGGAAAGTCAAAATGACCTGATAAATGACACAGCACTGACATGTACAAGACAGTTCTATACAAGCTCTACAAGAGGGTTCAAACCTCATCACAAGAACATAGAAGAAAATAAAACAAGTTTTCAAGCTCCCTTTCCAAAGGACAGGCCAGATATCACGGAGGTAACAGGGTGGAAATGCTCCCTGGCTTTTTTTGACAGCACATTTCCATGGGGAGCTGCTGAGGGAAAAGGATACTAGTATTTTATAACTGCTTACTAGCACACAATTAAAACTCAGGTCGTTCTCTTGGGGGGTTTTTCCTGATCTGTGTTTCAAAAATGTCCAAGCAAGAGTTCTTCCAGCACTGCCTTCAGTCAACAGTACTGAGATGTGCTTCACTGGAGAGCAGTAAACTCTCTCCTGACCTTTCACTCTTGCTTCTCTTCTGCCTTCCTGTGCACAAGCCCAGCCAGCTCCGTCCCAGCGCCGCGGCTCGGTGCATCTAAAATAACTCCACTGACTACAGTGGGGCCATTGTGGGGTCACGTTGCTGGGAGTCAGCTCAGATTCTGCCCCATGGCAAGCTCTCTTTCCTGTGTGAAGAGACAGCTGTCTCTTGGGGCAGCACCAGGAAGGAAGGGCTGCCCTCCTGAACGTTCAGAAGGCAGCTCAAGCGTCCTCACCTGGTGTCCCAGCTTCTGTGGGTAGTCCAGCTGAAGGCTTGTGTCCCCGCCTGGGACACTGGTGTCTGACAGAACCTTAGCAAGCTCCCTCCAGCTTTCGTATCCTGTACAGAGGAAACAGAAAGCTGTCAGGAACAGGCTTTAAAAAAAAGAAAGCACAGCAGTCACCAGAACAACCTGGTCTTTACAAGGCTGAGAGACCTCTAACAGTCTGGAATGGTCCAGCAGAGACCAGGAGTTGTTTATGTTGCCTGAAGTTGGCAGGCTGGCACAGAGAGAAAAAAATGCCTTCATCTTCCTTAAAAGCTCTTCCCTCCTTCTTATTAATTTAATACTTAAAGATTCATCATAATTCTAAAATATGTATCAGAGATTTCATTAATCACCACAGGACTGGGATTTTTTTTAGATTACTCAGATAATACCAGTAGTCAAACTAAAGAATATAAATTTTTATCAATTCGCAGTGCAAAAGAAAAATAAGGCAATAACTAGATTACTAATTAATTTAACCATCAAAAGCATATTATTCTTATATGCACCTATTTTGACAGTAAAAGCTTCAATTTTCTTTTCTTAAAGGAAATTATGGGCACTCATCTGCAATGCCTAAAATATTGGCAGTGATGCAGTCAAGGGCACTGCTATTCAAGTGAAGTCACCTTCCAGGTTCAAAGCAACTTCATTTGAAACTCCCTTCCCCTCTCATTCTGCTCAATCCAGACGTCAGGATCAATTCTGATTTCCCTCCCAAACTCCAGTGACCTCCTGGGTTTAGGAGGAACAACCAAGCAGATGCAGCAGAGCCTCGCAGCCCCCGTGCCTGCTGCCCCTAGCACTAAGGAGCCGGGGCTGTGAGCAGAGCTCAGGCCTCCCAGCAGTGCCCCGGTGCCTCACACCGTGTGGTTTCAGAGCTGATAAGGCCTGTGGCACCCAGCCAGCCAGCGACCAGCGTGCCAGCAGCTCAGTGCTGTGCTCAGCTCATGGCAGCTGCAGCCCACTGCTGTCCCACAGCCAGCACACCCACCTGCACCCAACCCACCTCCCTGCACCCTGCCACCCCACCAGCAGCACGGAGACTCGCTGTGCTGCAGGCAGGAGCACACTCTGGCCGCTTGCTTTGGAGGGGGCTTTTCCAGGCCACATGGCTTAGATCATCCCCAAACACCTCTGGGCTACACAGAGCCCAAGGCAATCCCCAAACCAGCCCAGGAACTCGAATCCACCAACACCCCTCTGGCAGATCCCCCTCCCTGGCTATGCTAAGCTCTCAGCCAGTGACTGTGAAAAACTGTCTCTGCTTGCTCCCGAATCTGGGTCCCACAGGGTCTGGCAGAGGTGAGCAGAAAGCTGCCTCCTATGGTGTGCTGATCAAGGGGGGCAATTAACAAAAAGAAAGTGCAAAAAATGTGAAAAGCACGAAAGTAGTCAAGAGATTCCAGTGAGAGACAAGGCTCAAGCCAACTAGGGTGTCCTGCTTTCCTGCTAAGAGTGTTGGCTTGGATGTGTGGGTTTCATTCAGGCCATGTTAGATGCTGAAGAGTCACAAATTTCTGATCAAGATCTTCTCACCCCCAGATGCTGATTTGAAGCTATGCATTTAAATTTATGACTAAAAATACCGAGGTCAGTATTTATCTTCTGCAGAAGATTTTTTTTTTTAGTCACTGGTGAGTAACCTACTGATTAATGCAGCTAAGCACAACTTGTGCTTCAGGGACTGACTGTCATAGGAAAAAAAAAAAAGGAGAAAGTCCTTTGTCTTTATATAATTTCATGTGTAACTGGTGAGTCTCCCTCTTGTTCAGAGCAATAAGGCAGAGACCACTGTTTGTGAGTGTCCTGCAACTGCAGACATGGCCTCACTTGGAATGGGGCTGAAACAGATTTTGTAGTTCATATGAAATTCAGCATTTGCTGCTTTGAGAGCTCCTTATAATAGTGGGAGGGAACAGCAGGCTTTTTTTTTTTTTTCAGAGAATAGACCCACAGAAGCATAGAAGCATAGAATATCCTGAGTTGCAAGGGAGCCACAAGGATCACTGAAACCCAGCTGGCTAGAGAGGAATCAAGTAAATCTGGGAAAAAAAAAAAAAAAAAAGGGCAACAAAAGTCAGTTCACCCCAGGAGATTCACAAAGGGAAGCCACCAAGAGAAGCAGGTTTTTCTCTCTTGTGCAGAGGCGAGAGGCTATTTGGTTTCATCACTGAACTCAGCACTTCATGCCCTGTGGAGCAGGCTCAGGACAAAGCATCAGTGCCCTGCCTGTTCTGGGCAGGGCTGCTGGCCCCCACAGCCAGCCGCTCTGGCTGCTCCAGAGCTCGCCTCCCAGCAAACACACAGGCCTGCCTGCACACAAGTGCCAATGACTGACATTTCTCTGACCCTTGGAAAAGAGAAGAAAGGCAGGCAATTCTCTGTGTTGTACAAATATTTACCTAACACACTAGCCAAGCACAGAACAGACAAAGGAGCTACAAATTAATCTGGAGGCAGTGATTTCCTTGCTGGGTAATTTGTGCTTTGGCAAGCCAATTCTCCAGCATGGTAGGAAATGATTTTCAGAATATAACAGGATCAGCATTCCCCTTAGAGAAAGTTCTTGGCGCTCCAGTTCCTTCTGAAAAGCTTGGCTTTTTCCTGGGAGTCTCCACGGGACACCCTTGGAGAAGGACCTGGTTTTGCCCGTGCTTTCCTCACTGAAGGGAGGAAACCACAGAAAAGCCAGATCTCCTGCAGCTTCCTGCAGCCAGAACACCTCCCGAGGCCAACGGCTCCCCAAGGACTTCTCCACAGCACATGACACAGGACTCAAGACATGGCCTTGCAGGTCTCCACTGCTGTGAGACAGCTGGAGAGGGGAGCCCTGAGGCCCCGTGCATGCTCTGTCTCAGGAGCACCTGGGCCAGGTGATCTACCACAGGTTCAGCCTGTCCCCAAGCACACCCTGAGCACTGCTCACTGGCTCCAGCACTCTCCTGGTGGCTACTTAGAGCCAACAGGCCTACGCCTGGAAAAAAGCAGAAGTCAAGAACTAAAATATCTAGCAAACACTTCAGTGTTGCTAGGAAGGAATGCCAGAACTATCAGCTTTGATGGTTTTGCTCCAGTCCCTCTACAAACCTGGTTCTGGCTAGGATGTGAAAAGGCAGAAAAACCATGAAAGCAGAAATCAAAGGCTTGGGAAGAGCCTGTCTCAAAGCCAGGGGAAGATGCTGGGCCAGGTATTGCTGCCATTAGCCTGTCAGACAGATGCATGAGCCAGCTCCCTGCCCTTCTCTCTTTTGGGCTTCACTTCCCAAAGCATTTCCCATCACTTCCTAAAGCACACCAGTTGTTTTCCAAGGGAGGCCCTCAGGACTTGAGCCTCCTACTGGAAATAAAGGGCAGGTGAATACAAAGAAAAGGCAAAGAAGCTGAAGAGGAGGCTGAAACAGATGCTGCATCCTACAGCAGAGCCCCGGCAAGAGGCAGCCAGTCTGGAGCCAGCTGCCCATAGCCCCAGTGAATCAACCATTAAGAGACAGAAAAGCTGTACCAAGAGAAAGTAAGACAGAGGTGATTCTTGCCTAGGGCCTGGTGAGGCAAGAGCGCCATGTGTGCCTCTTCTCAGCCATGCCTTTTACTGCTCCTAAGTTAAAAGCCAACAAAGGAAGCAGCAAGTGGAGATGGAGAGATCCCACCCAAGAACTGTGGCTCTGCCAGAGCAGTGCACTTGAAGCCCAGTTCAAGAGGAAAAAAAACAAAACTGAAAAAGCAGAAGGCTGTGGGCAGCAATAAGAGGCAGCAGTACCCAGGGAGCTATCAGGCCTCGGGGCAGGAGCGTGACCAGAGCTGCTCTGTGTGTTCAGAGATTAGATCCATCCAGCCACTGCCATGCCCCTGGCCCAGACAGCACAGACATTTCAATTAGCCTGTAGAGATACCTGGCAATCTCACAAGGGGAAATCCCAGACCCACTCAGGTGATCAACTTCCCCTCTGAAAGATGAGATTTGATTACTCTGCTGTTGTTACTGCTGCTTACATAGCTGCAAATGCTATTAACACCCACATGCTAGCCAGCCCTTGTGCAACCCTGCTAAATGATTTCACTCAGCAGCCTCAGGAAAGAACAGGTCCCCAGGCTGTTTTGCACAAAACCATTTTCCTTCTTATCCGAGACCCTTCTGTTCTTTTTGTTGCAAGGAAGAAAGGGCAAGAAACTGGCAGGAATGAAGCAGGGTGTTGTTCTCATTACCCCCAGCATCCACAGAACCCTCACCATGGCTTGATGTTTTAACCCTCTCTAGGATGGTCTTATTTCTCCTCTTATCCTGCTTGAGTATTTTCAACTTACTGTTCTTCCATGGGACTTCAGCATCATTTGAGTCTTTCCCAGTGTTCCTCCTGGCTGAACAGGTAAGCAGGTGCAATACCCAGCAGCCCCAGACACTACCACTAGGTGCTCTGCAAACATACTAGTCCAAAAGATGCTGGTGAAGATTGCTTGAAACGGAAAGTAAGAAAGTGCATTTCACACACCCTGACCAGAGCAAGCCCTGCTGCTGGTGCCACTCTGCAGAGGCAGCAATACCCATCTCCTGGCCCACCACACACACCAACACAGCCCCACAATACCGAGTGCAAAAATCATGAGGACAAGGTGTAACCTGACCTTCTACAGACAGAGATGTGCGTGAAGGATACAGTGAAAAAAGACAGCCAACAGTTTCTGGACATAAGGGTGAGTTAGGTCAAGTCATGCATCACAGATGGAGTCAGAGAAACTACCAAAAAAAACCCCATTCAAGGGTAGGGCTAGGCCAAGGGAATCTCTTTGGTTACTTATTTAGGTCAGTTAAAAGGATAGACAGAAAAGAGTGAACGTCAAGACTAGAACATCACTCCTGCAGTTAAAAGAATTCAAAGAGCATGAAACCCAGTGTTACAGAGGGAGCCCTGCAAATCTTTCCATTTCTGGTTAGTGCAGAACCCACAAATAAGGTTGCTGACCTCCTCCAGGGACAAAGCTCAAGTTAGGAACCTCGTGTGCAGAAATAAATTACTCCATTCTTCCTCCAAGCACAACTCTGATTCACTGCTCTGTGAATGGCTTTGCAAACTGACAATAAGCTGCAGAACATTAAAGGTACTTGAAGTACGATGGAGGAAAAGGCAGAGCACTGCACTTGGGAAGGGAAGGAAAATCAGCAAACATTAACTACCCAGGGCACTAATGCAGTCTCACTGCCAGACTCCCCCATAGATAATACCTGACTGCTGTTCCCCTCTAGGTATGGAAATGTATTTCATGCAGCAAGGGAGGAACTGAAAAACAATGGCTGGGGCACTAACTGGTTGCATAGAAAATACAATTCAAATCTTGCTTCTGTCACAAAAATTTTCCACTGCCCTAGTTAAATCACTAAAACCACCCATGCCACACAACTATCGAGCAAATATTGCCTGCTGTCTGAAAGCTCAGCAAGGATATGCACAGATGGAGATGCAGGACTGGATCTGAGTGAGAAAGACCATCACGTAGCTACACTATCCCCCAAAATTACCGGGCTGAGCTCCCGTGTCAGCTCCAGGAACGCCTGTTTCAACCTAGAATGTCCTAGAGCAGAACCACTGTAAAGCCCTGCCTGTCTGCACGTGCCACGCTGAAGGCACAGGAGGGTCAGCAGTCAGAGCATGCAGGCAGCTGGGGTGCCCAGCCACATCTCTGGCTGTGCAGCCACAACCCCTGCCCGAGGGACTTCTGCCCACGAGAGCCCTGTGTCCTCTCCTGCCCATCCTCATCTCTCCAACCGTGCAACTTCACCTCTCCCTCTCCTTTCCTCTTGAGTCCTGAAGGACCAGACTGGGGAAGGGGGAAGAGCAGAGCACTCCCTTTTCCAGGGGAAGGAGGATATATTGGTTCAAATGAAGACTGAGCAGAAGAGCACCTACTGCTGCTCTCAAGCAGCATAAGATAAAAGCCCATGATTTTGGCACTGCTAACTTCTGCAGCAAAGCAGGGAGAAATGCTGGCTAGTCTGTTACCCTCTTGAGGTATCTTGGGCCACCTTAAACCACATAAAACACATATAGAAGCTTTTAAATAATAAAATATATTTTCAACATTATGGCCATGATAGCTGCGCAGTTAAAATCCTTAACTGCTGGCAAGTTCCACTCTTTAATTTACAGAACATGGCAATTGTGCTGCAATTATGGTGTGCTTGTCCCCGAGACACTGTGCAGCACATAGGCTGCCTCTGTGTCTGCCTCTCTGTACAATATTGCCATCAAAAGCAGTCTCTCTGGTTTTACAGTCCTCATGCACAGCTACAGAGTTCTCAAAACAGCTACAGCCAGTCAAAGAGAGCTGATTCCAGTCATACCAAGAACAAAGGTATTTGAGGAGTTCTCATAATGGAATCACTCTTACCAAGCTAGCCTTTTGCCAGTCATTGTCTTCAAAATATGGGATTTGCATCAAAACAATTACTGGTGTGAGACTTGCCTTGCTTGAACTTCAGTACTTGGAGCACTTGGAAAAACCAGCAGGTTGTGAGAGGAACATGCAATCAGGAGATTTGTATACAAGGCTAGGTTCTGATTTTTACTCCTGCTTCTAAGAGAAAAGTAATTTGCTACTTTGATGGTGAACAGGAATATTAGGCATTATTTTTGTTTCAAAAATACCTTTAATCCTGGAAAATTTGCATGGGTTTCTACCAATTCACTCCCAGTGACCACATCCTCAACAGCTGACTCACACTCTGCTGTCTGCCTTATTTTGTTTTTAATACAAGTAATAACAGCTTAAAAAATTCCTACCTAAACCTCAAGGTGACTGGCATGAAAAGCAGATGTTCCACCTGTTTTTGATCACTGCAAGTGGTATTCCTGGCACCCTCCCTGTCATTTGGATGCATTGGTGAAGCTGTGCTCTTAGGGACAAGAGAGGCACCAAAGGCCTGTTCCACTGAGGTAACAAGCTATTTACAGCTGAAGTTTGCCTCCATTTATCAGTACCTCAGTGCAACACGTCACAGGCACTGCACTTGGACACAGACCTGGCAGGCTCCCTGCCTGCTCTAATTCATGAGTACTGCATCATCATGAGCAGCCAGTGAGGACTGATTTTGGCAAGAGATCCATGTTTCTAAATGCTGTCCACCACCAGAAAAACAGATCTGCTGCTTTGATGTCCACGGTAGCTGAATAAATGCGATTAATAAGAAGTAAGATATGTAGGCAGCTTCCCTTCCCTGAGCACAGGGAGGTACCTACAAAAATCAAGAAAGAAGATGGCAGTTTTATGCTCAGCAGTCTTTGCCATCTGTTTTTCTTTCTGCAACAGGACTTTTTTTTAATACAGGAGCTGTCTAGGATGTGAAGTTGAACATCAGCTGAGCAACAGACCTTCAAGTCAACGTTTGTTACTGCTTTACCAAACACAGCTAATGCATTGTTTTTTTATCTTGGGTCTGAAGACTCAATACCTTGCCACTTCCATGTAGATGCAGCACTCCCAAAATATCTTCTTGCAGCTTGAGTTTCAGTCAAGTTCTGTGGAAGTTTGTGCTGTAGAAAATGCCATTCACTGCTTCCATGGCATAAACCCCCACACTTTACTTACATCTCCACTTGCCATTTTGCTCAAAGCTGCTGTAACCATTTTCTTCCCCTGAATTCACCTCAAAAGCAGAACTCACTCCTGCTGAAATGTGTCATTTCCATCGTCTCTGCGAGCATTGCAAACTGAAATTCCTACCCTACACTCCTAGTTTCAGTGGTGACTGGAGGTAGACTATGGATACGACTATGGTCAGAGGAAAATAAAGAAGGGGCTGGACAAATATCTGCCAGAAATTGAGCCGGTAGGGTTGACCTGACCTCAAGGCAAGGAAGCAAGCTAAACCAACTCTCTTGCAGGCCACCCCAGAAATATCTTTTGATTTGTTTAAATTACTTTAAATTGCCTGTGTTCTTGAGGACAGCAGAATGACTGTTCTGCCCATGGCTCTACATGGGACACCCTGCCCTGACATCAAACAAAGCCCTGCAGACAGAGGCACCTCCAACGGTGGGACAACACAACAGCTCTCCAACAGCTCAGCTGAGGAGGAACCAGAGCAGGCACACTGATAAATACCAAACCCATGGGAATATACCAAGTGTTCCACTATAATAAAGAGGAACTGCCAGTGCAGTGATTGAGGTACCGCTCTGGTACTGCTCTCTCTGGGTATGTCACATTGGAAACAATCTGATGACTGCATTTTGAGTCAGATGAAGCTCTTCTAACAGTGTTACTGGGGCTTGGATGAGGCTCTAAAACTACACTCAAGTATTTCAGGAACCTGGATACAATCCCTGCATACAAGTTTCCTTCCACAATTTTGATTCAAAATCCGAAACTGCAACTCCTGGTTCAGACTTAGGTGTCATTGGAATGATTTGTGCTGAAAGGGACCTTGAAGTTCCAACCCCTCTGCTGTGGGCAGGGACATCTCCCACTGGATCAGGCTGCTCAAGGCCCCATCCAACCTGGTCTTGAACACTTTCAGGGATGGGACATCCACAGCTTCTCTGGGCAACGTGGGCCAGTGCCTCATCACCCTCACTGTAAAGAATTTCGACCCGATCTAAACTTGCCCTCTTTCAGTTTAAAGCTATTCCCTTTTGTCCTATAATTACATGCACTCACCATGTGGGCATTTCTTGTGGGCCACCTTTAGGTACTGGAAGGCTGCTGCAAACATGATCAAACATAGATTAAAATGGCAGCAAAAGGCAACTGGAATATCAGGATATTCTTCAAGAATCTCTGAAATTTCTCATCAGATGCTGACACCACCAAATCCACGCTCAAAGCTTTATCTGACCTCTAAGCCTAAATGTCAGCCTTCACCTGTCTTTGCAGAGGAACCTGACATGCAACCTGACACCAGCATCTCTATTTAGCAAAGCTGAGATTTGTAACACTGATTTCCTCTGAATCATCATCAAATACCAAGTGCTAGTCAGGGCAAACATGAAAAGACAGGCTAACATTTTGGTAAGCAATGGAAAATCCTACATACCTATGACTTAGAATATAAAGCCTCAGAGCACTAAGGGTGCAAGAGCACGCTCGAGCTCTTCCATGAAACAGGCTCAAAACTCACATGGACAAAAGGAGCTGCCAGTCCTCCCTTCAGGCACCATGCCTCCCAGCAAATGCATGCTGAGGGCTGCAAAGCACACACACTTGCTTCTGTGACAGCTTTATTTACACAACATGGGTTGCTATGAGGAAAAATCGGGATTGTGTAAACTCTCTTTACAGAGCTCTTACCCAGTGACATAATTCCAAAATATGAACTTCTGAAATGTTGTTTCTCCTCTGTCTGAACTAACTCCCACGTCAATGTCCTGCTTTGGATCTCAAACCAGCTTGTGCAACACACTTGACAGAAATAATTAAGAAAGCGGGAACCAGGAGGAGTTCACAGAAACTAACTTTTGTCCCATAGAATCACAGAATATTCTGAGCTGGAAGGGACCCACAAGGATCAGTGACTCCAACTCCTGGCCCTGCACAGGACAATCCCAAGAATCCCAGAGAGCCTTGTCCAAATGCTCCTTGAGCTCTGTCAGGCTTGAAGCTGGGACCACTGCCCTGGGGAGCTGTTCCAGGACCTGAATATCCTCTAGGTGAAAAACGTTTCCCTGATATTCAACCCATACCTTCACAGAGACAAAAAGAAAGCGCTTGTATTTACTGCTACTTAGTTTGCTAAAATGCTCACGCCTAAATCCCACTGTTTGAGAGAAGATTTACTGAGTTTGCTGAGTATTTGCAGCCTGCTAAACTGGGACAGACTCCACTCTCACTTAGGATTATTTTTTTTAATGTTGTGGCTTCCAGTTAAAAACTTTCTCAAGAAGACTTAAGAGACGCCACACAAGAACAGGCAAAGAAGAACAATTTTGAGCTTGCTCTGTAAATCTTGCCTTAAAAGTTCATTTGTTTTGAGCATCCCAGGATCCTTAAAATCCACCGGAGCTGGGAGAGCGATGACGATGGAGGAGGGATGCTCGTGGCAGAGCCGGGAGTCAGCCCTGGCGGGACCGGGACCGGGACCGAGCCGGGGGGCCCTGGGGCAGCAGCAGCCCCCAGACTCCACGCTCGGCTCGGCTCGGTTCGACATCTCCTCCGGCCGGCCCGGCTCTGCCCCGCCCGGCCCGGCCCCGGCTCCTCGCTGGTGCGTGGAACACCACCCTTGAACTTTCCTCCAGAGGCTCCGGCACTGCTGCCATGTGCTCACAGTGAGCACATCTGCAGATGTGCAGACACACAATCCCAGGAAGTACAAGCAGGAGCCCTGCGTAAGGCACAGCTCAGCTGAGAACCAGCGAGGTTTGTCATTCGAGTAGTTTACAGGGCTTTGAATGGCCGTAGAGAAGGTTCAGTTTGCTTTAGCAAAGTACATGCAATAGTAATGCGCGCACTTAGTGCCGAAAGAGAATAAACAAAGCAACTCCTCTGCTCTTAGCTGATCCACAGGCACATCCCTCGCCGAGAGGGGTTCTGAAGCTGATGAAGATCTTTCTTATCTGAAGTGCCAGCGATTGTTAAACTGCATCTCTCATTTTTAGCTGATTCCAAGCGCAGATCCTTTCTGAAGACCAAGCTGAAAGAGATCTACGTTCTTAGGGAAAAAATAGCTTATATACTATATCTCCTGTCATTCTCTCCCTATATAGGGAGTTTGGGTTGTTGCAGATTGTTGGGTTTTTTTAATTGTGATGCAGCTTAAATATATCAGTATTTTTCTATTATTTTTTAAATTATTATTATAGCTAGGAACTGGAAACACAAATTAAAGTGCCTTAACAGTGGAAATACGATGGTAAAATTGTGCCATTGCTGCACTTTGTGAATGACATTTAAGCTGCATTATAAATTTAACTCATTTCTGTGCTATCTTCTGTATTAACAAAACCTGTGTGATAGGTCTAGTGTTTTATCACACTGCCCTAAGCTTCATAAAATCAGGGGAACCATTTCTACTGCTCTTCCAGAACTTCCAGGGAACTGAAAAATTATTTACCGGGAAATTTCTGGTTTGAGTTGTGCTGAGCTTCTGTCCCAAACAGAACAAACTCAGGGCCGTTGGTGAGCTGAGAGCAGCTGAACTTGCCGGAGCCCAGGCTGCAGGGACAGCCAAAAGCTGCTGCAGGGCCCCTGTTTGCCACAAGCAATCCCTGCCACCAGCAGGCATTCCTGAGGGCTTCCAGGAGGTGATCCTTCACCCAGCAGGAGACAGCCGGGTTAGCTGCCCTGGAGCTGGGCCAGCATGCCTCACAGAGCTATCCTGTTTCAGTGGAACATTTAACTCTGCTGCAGTTTTCTACCAGAGCACTAAAACTGCCCTTCCAACTGCTTAAGGTGGCTTTCAAGGACTGATTACAAAATTATAATTTTCTTTCCAATGCACTGGAAATTTCCATAAGCCAAGGAAGAGGGCTTCCCACTGCCTAGCACTTGTCCAGCTAATGAACTTCAGGACAAACGAAACCCTAACAACTGTCCAGCCTGCCTCTTGTGTAATTCAGTACAGGAAGCTCACAGAGTAATTCCTGTACTGGCTCCAGAATAAATATCCACTGAAAATGCCATCTGACATTAGTTATTTACATGCTGACCTGAGATTTCATCCAAATTATCTTCTCAGTCTCTTTACTAAGTTTTACTGACCTTTTCCACAGGCTCCTGGCGTGTGAGTTTGGTCCTACGAAGCTCCACTGACTCTCTTCAATTTCAGTCCTTTTCCATAATGCTAAGAGGGTGCTGCCTTACACAACCACATATACCAAAATACCCTAAATTCTAGCATGTTCTGCCAAAACTGAAGGCCACATAAAGCAACTGTCCTCCCACCTGCATTTTGCCAAAAGCTGTTTATTGTCTGTTCTTTATGTTTTCTGACCCCAATCACTCACAAAGCTCCAGGTTCTACATTGCTAGGAGAGCAATCTCTGAAACATTACAGTGCAGTCTGTGTGCTACACACTGTTTATGGGTGAAGTTCCCAGCACAGCGTCTCCTGGGAGGGAGATGGGGACTCCGTGTGTCCATGACTTCCTGGGCTCCAAAAATAGCCAAGGGCAGTTCATTCTTCAATACTCTTTTAATCTATTTTTAATGCACAGATCAAAGCACAGGATTGCTGAGGTTGGACAGCACCTCTGGAAATCATCTGCTCCTAGCAGCATCACTGTCACCTAAAGCAGCTTGCAGCAGAATCCCCAAGTCCTTTCCTGCACAGCTCCCTGAGACCATCTCCCATGGGATTCTCTGAAGCAGGTCCCTGAGCACAGCAAAGCCTTCTCTCATGAAGGGCAGGGCTGGAACTTGCCCTGTTCCAAGTCAACTCCAGCCCATTCACCACACAAGACAAAAATAATTTGTGAGATAGTTTTAAAACAGACAGCCATCTAAATACACTGATAACTCAACGCCAGAAGTTTACCACTTCACTACTTTTGAAAAAACTGTCTTTAAGTACCGTGGAAACAGAAGTCCCAAGGGAAACCGCTGGGATTTGAGCCAAGCCACACGTGCCTATTTAGAGCCTAGCCTAAAATGGCAATACAATGAACTAGTTCAGAGTTTGCAGGAATACTGCAAGGTTTCCTCTCTCACTCTGGACTCTCCATCTCTCCATTAGAGATGCACAAGTCTGTGATCAAAAATCTTTGTGATCCTGGAAAATGAGAATGGAGGGACAAAAGAAAAGAGATTGAATGCCAGAAGGAATAAGGTTTTGCAACCTAGGTTTATTATTCATATCCGTACTGTACTAATGATGTAAGAACTTTTTTCATTCAAATGAAGCAACCAGAGAATAATATGGAGGCTACCACATCAGAATGCCACAGGATTTATAAAACACAGAGCAGAAAGTAAATCCTGTTTGCTGCAGGATGTTTGCTGCAGGATATTTCATAGAACACAGAAGTGCCACTGTCAGACAAACTCCTCTGCTTGGAGAGCTGATGCCAAAATGATGCAATGGGAATTACAGCAGTCTATTGTCCAGGAGCTTACCCATCCAAGCAAGTCCTGCTCTGATGGAATATGCTAACAGGTAAACTGGCAGCAAACCCAAACTGCTCCCCTCCACTAGGTTCATTTCTTTGCTGCCCCGGCCCCTGGCAAGAGCTAAGCCAAGAGGAAGACCTGGTGGTGTAGAAATGAAGACAGCACCAGTTCGGGATGAACCAGCGTGCTCTCCCACCCCCTCGCTCCTTTAGCCAACATCCAGAGTGACACCCACACAACAGCTATCACACACTGGGGTTTTGCCTCCTTTTGGGGATCTGGGCTGCTGGAGTGAGCTTTGTCCCACCTTTTCACAACACTGAAACGTGAGGTGCTCGTTCTGCACTGCTTCAGGCAGCACTGCAAAGACGGGGCTTTCGGCTGTCTGAAAAGCAGCTGTGCTGGTGTTGGGACATTCAGTGAGCTCAACAGCAGCCGACGGAGAACCAGGAGAAAGCTTGTGAGGAGTCAATACTGAATGAGTGCATTTCAGCATGTCCTGGATGCCAGCATGCTCTCCCTGACTGTTTTTCAGTCAACATTTGATGGTGAGACTAACATAAACTTGATTCACGGAAGTACTGTGAGGCTCAACTATTTCACTTTCTTAAACACCAAAAAGTACTGGGATGCAGAATCTGATTCACAGGGCCTGTGCACTCAGGCTCACACAGATTTGTTACAAAAATGCTACTGCTTCTATTGGAAAAATCAGGCCTCTGGGCACTCTGATCCTCATTAGAAATAAGAAAAAAAAACTTGCTTTCTAGTTAAAAAAAAATTCTGATCTCTGTATCTCAGAAGCTGGCAAAGTAAGCCTCACTGGGTTTAACTTCAAATGCTTGTAACTGCATAATTTGGAAATGTCAGAGCAACATTTTTTATTCATCCTTGCATATGATCAAAAGCACGACTGTCACAAAACCAGAGACTCACAGCACGTCCCAGAACTTTGGTGAAATCTGGTCCCTAAAGCATTCAGTTGCTGTGAGCAACCCTTATGGAGAGATGTCCTTTATGAACATTTTGAAGTATTCTGGGTTATCTCAAATAAAAGAAGAGTTTAATTAGCTACTTCATCCCTGCTACACACTGTGAAGTTACAAGAAAACAGAGCATGCATAATTTTCCACCAGACTCCATAGAAATTTTTCAGATATTTCTAAAATCTATTCCCATACCTAACCCCAGGAAGTCTTACAGGTCTTTTTCACAAAACCTGAGCTCACTTATGCTAGCAGCATAGTGAGCTCTCTGGATAGGCAAGCTCTCAGCCAGCAATAGCTCAACAGAGAGGAAATACACCTCGGACATAACACTAACTTGAAATTTTTAACAAACAGGAAATATCACAGAAGAGAAAAAACCTGTATTTTTGTCTACCAATTCTGCAATAACAAGACAACTGTCCAGTTTCTTCCATTCCTTCTCAGCTGGCCTCTCCATGCTTTTTATTTATTTTCTTTTCTCCCTCAAGGGCACTCCCTCGCCCTCTCAGACTCTTACAGCCTCTGACTATTTTAGGGGAGCACACAGACCTTCCCATCTCCCAGGAGCCCTCCTGAGATTCCCCCTGAAAGCTCTCTCATGTTTCCTGGTGAGCTCTGGCTCCTCTTTCATCAGCTGCCTGCAAGCCCTGCCCCAGTCTCACCGCACTGGGAAGAAACACAACTCAACAGCATCAATAAATGATAGCTGGTCCCTCCTCTCCCTTGATCCCTTCTCCTCTGGCTGTAAGCAATCCGCCTGCTCCCCAGGCAAGGGGCCAGGCTGTGGGCTGCCTTGTCCAGCTCCAGCACTGGCTCCAGGACAGGCTGCTGTCCGAGCAGGCTCGTGACCGAGCCCAAACTTCTCCTCAGCTGCCCCAGCCTCTTGTCAGCCCTGGAGTGGGGAACACTGGTGGCTCCAGCAGCATCCCATTTTATCTGGTGGCCACCACCTCCTCCCTGGTCCTTCCCTGCCTGGAGCCCAAGGCTCTTCTCACAAAAGCCCATTAGATTTTGTGACTCATCCCTCACCCTACGGTAACTCTAAGAAAAGAAGCAAGGATGAGGGGGAAAAAACTGTCATATGAAAAAAAATTATAAGCCATTCTTTCCACCCAGGACTTCCCTACCTCAGACATGAGAAAAGAACCTATTAAACCATTACAGCAAGCTCCCAGAGCTCCAGCAGAAGCTGGGTGTGACAGACACCAAATGGCCCTGCTGACTCCTGACCTGCTACAAAGGCCTGGGGGAACTCTTAGTGCTCACGTCCTCCCAGTGCAGGGTCACATTTCTCACAGCAAAGCAAGTCCTTTCGGCTCCCCAGTCTGACAAGACTGATCTCTGACAGCCTGATGGGAGCAGGATTTGGGGAGGCTGTGGTACCTGGGAACCTGAGACACAAGAAGAATAAACCCTTAATGAAATCCTGACTGCTTCAATACCACAAGCAAAGCAGGAGCCACATGGGAGCACATTTGTTCAGCAACTCAATGTGCAGACTTGAAGTCGGACCTGTGAGATGCCAAAATGCAATTACAGTCAAAGAGGTGATACAGGATAGCATCTCACTATCCTGTATTTTCTCTTTTTAGCAGCTTGCTCCAGTTCACCCTGTTTTATATCAAAAGGATGTTTTCTAACCAATGGTGCTGCAAACCACAAGCTGGAAAACCAAGCCAGGTTATTTTTTGCTCTTTAAAAACAAAAACATCACCCACGAGGGATTTTGCCCTATGGTCAAAACTGCCCAGCTGCTCATTTGTGTTGACAGCTGTATACAGTTTGTACAGAGCTGTACAGCTATAGGAGTGGAAGGAACAGAGCAAAACCAAGCTGCCACAACCAGCAACATAAAAAGGATTCTTTTTACCACTCATCTTCCCAGTAATTAAAGTAGCCTTCTTCCAGTTTTCTGAGTGATTGAACCACCCTGGAAGAATCCACCCCAACGTATTTTCAAACCGTGTTTTGGTTTACTCAGAGAGGGCCAGTTTTTAATTCACTTCTTACAAGCATTCACAACAGGCCTGGATTATCTAAAGGCTAGCCTTAGCCAGATCAGGAGAAAAATCAAAAAGAAAAAGCAGTGCCCATACAACTGCTAAACAATATCAAATACATGCCAGGAGATTTTGATCTGTTCCTGGAAGTTGCACAAGCAAACGAAGTGGAATAAATATGGCAGATTATCTATTTCAATTTCTTCACTCAACTCTAAGACCTTCTGCCAGAGATACAGTTCCTGTGCATGGAACAGAAACCACAGAGGCCCACTACTCAGCAGGTCCAAACTTACTGAATGCTGCTGGTTTCAATTAGGGACCAGAGCTGGTGCTTTAACTCCACCTTACAAAAAAGGGTCTCTCTGAAAAGTCACAGTGTGTGCACAGTACCTCACTGTGCAGGAAATAAAAACCTTACGTAGGAATTTAGTAATTAGCCGATCAGGCCACTGGTTCATCCCATCAGATAATCCACCTTTGACCAGCAGCCAACATCTAATGTTTAAAAGGCAGAAGAAAACAACCTTCAAAAGTACCTTTAGCTGTACTACTTTACAGAAAAGAAAAAATAATGTCCTCATGACCTACAGAAACAGCTTATGCCCTGCAGCACAAACTGTGATTACTCTTCTCTTACCAGGCATAGTTGCAAGTGTTACTATTAGTCATAAAATTATCGAACCCTTAAAGAAAATACCAGCCACAGCACTTGTATCATTGGCTCCTGCAGCACTGGATTAACTATGCTGAGAGTACCCAGCACATACACAATGGACTTATTTTACAAACAATGCTTCACAGGTTCATGGTGTAACTCCCATTAAATGGTACGGTGCTGAGAGAAATCAAGAGACTGATTTCATCTCTAAAGCCACTTTGAATTCTGCTGTAGGACCAGCATGAAGTTGTCTCTCTTCACAAGGGAAAAAAATAAGGAGATAGGTATCTTACACAAGTAAATCCTGTCACAAGAACTGCCTCAGCCACCTCAGCTGTTCCTTGCCCTTGGTCCTTCTGAGACCCCATAATATCTCTGAGCACTGCAGCACACAGAGCTAGCTGCTCTGCTCCAGCCAGAGACGTATCTGGGTTCAAGGGAATGTCAGAGCTCAGTCATTTCTGTTTATGTTCCCTTCCATTTTTCAAACAAAGCTGCTCGGGACCATCCTGGCTGCAGCCCCGTGGGAGCCCTGCCGCTGGCTTCCGTGGATGAGATCCAGCCCCTGGCCTCGCTCTGTTGATGTTCTGATGAGCTGCAGCAAGCAAGGCAGACAGCTTTGTTGCACAGCCTATTTCTTACCATACAGACCAGAGAGTGCCTCCTGGGTCACTTCTCCTCCCGAGCAGCACCTGCGTGACCATTTGTGAAAGAGGTTTCCTTGTATTTTTCAGTTTCAGGGTGTCCAGTTTCATTGTGGCCTTTCCAAACAACTCCAGTAATTCGGAGGGATCCAGTTATGCAGATGAAAGATGTATGGGTTTGACCATCTCAAATCTCATACAGCCTGACTTTAATTAACTCCTTATGGCCTGTCTTTGGCTCAGAAGTGCTGTGGTAAATCTGGAGTAACTCCAGTGAGCAGCAGAGTTTTGAGAACAGTGTTTGGAACCTGCAGTGAAGTTCTGACCTTTTTTACACTCCTGCGAGGGCTGACCAGTAAATGGCCATGGGAGCAGCTCCAGGCAAACCCAGACATCCAGGGCCCAGCTCTTAAACCCAGGTGCCCCCAAGCCATCAAGTTCGACCATGTCAAGCATGGTCCCTTCCAACTGTCCCAGGGTCACTCATTCAAAGCAACTGGCACTGCAATTCCCCTACCAGGCCTGCATGGTAGACAGGTATGCCTTCTCCTGGTTTCATGGCCTGTGCTAACAGTTGCACCCAGCTGCAGCTCTTTTTCACACCAGAGTTTAGCCAAATCCTTCATGATTAACAGTTTCTTCCTCTAGCACTGCCAGATCCCCAAGCAAAGTGCACGGAGCTGGTACCTGAGTCCCTGCAGAGCTTTGCCCAGCAGTGTTGCAGCACAGGTAATGGTGTGCTCACGCTCCAGCTGTGCCGCTGCCCACTGTGGGCTCTGTACATTCTGACCCTTCTGTTACACACAGTGCCATGTCTCAGGGTGAGGAGACTGGGTGGACAGTGGAAGAATTTGAAATGTAAATACATGGCTGCAACCCTAGAAAGGAAACTTGCAATGGCCCTGTCATGTCTTATTTATTCCAGGATCTGACCTCTCGCATACATCAACGTTGCTCTCCACCCTGAAGGATCCCAGAGGGTAAAAAGAGTGTAACACACTGCAAGCTGTGCAGTCCCAGCACTTTGGCAGGAGATAGCAAGGCTCTCACGGTCAGGAAAACATCCAGGGGAACACAGTGAAACAGCACTTAGTAGGCGAGGTCAGCAACAAGCAGGTACTTGCACGCTGGGGTGGACAGGTATGTGTGCAGAGGAGTGAACATGTGGGGAGCACATCCACACGCCCAGAGAGTACAGGGAGGAACGGGAAGCTGGGAGATGAGGTGGGTGGACAGCCTCAGAGATGAAGGGATGAAGCCTCAGAGATGAAGCCTTTTGGCAGGAGGACAGATGTTTTGCAGGGAGGAGCAAAGTGTTGTTGGGCTTTGGGTGTGGAAGGAGGGAGGAGGGCAAAACTGGTGCAACAACATGAAGGAGTGAACAAGTGCTGCAATCACTGACGCACAGGCTGGGGTTATCCAGGTGCTGCCGACTTCCCCTGGGCAGGGAGCGGGTACAGGAATTGCAGCACCCAGCTGGGATGTACCTACAGACGTACTGTGGTTCCTAGGGACAGCTCCACGTGGGAGACAGCAGCACCTAACAGACACGTACTGCTTCCTGAAGCCTCTCACCTGTGGTGCCCTCACTGCATGAGCACACAGAGGCAGAGGATCCCTGGCTAGCACCGTGCACGAGAGAAGGCAGCAAGAGAAACCCCATGTCATCAAGGGACCAACACTGGGGAGAAAGTGCCTGAAGGCACTTGCTCCTCTGGTGGACAGTAAATGCAGAAGACAGCCTGGATCACTCACAGTGCTTTAAGACTGCATCCAAGACTGATCCCATGAATCCCAGCTGTATCTCAACATTAACTGTAATGCTAGAACATCAGGGCAGAGTGCAATGATGCCTCCCACGCCCCGGCTCCACACAAAGGAAACCACTGCAGCCTGCACGGCTTTTATGCAGAACAGTAAAGCTGGCGTTGAAGATGTGCCTCCTGTCTATGAAACAATTCACCAAGCACTGTCAGCATGTTGTTTAAGAGCAGCAGCACACTGCTTGGCTGCCAAAACCCCCACGTCATCCCCACTCCACACTCTGGCCTCCCCTGGTTCAGAGTGGAGAGGAAAGAGCGGTAACTGGATGTTCATTACAGATAGCTCCACACAGGCCACGCCGGGTAATGAAGCACATGCAAAATTACCCCAGCAGTGGAGCTCAGCATCAAATTCCCTGGCCACCTGAAACAACACAAAGTGAAGTACAGGTGTTGCAATTCTTCTGATGGGAAATAATACTTCTTAGCCTGGAACAAACAGGTTTGATTAGATGTGCTCAGCAAACAGAAGGAACACAGGTGCCTTTGCAGCACAGGACACGTAAAAGGTGCTATCATGAGGCTACTTGGCACACAATGCAAAATTAGTTTAGGCCTTTGTTTTCTTGGGAGATTCAATTGCTAGTTTATGAGTTTCTGGACTCTGGGCTGATTTGGTAGTGCTTAGAGCACACAGAGACCCTCTACATGTAGAACACACCTTTAGAACTTGAGATACACAGACCTGCAAAGAATAAAATCACGGTTATTTCTTTACAAAGCTACAGATCCAGAAAGTACCACCACATCTGCTTTAAATAATAATAGTAAATTTTAAAATCTGGATTATTTACAAAGAAATGCAAAGAAATGCACACAGGGAATTGTATGGTTTCATTTAAGCCATATAGTGAAATGACAAATCCCAAGCACCCACAACAGACATAGCTGGAAAAATCTGAAAGCATTAAAGAAAAATTATAACTTAAGTGCCTCCAACTGCACAAATGGATCTACCACATTCATGAGGAAAATTACTAAAACCTCATTTCATGCCTCTGCCTTGTCCTGCCAAGGTGGCCAGGGCTGGACAAGGGTTGTCCTGAGTGTTTGCTACAAGCACAGTGGTGGCTCAAACGCTTTACTCTCCACTGTCACCACTTTCTCTCATTCTCTTCTTTCTCGGATTTTTTTTTTTTTTAACTTGCATATGCTTCCTCTGGGAGACTCTCCCCACAAGCACCGCCTGATTTGAGAACCAGCCCAGTATCAAACACCTGAGCTGTCCTCCTTCTGGGGGCTGCTACACTCAGCCAAGCAATGTATGGAGCTCCACTCTCCCAAAAAAGCTTTCCAATGACTAAAGCCATAAGCTGCCTTTTCATCATTTCACTCAACAACTAGAGAAATACCCCCAGATCCAACGCCAGGGGATACAGGGGTCCTGCTCAGCCCGCCAATGAATCACCCTCAGGGAAGAGTAGCGGGTCACCCACTTGAACCACTCCAGTTTCAGGGTCTGAGACAAGAATTGTGAACAGTCTTGAGACCTGCTGAGCCCAGGAAAGGCATCTCTGTGAATTTTAGCAGCTTAACTTTGAGCAGAGATCTCTGCGGACCTTGTAAATGCCCAGCTCTCCAGAGGGGAGGCAGCAAAATACTGCAGTGGCGGATTTTAAACAAACTGGGCACAGAGCTGAATTTAGCACAGGGACACAGGGGCACCCTCCAAGTCATAGTCCAGCCCTCCCTCATTTGCCCAAGTGCTGGCAGAGCATGCTGCTCCAGCTCCAGGAAGCACCAGTCCCTTCCCAATGCCTTCTGCAGGGCAGAGGGGAGCCCACAGCACACTGCCTGAAGCCCTTGGTGCCAGGCAGCATCTTCCCAGCAGCTCTGCAGGGCCTGGGCACGGATGCTCACAGCCCCACTGGCACACACAGGAGAGCCCAGCCCAGCAGCTGGAACACAGGCTCCTCCTGCACAGCCTCAGACAGCAAAGGCAGGCCATTTCAAGTGGCTCTCTGGTTAGGAACTTGCATTGTTGCCAGCAGTCAGCATCAGAACAGAGTTCAGCAAGGGGAAGGGAACATGGAAGCAGCACTTTACCCACTTCTCAGTAAATGATGATCACTAAGGGCAAGGAGGTCCCTCTCACTGTTACCAGCAAGTGCAGGAAAAAGCCACTTTTCCATCACAGAACAGGACTCATTTAGGAAGAGGCAAGTCTATCCTCTCAGGCTCGTGAGCTGAAGTGACACAAATGCCTTAAGCCCCTGGCCCAGCAGTGCCACTGCCCCAGCCCCAGCCCTCCTGCACTCCCACTGCCAGCACACAGAGCCAGGAGCTGACAGGAGTGTGGGGTGCCAGCATCAGGAAAAAATCCTCTACTAGGACTTGCCAGATTTGTGTAAGGGGCGAAGAGCAAGACACAGCTGCCTTCTCCCCCAACCTGTGGTGAAAGAAAGTGGTGCTTTGTTCACCTTGCTGGGTTTCAGGCAAATAAATCCTTCCAGCAAAACCAGTAGCCCTGAGCAGGTCCTCTTGCAGCCGCAGGAGGCATATTTGCCCACGTATTTTATACTTGGCCTTTCTTCACTCACGCTAAAAATACCTTGATGTCCTTCACACAGCCAGTCCTCACGCCACCTCCGGCAGGGAAAAGGAAAGGGAAGCCAGAAACCCACTCGGTAGTTATGCTTCCTTTACTTCACCAGCGTGAAGCCACAGAGGAGAGAGGCACCTGTGCCTAGAGCTGAGACTGGAGCAAGGGTGGACCCTGCCACATCACACCCCCTCCAGCTCCTGGAGCTCTCTCTCTTCCTCGTCCACCTGAAGGATGGAGACCTGGCAGAGGGCTGGCACACACAGATACATGTGTATCTGGACACGCCTCCAGACACACAGAGGTCGCTTTCCCAGCTGACTGGTCAAATGCAGCAGACACAGCCAGCGCAGCTATCCCAGCTGCTCCCATTGCTCTGCTATTTGTAGGAGCGGGGGAATTTCACGTCCCTTTCGGCAGGAACAGCCACCAGACAGACTGTGAACATGCTTTCTTTTTCTTTTCTTCTGCCTGCAGCTGGCCCAGCCTTCCCTAGAAGCAGTGCCTGCCAACTATTGCAGATAAAACACAAATCCCAGTGCAACATGTTAACATTTACTCTGACCCTTATAAGGCTGGCAAGAGGTGCTCCTTTTGCTCCACCACACTCATGATGGCCCTCAGACTGCCTCCTCCAGAGCTGTCAGGACCAATAATGTGCAAACCCCTCGGTGGTTCTCCCTGCAATGGTCACTCAGCCATTGTGCTGCTCTTGCACATACTGCAGACAGCTCTACCCAAGGGCCTTGGAAAAAGGAATAGGGTTTAAAGACCAAGTCCTCCCCCCAGCTGCATTTTTCCACACATTTTTTTGCCCCAGGCTGTGCAGTTCAGGCAAGTGCAATGAAAGGGAAAGATCAGAGGCGAGATCTGTATTCTGGGGGCCCAGACAAGTTCCTGCCCCTGCTTTACACACAAGAGCAGAGCTGGTTCACAAAAGGCAGAGTTGCAGCACGCCTGGGGAAGCCAAACTAGCAGGGCTGTCCCAGCAGGGCAGGCTGGGTCCAGCAGAATAACAAAACAACAGGCTCTCCCCTTGCAGTGAACACATTCGGAGCCCAGTGAATGCTCTTCCATTCATGGACATTAAGCATTTCAAAAGAATAAATAACAATTGTCACTGACACCTTTGACATAGAGCCTAACTGAGGCACGGGAGGTCAAAGCAGCTTATTCTGAAGCCTCGGCTGTTCAGCAGCACAGACAAGGCTGACCCACACCCCTGTTCACCCGAATCTGTGCTGTAACCACCAGGCCACGGCCCCTCCTGCAGGCAACCCTGTAACAGAGAGCAAACAAGCTCTCATTGAGGGTGGGCAGCTGCTGGGGACAGTGAAATCTCTAGCAGCTTGTTCTGGCAGCATGGCAGTGGTGAATAGACACTAATTTTCTCAGGGCAGCCAAACCCCTCATCTGCCCAGAAAACCTCTCCACAGGCGAGGAAACGCCTGAAGCTCTGAGGGCGTCCAGGAGCAAGAGCTGGGCTATCTGGCTGTTTGTATCACATTCAAAGGGAGAACAAGAAGGAAACAGAGCTCAGAGAATAACAACTTCCTACCATGTTCCAGGACAGTGCTGGCAATACTCTCTTCTCCCAGCTGCTCCAGCATCCTCCTGAGCACTGCAGGGCAAGGCATCCCCAGCGCCGGCAGGGAACCCTCCCAGGAGGAGAGATTTGAAGCGTTTTCCTCTCTGCCCCGCCAGGCCCAGCTGGGTCAGACACAGCACTTGGCAAGGGAAGAGCTCCCTGCTAATTTTAGCCTCCAGCTCTCCACACAGGCACAGCAGCTGAGCTCTGTGGGAGCTGGGCAGTGCTGAGGTGAAGGCTCAGAGCCGACGTGAGGGCTCAGAGCCGGCCCCGCCGGGCAGTGCTGAGGTGAGGGCTCAGAGCCGACGTGAGGGCTCAGAGCCGGCCCCGCTGGGCAGTGCCGAGGTGAGGGCTCAGTGCTGACGTGAGGGCTCAGAGCCGATGTGAGGGCTCAGAGCCGAGGTGAGGGCTCAGAGCCGGCCCCGCTGGGCAGTGCTGAGCTGAGGGCTCAGAGCCGAGGTGAGGGCTCAGAGCCGGCCCCGCTGGGCAGTGCCGAGGTGAGGGCTCAG
>VXBQ01014201.1:18768-30139 GCA_013400175.1 Phainopepla nitens | reverse complement strand
CCCCGCTGGGCAGTGCCGAGGTGAGGCTCGGAGCCGGCCCCGCTGGGCAGTGCCGAGGTGAGGGCTCAGAGCCGAGGTGAGGCTCAGAGCCGGCCCCACGCTGCCGGCTGAACACAAGGCAGGGGCGTCCCAGGCTGGAACCAATCCCTCCCCATCGCTGAGGGAAGAGCTAGGACAACCTGTATCTCCCAGAGATCTGCTCCTGCACCCAGGCTGCACCCTAAGGACTCTAGTTCTGCCCAGGGGAATAACTGAGGCTGCAAACCTGCAATAGGTTCCTCCGAGTCTGACACACTTTTGGACAGTCCTGGAGCTGGTGCACCCTGGATGCCAGCGTGCCATGCTGAACAAGCACCACTTTGCCAACGCTGCTCACAGAGGCCTGGTCTGGCTCTTTCCCAAAAGGTCCCTTCTTCAGCAGGCTGCCCACCACAGAATCGTTACCCAGGAATGGGATTCCTGAGGCCAGGCATACTCAGGGCCTTCCCTGCTGAGCCTGCAGCGCTGAGTCTCTGCTGTGGGACATGGGCAGGGATAATCTCTCCCTGAGTTCAGATGCAAACCTGCTCTGGTTCCAGTAAAATACAATTATCCCTCTGTATAAGAGGAAAACCCCCAAAAGGGATGGCAAGAAAGGGAGCCCTGAGGACTATGAAAGGAGCAGAAGTAGCATGAACCTCAGCAAATTCAGAGAGTTTCTGGATTAAACACTACCTGACCATGAACCATATGACTATGTGCAAACCAAGCATCTTTTATTCAATTTTCACTGTATATAGAGAAAAGGGACTTTACATCCTTGGTAAAGAAGGAGGGATACATAAAAAATTCCTGACATTAGCAAATCCCTTTTCTGCAGAAAAAAACTGGCAAAGTGCTGAGCATTTGTTTGACACCCAGGACAAACCAGGTAATCCCTCTCTGCCAATCCAGAGCAGCATCTGCAGCACTGAGCACAATGCCAAGGGAGCCAGACCCCAGCCACAGGAAAAAGCCATCACACTACTATCTCCAAAGCACCAAGCACCCTTATGACACCAAAGACATTCTTAACCATCCCGGCAGAGCTGCTTACAATCCCTACAAGCTTCTGTAACTTTTACCCCTGTATTTTCGTCCACCTCTTTTAAAGTTGAAATAGTGGTTCATGCTGTGCCCTCTTCTTTCTACATCTCTGTTTTTGATATCTGTTCTAGCCTCTCTGCTCCACTGAAATCCCAAGTATTTGCTTCTAATCTAGCCTTCAGGTCCTTCCACATTACTGTATTTTAGCGGCCATTGGCATTTTCTGATCACTGTGCTCTGACACTCATCTCACTATGTCCCATTTTTGTCCACTCCTTACTTTTGTTAAATAATTTCTGTCATCTGTACTTGCAAATGTTTCCTCTTCTGCTGGTTCTACCTTCCACTTTTCCTTCTTCCTCTACTTCTGCATAAGCTGCAAAACTTGCTAAAATGCTTTTTTCCCTTCTTGATCTGCCTATGTTGTGTACCAAATTCAAACAAGGAGTTTTAAGAAAAAGGTGAAAACATAATTTACAAAGAATAAAAACAAAAACAGGAAAAAAACCCTAACTAGTCATGCCTTTTGGGAAGCATGGAGTTCTGGGAAAGAGCACTCAGGAAAGAGTACTAGAAGACCCAGAGTTAACTGGCAAAGCAACTAGAATTTGCAAAGCAAAGGAAATCGGCCACATGGCTGGGGCTGATGGAATGCAGACAGCGACCAGACAGTTCAGACAAACTGAAATAATACTAGCCAGACTGAGGCAGGGTACAGCAGGAGGTCAGAGAGGGAGTGCACCTTCCCCTGCCCCAGCAGCACACATGAAGGAGCCTCTTCCCCACTGCTGCCAGAGGTGCCAGGCAGTGAGATGTGCCTGGAAATGCCCTGAAAGAGCTGCAAGGAAGGTGCAGAGTGGGGAGTACAGAGCTGTGCTAGCAACACCAGCACTTCTTCAGAGCGGCAGCAGGGATGAAGATGAAGGCTCAGAGAGAGGGAAAAGGAACGAGAAAGGTGGAGGCATTTATCAGCTGCAGATAGGTGCAGGTGAGCAGCACCATGCCAGCAACAGAGAAACTGCCAATGGATGAAAGGTAATGGCAGAAAAAGCAAATTAAATTCAGGCTCAATGCTGACAGTCTTAGCTCCACTACTGGAGCAAGTGAGCAACATGGACAAGTAAATACAGATCATCAGCTACAGCCAGTAATTCCATGGAAAAGAAAAACACCCATTTAACCAAGATTAAATTCTGTCAAACCCTGTCAAACACAAAGTGTGTGCAATTCCCTGAAGAAGAAGTAACCAAAACAGCAGAGACAGAACTAGAATACATCTTTTCAAGTATAAATAAGCTCCCAACATAGCACAACATGGAGCAAGACAACTGTCCTTCAACTCATGCAACTTACAAAGTTCTTCCTGACTGAGGAAGCAGCTGAAAAAGACAGGGATCAGGAGTGGCCCTGGGAATTGGTGACAGAGACGGAGCAGGCGCATGGGCAAAAGAAGGTGATGAAACAAGCTCTGCCATGCTCCTCATCCCACAAACCCGACTGCTTAGGTCCTGAATACCTGTATAAAGAGGGGTTTGCCCCAGCCTGAGAGGAGAATGATGGTCCATACCAAACCACTTCTGGGGCTTGAGGTGCTTACAGCTGGTGGTCCAGCCAGCACATGGAAACAAACCAAGCAACAACTTGGCAAAACCTTTTTCCACAAACCACCATTCAGGCTGTGTTTAGCACTGAAAATCTTTCTAGAACTCATGTGGATTTAGATCCATAGAGATATTTACATTGCTACCATGTGGCTGAGGGTGTCCCCCCTCATCCTTTGTGTCGCTGTCTGCCTTCCCACAAAAAAGTGAGCAGCCACTTGCCTTGCTGCTGTTCTGAACACCCCTGGAACGTGGGGCCTCAAAGCTCAGGGAGCTGTGGGCAGCAGCCACGGTCCCTGCAGAACAGAAGGCAGCGAGGTGGCTCACAGCTCGAGGCACTGCCCGTGGCCCAGGATGGCTGCTCGGGAAGCTGGCACACCTGTGGCCAGCTCTGCTGGTGCTCTGCTGTGAGACAAGCGAGAGGCTGAGGGGCCTAGGGGCCCCTTTCCTGGGGATCACAGCATTCTGCTGCCTCCTGGGCTGCCCTCCACCTCCCCTCGGGTGCTTCAGGCTCCAGCCTCCTCCTCAGCCCACGCCTGGGATTCCTGGAGGAGACGGTGCCTACAATATTCCAGTAGCAGGGAGGGGGATGTGCTCCATCGTGACCCCACTGCCCCAGCTCCCCGCAGGTGCTCAGCTCGCCGCACTCAGGCACCCCAGGGGAGGGCAGGGCTTGAGGCTCAGCGTCCCTCTGGCCACGGTGCTGGCACAACACACGAGTCCCACAGAGCCACACGCGGAGGTCACAGGCCCTGGAGGTGGCTGCGTTTCCTTCCTCTTCAAGGCTCACCCTTGCTCTACTCTAGATTTAAAAACAAACCTTATCACTGCCTCTTCTTTTGTTGTTGTTGTTTCCCTAACAAGAAAAAGAAGCAACACATGAGCTGGGAAAGAACTTAGTAACACCTTCGTTCTTATCCCCTTGGCTTGGATGTTATTGTGAATTTCCAAGCAGATGCAACGAACTGCTCCCTCCCACTGCTATGAGAGTACAGACTATGCGGCATAACTGCTGGTGACAGAATTTACTCTGATACAGCATGCACTGATGTTTTCAAGACACGGGAGAAGTCTCGTTTTGCAACTGCTATTTACTCCTTATGTAAGGCAGACAATTATTACCAAGCTACACCTCTGGAAATTATAGTCCAGTCAGGTTTGATGGGAAAGCTTGGCTTTGGCAGATTGCTCGTTTATTTTGCATTTTTGATGGAAAACAAACAGAACACTCCCACCTGGCCTGCTTACAACAAAACGTGGACTGTGGCAGCTACTGCAGAGCGAGCTGCTGCAGCAGGTAATGAAGGCTATCAGCACAGGGCACTCTAGACAGGATATTCTCAGCCCATTATAAATTTTGTTCTGCAGCTCAGATGGGGTTAACAGCACCCAGACATGACTACTGCAATTTTGCAGAAAATTGCACTATGAAATAGAAATAAAACTAATTTAGGAAGTGAGGTATTTACGAGAAGGGCTGCAGATATCTGAACTAGGCTCAAACGAGCAGCAGCACTGAGGAACCTGTTAGAGTTGCCAGCTCCAAATACATGGGCCAAGCCCACGCTAATGACATGGAAATCATAAGTAGCCTCTTCAAGGAAGGTAGGAAGATTTATTTAGAATGGCAGGAAAAAATACACATCATAAATGCAGATTATCCCCACTCCAAGAGAGCTCTGTAGGCAATTCTGTAGCCATCAACAGGTAATGACACAGATCAAATGGTTTTACTGGTAAAAGGAATACAGCAGTATGTGACAATGAACTACTGTTTAGAGAGTGTGAATCTACATATTTCAGTGAAACACAGGCTGACATGAAAGGCTTCTAGCTCCTAATGCTCACAACTCAGAAGGCATGAGGAAAAGAAAGTCAAAAAGATAACACATGCCTGTTATAGCCAAGCCTCTGATCTGCATTCAGAGTTTTTACGTTAGTGACTAGTGCTGGCTGTCAATTTACGACTGGTAAAAAGACAAACAACCCAAGAATATCTGAAATGTCAAAAATTAACATCGAGGTCACTGGAGCAAGAAAGGAAAGCCCCATGGATGATGCAAAGGCCTGGGACTTAACATTTCTATCGCTGATGGAAAACAGTGACACAAAAAAGGAAAAATAGCCCCAGATGTGACAATTTTGCCACATAAGGATGTCAGACCTATACTGTAACATAATCTGTGACATCTTAATCCCCTTCTTTTAGAAGTTGGGGAAAAAGCCCACAGTGACCTCTTCTCCCCTCAAAAAACCCCAGGACAACTCAAATGGGAAATATTCAGAGAATGCTGAAATAACTAAACCTTAATAAATTATAAAACCAGAACCAGTGATCTTTTGAGGGGCACCGATGCTTCAAGGGGACTCCAGTCCACCCAACAAGCTTTGGATTGTCTGAAATGATTCAACATCTTAAAGACTGACTGCTTGAGTATTATTCTTCTGTGTAGATGATTTAAATTATCTATTATGGTAACATGAATTATTTTTCTGTTTTAGGAGAACTTAATGGCAGCGTAATCTCAGACCATCTAAGCATCTTAAAGCATCAGGAACAGGAACACCAAGGCCTTTGCACTTCGGCATGGAAAAATCTTCTGTATTTCTGTTTTCCTGAGAGCAGCTCTGGTCAAGATCCCAGCATACTTTCGCTTGGCTCACGACACACACAGGCTGTGAATTTCTAACATTATGAAAAGGGTGAGTATCCAAGGCCCAGATTCACAACTGTTTCCACCCAAGGCACATGGGTCTTTCTGAAATCTCACACCAGATGTAAATAAGCCATCTTATTTCCTTTTCTGGCAAGTCCTTCTCAGCTATTACTGCAAGCCTAAAAACAGCAATGGAATTGGGAAGTGACTGTAAGATGCAACATCAATGCAGAGCAAGAACAAATAGGAAAGGGAAACTCAACAAAATATATGAATCCCTGAGGCTAGCTCTGTAAGCACTGGAGGAAGAACCCCATCATTAGTCCATTCCCAACTGCCAGGACCTACAAGGCAGTCTCTGTCCTCAGGAGAGCACCCTGCCTTCTTCTATCCTGCAGAGGTCAGTAATTTCAAACCACCAGAGGAAAGATGATGTCCATCTTCCCTCACATCTGCCTGAGCTTGCAGGTGAGAAAAGGCTCTGTCACTGCAGCACACAGAAACACAGACCCAGCACCATTCCTCTGCCAACCCTGTGGTGTGGGGGAGTGCACAAGGGGCAGCCCTCAGAGATCCAGGTGATCCCACTCCAGCCCAACTCACAACAGGAAGGTGTGTGCAGGAGTACATGCTGTTTTGGCATACCACTACATAAATCTGTCACAGCTAACATGAGTACATGAAGAGATGACACAAGAGCTTATTTATAAAGCTAATATGTAATCCTGGCAAATTATTTGGGGATCTGCTGAGGCCAGACAAACTGCAGTTCCAAGAAAACAAATGCCCACCTGACTTCAAGTCAAGTGGTGAAAAATCACCAGGTTCACAACCTACTTGCAGCACGCCCCAGCAGCAGTGCAGCCATGTACTGGCCCAGCACAAGCATGGCATAGCCAGCCTGAGCTCTGGGCTTCCCCACCTGCTGCATCAATGAACCTCACAGACCAACCTGCAGGGTGCTGCACACTGCTCCCTGGAACCCTGGACTCTCCCCTGGAGCCTGTGAGAGCAGGCTGTGCTGGGAGCATGGGCCTGGGCGTGCTGCCTCTCCTTGCACACACCAGAGCAGGTGCCCCAGCACCTCTGCTCACCCTCCAGGGAGGCTGCCCTGACCCCTGGCAGTGCCCATCCCTCACCCCACAGCTACAGCCCACAACGTGCTTGGGGAATGCTGCTGCCTGGCACAGACCTCCGGGAGCAGAGTGTCACAAGTGTCCTTCCAAGCACAGAAACACCACATGCAAGCTTCATGTATAGACACTCCCTTCAGTCAGGAAGGGGTGCTTTGGGAGGGACACCTGGGCTAAGAGCTTGCACAGAGAGGAAATACATACTTCAGACACCACTGGGGACCACACGGCCCCATTCCTCCCCACGTGCACTGAGGAACCTCGGGGGCAATTGGCTCTGCAGAGAACGATGCCTGCATGCCCAGGCAGGAGAGCTCACGTGTGAGGGACTGCAGGAGCCAGCCCGTGAATGAACCTGCAGGTGCAGGAGTGCTCCTCCTCGTGCACGGCTGCTCCTGAGGGTGTCTGTGCATGGAGGCGAGAGGAGGAAGTTGATACATTACATTAAATGTCCAACTTCACCTCTCCGGCAGATGCTCTTCTCATACAAACACAAGCACCTGCCCATTCACTTCAGTACTCGGGAAACTTGCCCTGCTTTTCAGTGGCCTGGATGCCTGAAGGGTAGAGCTCACAGGGTGCAGCCAAAGTTCTGGGAAAGCACAGGGACACTGAATATGTTCATACTGGGGAGTTGGAAGTCTTGCCATAAGGACTTCTTTATTTGTACATTTCCACGGCTTCTTCTGAACCTCTCCTATTTTCCACTTCAGAGAGTGGGAGTGTGCACCCCTGAGTTAGAAAAGCACAGCCTGAAAATCTAAGTGAGACACAAACCACTAACACAACCCAAGATGGGAAGATAACATGTTCCCGGTGTTATTTACTCACAACAATAAAATGTGGAGGAACAGGGGTAGGTTGAAGCAGTTGGGAAGAGCAGGGAATGGGGCCCCCAGCTCCTTGTTCCTACAAGCTGCACCTCCCAGGATTCTAACCTGATCCTGAACACCCTCCTTGTGCCTGGCTCAGTTCCACACACACACCTGCAGTAAAAGAAATTAGTGCAAATGATTGATAGACTCCTGAAATACCATGGTCTCTGCAGCAGAAAAAACAGACTGCACAGCAATGGCTGGGAATGACCTCACCTCCAAGTTTCTTCAGGGATGGGGCCGTGTTTTTACTATGTTGACACAAGATTTCGGAGCAAAGGGGGATCGTTGCACGTGCTGCCTGCACACACAGCCCCCTGACCCCAGCCTCGCTCCCTCAGACACACCTTTCTGCACAGGTGGGCAACAGAGGCACTGCTGGGCACAGAGGAGAAAAGCAGAAGCAGCAGGAGGAGCTGCCAGACCCACCACCTTCTCCATCCAAACAGCACTGCAGCAGCTCTGGGAAGTGGCAGTATTTTGGGATGAGGGTTTTCCCTGAGGAAAGAGCTCTCCCTGCCCTTGTCCCTTCCTGCCCTTGTCCCTTCCATCCCTGCTGCCAAGGCATTACGGCACTAAAGGCAGAATGCAAGACCTGCGCTCCAGACCTCCCCAACACCTCATTCACCACTGAAATAATCAAGTGTCCCCATCTCCAGCAGGAGCAAAGTGTGCTGTGTGGCAGCTCATAAGGATGAGGGGAACATTCCCAGTGAGAGCCCCCTGCAGAGAGGCTAGTGCCTGTCAGCAGCAGGAGTGAACAGACTGTCTCCAGCTCCCCGGGTTCCTGGCAGGGAGGCAGCGTCCTGCCTGTTACAACTTGTTTTGATGACAACAGGCCACGTTTGGTGTGAGCAGAGCGTGCCCATCTTCATCTCACAGCAGCCTGCTTGTCTCTCTTCACTCAGCTGTAAACATGCTTAAGGTTCCTATAAACACCTCCTGGGCAGCAAACCAGCCAAACATGCTCAATTAAAAAAAAAAAAAAAAAAAAAAAAAAAAAAAAAAAGAACAAAAAGGCAAATCCCACAATGAGAGAAACACCCTCCTACTCATGAGCAAACAGCCCTGCCAACAAGGCTCCCTGGGAAGAATATGTAGGAATATCACATTAACACACTCATATCACAAGAAAAAAACCCAAGTTTTTTCCTTTACCTGACCAACTACTAATTTCAGCATCACCTCCAAAGAAAAGGCATCACTCACAAGAGCCTCTATTATCCTCTGTGCCTGTCCAGCCCATCCCAACCTCCCTGAAAGCTCAAGTTTGGCACACAGAAATCCCAAGCCATGGTGTACCCCAGGCACGAGTTCTGCACCTCAGGCTGATCCCTCAACTTTGACTTTAACATGACAGCAAAGTTTACCTCATGGCAGAGACTCTCCCAGCACATGGTGACGAAGCATCACAAGTGCCAATGGATACTGATGATTACAGATGTTCTCCTAGACTCCTCACTCACTTGTATCCAAACTATTTCACACGCTTATCTTTGCTGCACAGCAGAGCTGCAAACACCTCGAAAGAGGACAGTCAGGGCCCCAGTTTTTAAGCTCACTTACTCAAACACCCACTCCTGGGCATCTGACATCTGCTCTCTCCACCACACACTGATCTGGGGGGTGAGAGGAGGAGAGGAGCATAAATCTGGGGAGGATCCCCCATGCCTGAGGACTTGCTCTAAGACACTAACTTGAGAGCAGGGATGCTGTGGGGGTATCAGAGGGGCTTCTGCTCCATCTTATGCATGGCTGAGAGGAAAGGTAGTATTTCCTCTGAGTCCTTACAGTTTTGCAAGAAGAGGAACCACTTCTGTGGAAAGAGAAAAACATAGCTGGCTTTCCATACACAGGCCTACAATGCCTTTTAGGGAGGCAAGAAGAAACTCTATTACAGACACAGGAGATGGACATAGTGATCTCTTACAGATCTTTCTGGCCCAAATGGAGGAGCCTTTTAGCCTTTTGCCCAGAAAAATTGCCCAATGAAGAGCTTTTGTGTTTTATCTTTAATAACTGGGGAGGCTCTTACATCAGCTAAGCTGAGGTGGCAGCTCTTGGTTGGTCCCAGGAGTGACTTACAATAGTGTTCCCACGTGGTACATGCGACAGAAGACAGTGCAGAAACAAGGCAAAAACTGCTTGCAGATTCAGTCCCCCTACACCGCTGCCCAAGATCCTGGAAAGAGTTGCCACATGGAGTCACAAACACAGCTGTCCCTGTCCCCAGAGAAGAAAATATCACTTAGTTTTAACAGCCAAAAGGAAACAAATACTATTTGTCTTCTGCTCAGATTTCTGATTTCTCTTAAAACAAAACAGGCTTTTAGAGGTAGTTGGGCAAGAGGAAGAGTGGAGAAGGTCACAGATTAACCTGTTAGCAGGTTCCAGGATTCTGGCTACAAGACCAAGAAAACATGACACCAAGTGCCCAGTGTGTCCACAGCCCTCTGTGCTGCCGAGCCTGCTAGAGGATTTTACCCTCCCACCCTTTCCAGCAGCCTTTAAACACCTTCTGTTTGCAAGGAGCAGCAACGTCTCTGGTGCATTTGGTAGAACCTGGAACTTACTATAACCGAACTTGGTAGGGTGTCAATTATTTTGTTCATGTTCTCTCTTAGTTGGTAGTAACTGCATCATCTCACTGTTTCCAGTTCCAGTCTTAAAACAGAATGACTTTTATAAGAGATATAAAAATAACCCTGTCTGAAAGTGAAGAGGAAGAACCCAATTCACTAAGAAAGTTGTTTTCTCCTGCACATCTCTGCTGTCTCCACTCTCTCAAGCCTGTTTCTCCCTTGGCACTGGCAGTGAAAGGACCCTTGCTTGTACAACTCCAAACACCTGGCTCAGCCCCTCTCTCCTCATAACCACTATGTGAAATACTTCTGAGCTGTTTTCTTCCTTGCTTCTACACAAGCCCTCTGCCCACCTCTACAAATCTTCTCTAAGCATTTTTGGTGGAGTTTTGCCAAAGTGGTAAAAGGCATGGTGAGATTCCATGAAAGATGTAGTGCAAAGCACACTCGTAGGACAACTCATCTTCTCATTCCAACAGGCATAAAAAGAGTGTTATTACTAGAGGATTTATCCTAGCCAAAGAAATCAGATCTGTTACACTGCTGGAACGATAAATACGTGGTTTTAGCCTTAATATCACGTATAATACAGAACAAATGGACAAGTTAAAGTCCTGCAATGGACTTTGTGGGAGTAGACATTCATGGTGCCCCCTGCACAGCCACAGTCCAAAGCTTTAAGACTGAAAGCAAGCCTGACTCGTGGGAGTTAAAATTAGGAGATCTATAACATGCAATGAATGCACCAATATACTGGAAAGTATCAATGGGTAAACACTAACATGTAGTTGAAAACATACTTTCGAACTAGATTAGTACCAAGTACTGATATTGCTCAAAACCCAGCAGCAACATGACAGCTTTTTACAAAACCCTGAGCCATTCGAAACTTTTCTGCAACTCAACAAACAGAAGCGTTAAAAGCCACACGATAAACCACACGTTAAAAGCCACACTGATAGAATTTTCCTCTACTTCAGAAAAAAAAAAGTGCAGCTCGCTGCACTTCGCCTGAGCCCGGCCGCGCTCCCGACAGTTTGCACAAAGCGAGCCCGTTAGCGGGCGGAGCGCCTCTGCGGGGCACGCACTGCATTCCCTCCTGCTCGGCACACGCTTCTCTCGCATCAAAGCCGCATTCAAAGTATCTCTGCTGCCTTCCAGGTTCGCACCAGGAACGAGAGGCATCTCAAAGCCGTGGCTCCGGGCTCTGCAGTTCCAGCACTATGTATCAGATTTGGGTAGGTGTCCCGGCACAGAGCGGTGAGAGCCGGCAGGCCAGAGGCAGGAAAGGGAACCCCAGCGCCCAAAGCCCCGCTCCGGCCGGCCGGGAACGGGGGCAGCGCCCGGCTCCCGAGGACCGCGGGGTGCCCGAGCTGCGAGGGACCTTCCCTTCCCTTCCCTTCCCTTCCCTTCCCTCCCCTCCGCGCCCGGGGGGCACTCACTGCGCTCCGGGGCAGC
>VXBQ01014201.1:0-18608 GCA_013400175.1 Phainopepla nitens | reverse complement strand
CCCGGCACACGAGGCTCACAGGGCTGCCGCCGGGCCGGGACATGCTGCTCCGCGCTCGGCCCCGCCGCTCCCACCCTCCGCGGCGCGGGGCGGGCCCAGGTGCGGGCGGCTCCCGCCCCTGCCAAGGCCACAGCCCCCGGCCCGCTCCTGCCCCGGCGGCAGAAAGCCGCCTCAGCGGCGGAGGAAGCGCCAGAGCCTCCGCAGCCGCTCTCCGTGCCCGCAGGAGCGTTGGTGCGTCCCCCGGTGAGGGGACGGGAGATGGTAACTCCTCTGCCCGGAGGGAAGACGACGAGAGGGGACGATTCAAATTCGCGCTGTTACTACACGCAAACTGAATCCGTCTTAAAGTGCCTTTCTCCTGGTGCGGCAGGTGTACGTAGGTGGAAGCGCAGTGCTCGCTGAGGAGCAAGAGGGCTGCTGAAGCCTCCTAACCTGCTTTCTGAAGCAGCTGAGCACGTGCGGTGTCACATCGTCGGCGGGAGGATGTCAGAGGCTTACAGGAAGACCAGGACCTTCCCTGGGTGAAATTTCTGCTTCATTCTGTGTCTCAACCACACTTTTGAAGTAGCTTCTCAGAGTCCTTCCCATGCTGTTGGTTTCATTCACATCACCAAGCTGCAAACTTGGAGGCTGCAAACTGGATTCCTCCTCGGTGAAGGAAAATGGGAAGTAGCATCTTCGATGTACAGCGTGTATCCAGCTGGGGAGCTAGTCCAGAGTTGCCCCTTTCCAAAAATGTGTGATGTGGGTGTTGGGTCATGGGTAACTTTTCCTTCACAGCTCCACTCCTGCACAGATGCAGCTCCTGTGCTGTGCGGGACCATGAACAGAAACTCTCAGGCTGAAGTTGGTTTTTAAAATTAATGAAATGATGGTACTATTTTTTTTTTCTTGAGACCCCTATTTAGAAGCAGCCTTCTTAAGTGTGAGGCTCATGATAAAAGCAGTGTTTGATACAAGTGCAGCATCTCCCATTCCTCCTGGCTCACCCCTCTCTAGATCCATCTCTGAGCATCTCTGCCTCTTCTTGTTATGTTTTTGCTTTTAGTTACCTAACTACTGTTTCTCTGTTCTGTAAATCACCTTTAGCTCCATGCCAACATTTTTTCTCTGTAGGCTCCCCAAAGGTTCAATTATTTGCCACTTGCTCCTTCCCTTCTTTCTTCTTGTGTAATTTTCAACGCTGATTACATGTTCCACACCAAAGATAGCCCACTGTCCCTAGACTCCACCACGCTGGTGGCTTCATACCCTACCCATGTTCCTGACCTCAGCTGTGCCCTGAAGCACAAACAATGACTTCATCTCAACATTCTTCATAGAAATGGCTCAAAGGCAGAAGGTTTTCTAGGAGAAATAGGCAGTTTCTGAAGACACAGTTCCCCATTATTTCTCATTTTGGCTCCTCAGGATTTGCTTGGGCTCTAAAAGGCATTACTGGTGGAGCAATCCCAGAAAAATCCCTGTCAATGGTGCAGCTGAACATCACTGTAAGGCAATCAGCGTGGCTCCACAATTAACAGCCTCAGCAGAAGGACCTTCCTGCCCAGTTAAGTGGTGCTGATACAGGGGTTGTGCTAACGTGGTCACATTTTAGCAATACAGTTACACTGCCAGCATTTGTGTGCGTGGCCTGGGCTGGGGTTTGTGTCTTCCCTTGCTGCACGCACAGCCAGGAGTGAGTGACAGGATCATGATCCCACTGCCCTGCTGCAGCTCGGCTGTCTGCGTGGAAAGCCCCATTCCTGAGTCTGTCTTTGCACTGCGTAACTCCGTCCGCAGCTCTCACGTCCTCGCTGTTCCAGATAAAGTTACCCAGAAATGGTTGGTCCTTCCTTTCCAGCTAGCAGGAGGACATATTTTCACGTGAACTTCATCCAGGGTCTGCCCCAGGCGTTGCTCTAAATTGCTTTCTGACCATCAGAACAATCTCTTGCTATCTAGAGCACACACTTGCACTTCCTGAAAAAGGTGTTTCTGTACTTTAAGCTGAGAACTTTCAAGGGACTTTGCAGGCTTTAGATATTTACCATAATGAAAGATGAATATATGTCTTTGATAATTTGGGAAATCCATGTTTTCAATCTAGTCTTGCATAATTTCTTCCTTCCTGTCTTAAACATACTAATACTTGGTTTATATTTTAAGTGACTGTGCTCATCACCCTTAGTTTTCAGGAGGTCCCAGAGACACATCAGTCATGTCATCAGAGACACTGCAGAACACAAAGATGAGCAGCATTCCCTGCAGACATCTGTCCACCCAGGCTAACACGGGAAAGGAAAAACCTCTTGTACTGGATGATTTAGAAGTGGCACCATACTGAGACAAATGTTTACAGTGAAAGAAAAGCAATTTGATCTCTGAATCAGTACAGGAGCATTTGGCACATCCCAGACAAGCTTCCCCAGGTAAATCCTGAGCTTCTCATTAAAATCAAACCCATTTCAAGAGTGAATCCCTTCACGCCTGTGCAGTTAATAAGTGTCTTGCTTTAACATTGAAGCATGTCTGTGTTAAAAGCCCTTCTGGGTTTTCTGAATAAACCCAAATAATCTGTATTTACACATCTGTCCTCAGTCCAACAGCATCGCAATTCTTAAAATATGCAATTTAATCAATGTAAGTGAACAATCGACCCTATTGAGGGCTCTGTTTTTCAGGCTGTATTTCTGGAGCTTACTGGAGCAGCAGCCACTCTACCCCATATTCAAAGATGCCCTTCCTCCAACAGTTCACTTGGTGCTAAATGGGAAATACCAGACGTCCACCACACTCTTCTCAAATACTTCAGTCACAGCAGAAATGTTTCCTGCCAGTGGGTTAAATACTGGGTACCTCTGATGGCCTGTTTTGGACAGGAAGTTCTTAACTTTTGATGCAACCTAAGAATCCAAACTTTGCTCTGTTTGTCTAAAACCTTATGAGGACAGCAGACAAAAGGAATCACTGCAGCTCCCACCACTCACACTTCCTCCACTGTGTCCAAGGAGGTTTTGGTGCATAATCCCAGTCCCCAGGCTAAAAAATGTGTATACATCTACAGCTAACCCTAGGTTTAAGGAGTAACCCTGAGTTTAAGGAAAACTCTTTAGGGAGTAAAGGGGATATTTTATTACAATTAAAAGCAACCGGAAAATAGAAAAGCAAAATATTGCAGAAAAATTAGAAAGAAAACTCTTAAAATGTCCATAATATATTAATGGCTTACTAATATACTATGATGCCACTTTGAATGGGGACAAATAGGACACCTTTATTAGGATTTTGACTGAGCAGGCACAAACATATTCTAGAACATCAAATAAAATGTGTTTGTGAGTTTTAATTAAAAGTCTGAACAACATCACTTCGCATGATATGAACAGACCTACCAGAACAAAAAGGACACAGCCATGTTGCTCCCAGCTAGACTCAAAAATACTGATTATCAAAGAATTCCTGGCCTACATAGAAACATTTCAGTTCCAGAATATCAGGCTGCCCAGAGAGCCCATCCACGGTGGTAAAATGTGTGTGTTTCTGAAGTGATAATCCTCATACAAGCATTTACTATATATATTACTATTTAGACTTACTCTAACCTGTGAGAACTGTACATCTGCCTGAGTGCAGTCACAGCATCAATTCACATTCAGATTGTGATTTAGGAAGATCACAAGGGATTTTTTAAAAAATTTTGGTTTGGTTTTGTTTTACCTTGTGTAACCTTGCTGTGTGGGGTTAGCTGACACAGCATGTCCCTATAATTAAAGCAACTGCATAAAAACTACAAAACTCCAATAAATACTGCATATAAATACATCACAGGTTTGAAGCCAGAGGGAACCACTAAATGATTTCCTGTTAGCTCATGTCATTATATTTCATTAAGTCCTAATGGGTCAAACCCAGTAACTTATAAAAACAAACTTCTTTCTCCAGAGATGAAATAATTTTTTGATTTGAAGATCGAGATGGAGACTTTGTTACCTCCACACCTAGTTCAATAAAATAAGGGGAAAAAGCACAATCTCCCTGTTAAAAATGTAAGCCTTTTTAAATCAACTTCAGGTTCAGGCTACTTGTTGCTCAGCATTGTGCTGCTAGGATAGAGAGCCCTTTGGTAGGATTTTTTCTGTCTTCAAGAGACACATAATAATCAGTCTTCTTAATGCAAGACAAAATGAGCTCTTGCACAATCTTTTTTCTTCCTCTGAATCATCTGTGGTTCTGTGCCTTAACCAATATTTCAACATTCCTTCTGAAAAGTAGGCACTCCTTCCTTACTTCAATGAAGCTACACAACAACAACGATTCCCCTGCTCCTCATCTGTCTCCTAGTTATACAAGGGATATTTTAGTATCTTTGTTCACAATAAGAACATTTGTTCAGTTCTAACCTTTAATCCTGTAGTATAGTCTGTCTAATCTTAGAAGCAGACATTTTGTAAATCTTTCATATTCTGGGCTCCTACATTCATAACCTGGCATTAGGTGTACTGAAATGATACAAGCCACACTTTACTAGCTTCAGTTAGCAAAAAAGCTAATCAATCTTTAGAGTAAGTGCTGGGTTTTGATTTCTACCCAAAAACTGTAGGAAAAAATGAGTCGTTAAGGTAGTGGAACTTGTCCCAGGAAACCCTTTTGAAAATGCCAGTAATGCTTTGTTGACATTTTAAAGGGTAGTTGTCAGTGGTAGGAAGCACTTGGCTCTTTAAAGCAGCTCTTGGCATGAAGGCCGCCACTTGCTTTAGCAACATTTCACAGGATCATGTGATATCACACAGAAAGAGCATGTACAATACTTTGCACTTCCTGCACTTGGAAAAATATTCAAGTTTCCAAATAAAATGGATTTGCAGAGTAACAATACCGTAGTTTCCCTCCCACTGCCCTCACACAGGAAGTGTTCATAGCCTAGTGACATATTAAGAATCATTTTCAAACTGCACTTTGATTTTGATACACTAGCAGATATATTAGGAATGTTGTAGTTTTATTCTGTTCAGACTTTCTGAAGTCTAAAGAATATTGGTAAGGAAGACAGGAAATTAAACATTTACATCCTTCTTCCCCCAATACTTCCTCCCAGTCTTACAAACCTGAATGTCAAAGCTTGAAGTCTTTGCCCAGTCTTTACACTTCATGGCTTTCAAGTGAGGAAAATGTCATTTCACAGGCAATTCTATAGCTTGGAAGAGTTGCAAATAAACAGGATTCAGTAGGTTCAAGAGACCTTTCTGCTAGGTTCCCCTCAGCTGAATTTAAGTAGATGCATCCTGCTGAATGAGTGGCTAAGGCTTCATTATTTAGCAATTGTCAGAAGCAGCCTTTTAGGCCCTGTGATAGGATTGATGTCTTCAAACCAGTAGTATGTTATTTCACAGAGGAACTCACCTTAATTAGCTTGATTTCTCTAAGAAAGTACCAGCCAGCTAGGAGGGAGTGAGACTAAATGGTGGGTAGCATTAAATACCCTTCCTTAACTGTCCACATGGCATCGGCACCCGAGCTGTTCGTGAACCACTTCCTGAACAGTTCAGCATTTTCAGCTCAACTCCTCAGTGCAGCATCCTCTCAAAGAGTCCCTTGCAAGCTGCAGAGTGGTTGAGCACACAGGGACAGCCTGTCAGGCACTCCCACTGAGTCTGTGATCAGTTGCCCTCAAGAACACATACACAATCAAAGCCACAGGGCAGGACCATAAGGGACAGCAAGCTTGTCACAAAAAGGTTGAGACAACTGAAGTGGTCGGGATGTCTTAAGGGCATTTCCCCTCCTGCATTGCTTTAGCTGATGCTATAAAAACAATTCTTCCTTCTCCAAACATTCACAGCACATAAACATTCAGCTTTTCCATATCTACCTATGAAACACTACACGAGGATCTGCACAGCCACTTCCACACCCAAAAGAAATTGCCTGCTTTCACACACTGAGTTCTTCTCAAAGGGAAGGGAAGTGCTAGTAGCCTGTGGTGTATACTTCAGAAACAAGGTAAAAAAAGGTAGGAAACAGAGGCATTGAAATCCCTTCTCCACTACAGATCTGCTCTCAGGCTGCCAGGTGGACAAGACTTGCTGACATTACAGTAAAAGCATGAATACCTGCAATCATAAACTGGGCTGCAGCCATGTTGTAAGCCTTGCCATGATTTCATCTGTTGTCTAGAATTGTGATGTCTGCTATGAAGAGACTCATCATGTGGCTGGAGAATCATTACATAGCTACAGTTACAGCTCTCACCTAGCAACTGGGCACCTGCTCTTCCTCCAGAGTTTGCTACAGGTCAGTAGCAACAACTGCTGTAGCAAAAGCTGACCCTGATTTCTCTGCACATAATCATGACTTGTTTAGAGCTACAAAGACAGATAAAAGGGTGGTTAAGGAAGATACTAGATCCCCTTTATTATGGGCTTCCTCTGTGAGGAAGGAGAAGACAAGATGAATTTCAGTTGTGTAGTACCTCCCTCCCCACCAAGCATCCAGAACTTGTGTAAACGTTGCTTATCTTTGCAGAAGAGTTCTGTAATGGGTCATCTTCTCCCACCGTATTAAATCAGTTAGGTTTGTTCCAATTACGTTAAAACCAAGCAAAGGGGAGCTACTTTAAAATAGTTATCCTGTCCAGAAGTCAAATGTAAGACTTTCTATATGAGAATTTCCAGTTAAATCCTGAGGTGCTAAGCACCAAAACAGTAATTCATATAAACTATTTTAAAAGCTGCTTCTTGTAGGAAAATGTCAGCCAAAATTCAGATCTTCAACTAGATCCTTCTATGATTAATGATTTCATTACAGCCATGTATGTGATTTATAATATGCTCCAAATAAAGGCAAAGGACAGAATACCCTTATCCCTACCACAAATATGAAGATATAGTCATACACACACTCCTGATGTTTCAGTGATCATGTACTTTAAGGTCAGTTTTATCAGGTGCCATCTCTCAGCTCAAGCAGCAATATAATTTGGTACACTTGTGACATTAACTGCAGATTTCCTCAGCCTTCTGTCAGTGGATGCCAGGAAACAAACAAGCAGGAGCTGGTCTTGCATATGACTATTCAAGTCCTATTCCTAAAATTAGGATGCCAGCTAATAATTCCGCTTCAGTAGTGTCGTAGTTCATCCTCTAAGGTGTAGATTTTTGTTTTTAAGTCTTTTAGTTCTCCTTGAATTTTACGTGTTAGTTTGTTTCCTTGGCGGACCTCACGTAGAATTGTAAGATCCTGGTCTGGTCCTAAATTCAAAGCCACCTAAAAATAAAAAGGAAAACATATGAAGAAAAACAAAGCTGTACAGAATACAATTTAGGGAGTACTATGATAAGTAAATGTGAGGGAGGGAACTCCAAAGGAGACCCTTTGTAGCCAGCAAAGAGGATGTGTAAGTTAACAGCACTAGGATAATGCACATCACCAGTAGAAAGGTGCTCCAGAACCAAAAATAAAGAACAAAGCTTTTGTAACATTATATTGTTGTATTACAGCACTGGCAAGGAATAAATCTTAATAGAATATAACCATGTTGACTCAGAGCCTGTTGACTCCTTTCTAGGTCCTCTGTTATTTAGGGACACACGAGAAGGGGCAAGTTAAAGCATTCATCAAGTAACTTGTATCTCAGTACCTCAGGAGACAAGATGATGTTTTGTCTTTGGCTGTTAGAACTGGAGGTGATCTAACTGCTGTGCTGACCTGCTGCCCTCTGACCTGCACAGCACCCAAGAGCAGGTCAAGTCCCACGCCTGGACTCAGGCAGTGCCACATGGCCTGTCCTGAGCCAAACAAAGGCTGCTGGATAATCAGAATTCCTGATGACAAGCTGGCCAGGGCTGACATTGCCTGGCACCCTCCAACTGGAGAGCATGCCAGCCCAGCCACTTTCAAGGGCACAGCACTGGAAGCTGCTCTAAAATCCCTCTATTCTCTTGACCCTATATGGTTTCTTATTGTGTCATCATGTAGCTCTTGGTCACAGATTTTAATATGCAAATCAGGAAATTTAGTCATCTCTAGTCATTTTGACCTCAAGTGATGAGAAGGATTGAATGATGACTCTGGAGACTTCTTGCAAGTATTTTGTCCCCCTGCCCTCTTGTGGTTAACAGTGTTAAGAAATTGAGAATACAATGGAGTGCACACTCACAGATATAAAAATCTGCAATAAAGGCATCATACATGCTTTTCCCCCCTTTCATATACTGCTGCTACTCCTGAAAGAATAAAGTTGAAAAACCCACAGGCCATAAATGTATATACATATATAAAAATACATTTAAAAAAAAAGACATATAAAAATATATATAAGTATTCAATCAAAATAAATGCATTAGTCTGTGTAAACTGAATTGTGCATCCAAAGTACAGGGAAAGAATGAATCAGTAGCACTGCCAGACTCCTGCAGGAGAGTCGAAGCTATGCCAAGATCATCCTCTCAAGCACACTATAGATAAATGTCTCATCCTAAACTCCAAGCAACCTCAGGGCTGTGCCTTTCCCTCTAAGCTGTCCTGATGTTCATCTACACATCTGGAAGCTACTACAGAGAACACAGCTTCAACCTGCAGCCATTGCTTCTGCAGTGATTTTTGCAATGTCACAAATGACATGCTAAAGTAATAAACAGAATACTCACAATACTTATGATCTATCTCTTACTGGAACAGAACCAAACACCATGGCTCTCACAAAGAAAATAAACAATCATTTTCTTTGCAGGATAAATTTCTCAATCAAACTACTGCCTTGCAATTCTGAGACAGCTAAGTAAGCTACAGGTATCACATAAGAACTTTTGAGAGTGGAGACAAAAATACAACAGCTAATGTATAGCCAGGACAGTTCCTGGTAAGCTTGATGCCTAATTGATAAACAAAAGAAATCTTTTTTGCTTTGTAAAATACAGAGGAGGCAATTTTTATAAGATACTGATATTTAAAAGAGCACTTAGAAAAGGAATTATTTCCTTAACCCTAGGGGAATACTACAATAAATACTGAGAATGCACCTCTATAGGATAAGCCCACAAGTCTGGCTCAGAAAAGCTTAGCTGTTACCTTATAAATGTGCCTCTCTACATCTTTCAGTTTCTGCTGAAGCTGTTTAATGTCACTCTTGAAGCCCTCTACTTCCAGAGCACGACGTTTTTCCAAGGCTTCACATCGCTGAGTCATCAGTTTCAGGCGCCTCTCCATCTTCTCTGAGCGTTCCTGTGGAGATGAAAACTCAGTAGGCTACACAAAATTAATGCTGCAAGATCATCACACAGCCAGCAGATGATTACAGACTCATTACCTTGAAGAGCTCTTTGCCAGCATCTCTCTCCTCACGGATCCTGGCCACCTCCCCTTCCAGGGAGACACACTGCTCTCTGTACATGTGGGACAGGTGTCTCTCCTGCACCAGCTTGTCCTGCAGTAACTAGGACATAGGAGAAACACAAAGAATTAACTCAAGACTGTGCTTACAAAACTTCCTGGACAAGCAAGTGCGATAACACTGCCAATATGACAGGAAAATAAAAATTAACAACTGGAACTAGAGCTCCTAAGTATGTGAGGACAATATTCAAATATCAGTCGCATTACCAAAACCTTTGAATTAAGGTACCAGTTTTGTATGAGTGCTCATCATTAAAAAATGACATTCAACTAATGCTGTAACTCCCCTTTCACAGCTGCTTGCCCAGCACTGCATTTCAGAGGCATCTGCCTTCAGGGGTAGACAGAAACAATTCCCTATTGCCCGTTTCATTTCCAATTCCTTATTCCCACCTCCCAGCTTCTCACTGGAAGTGTAGTGGAAGAGGAAGAAAAACTCAGACTGCTAGAGAAGAGCTGGAAGACACCAATTGAGAGGACTCATTCTCCCCTGACAGCAGCAAGGAAGATCCAGACACAGCATTCTCAGGCCATTAGCTCAGAGCACCTACAGAACAGAGAGCCACGTGCAATCAGTGGGTTAAAAACTGTTGGCTCCACTTATCACACGGATTACAGAATTAGGGATTTTTTTCTGGGCATGACAGAAACTGACCCTGACATGCTACCATAAATCCTAACTATATATTTTACCTGAAATTTGAAAGTGATGCTGATTTTGAAGCAGGAGAGGCTCTTTATTTAGATTAGTGCCAACAACAATGTAACTTAAGGCAATCCAGTACAATTTTGAAACAGCTGCTAGTGACTGTCTATTGTGTCAAAGCCAAGATGCTTGCAATTTTCCAGTCAAAAACTGTTAAAGAGCCTCTACCAAAGACAAAAAATATTACCTTCATTTCTTTGCTCTGGCGTTTTGTAGTTCCATCACTTGCTTGAAGCATCTTCTTCAGCTCCTTCTGCTTCTTTTTTCCTGAGTCTGTGCTGAAAGCAAGATGATCCAGATCTTTGCCAATTTTCCTCAATAGATTTTCCTTCTCTGCCATCCATGCTTTCTCATTGGCTCTGGCATTAAACTTGAGCTGCAGAAAGTCCCGGGTACTCTCATATAAGAGATTTTGGGTCTTATGGAGCCTGCAAAAAGGGACCCCACTGGAGTTAATCTCTTTCCTGTGCCCACCTAAATTTCATCATTGCAAGTAGGAAGAAGCACAGGAGAAGACAGGTGGTCTAAATGTGAGTTTAACTCTTCCAATGCTCTCCAAATGTGAGAGAAGGTTTTTAATGAGCAGATTATTCCACTCATCTTCCACACACACTACCAGTCGGCTGCACCATCTGCTTTCCTGCCCGCTGCAGCAAGCCGCACGCTGCAAGTCGTGACATTGCTACTGCTCCCTGTCCTCACCCCACGAGTCCCATGAGGATGGCCGTGCTCCCACACTCACTTCTCTGTTACAGCCCTGATCTGGTCCCGGTCGCGGCGGTGCCGCACCTCGGCCTCCTCCATGTGCATGCGCCGCTCCTCGAGCAGAGCCTCCACCTGCTCCTTGGCCAGGCGTGTCTGCTCTTCTATCTGAGCCTGCAGGGCCCTCACCTGCAGCAAACACAGCACACCAGCTCAACTCCTGCCCTGGCAAGCCTCTCCCCTTCCAGGATTTAGATCAGAAACTGTACCCGGTAACGCCTTCGGCAGCTCTAAGTCTCAATCTTTTGTTTTTGTTTTAATGCTAAGTATTCTAACGACTATAATATTTTCTAAAAAATTACGCTGCAGGCAAGAGAGGCATACCATAGGGAGCAACATTAGATTGTTAAAAGATTTTTATACTGTTAAGATTTAAATTGCACACATCTAACAAATCCCGTGGAATATGCAGAGACACTTGTGTACCTTTGGTTGAACAAATAATATCAGTAATAATAAAAACAACAACCACCACCAATAGCTGCTGTACAGGTTTGTCCGTTATTTGCTTTTCTTGATTGATCCTTCCTCATACTTTACAAACAGCTTCTGGCATCTTCCCCAGTTCATGATTCTGTATCTGAAAGATTTTGTCTTTCATTCTGCCATGCTACCTATACCTAAACTTTTATGGAAGTCTAGAAAAGGGAACATTGCATTGTATCAGTGCATCTTATGGGGGCTGCCTAATACCATCCCAAACACTTTGCTTTTGTCAAACTTCCACAAAGCACCCAACCCTGCACATCTTCAGTGGGTTTAATGTAAATTCATATCTGCTATCAAATTATGGGAGACAACATCAATTACACATTCTATACTTAAGGACAACATATTTCAGTTGACATCACTGGAACATCTGCTTACATAAAGCTTCTAGAATCAGTTCTTAAATTGACATTCCCAGCAAAGAAACAGCTAAGTAAACTGACAAAGTGTGAATCCATAGTAAGATGCAGGGATTTGTACAACTGGTAGGTCCACATCTTACCTAAGCAGACAGCATATTTTTTATCATAATTACCTGCAAACCAGCAATTATGTCCTTCACTTAGCAAATGTTTTTACCTGTAGTAGAAGTGTCTCATCATCTTTTTGATATCTCTCAGAACTTTCTGGTTTCTTTTCTTTTGCTGCTGGTTTTGAAGTGCTCTTCTCTGTACCTACTGAAGAAATTCAACAGAAGTAGGAAAGGGTTTTCCAATGTACTTGCAGTACCTTTCCAAGCATAACATATTTGTGTTCTGGTGGGCCTCCAGGAACAGCAGAAAGGTCACCACTGCTACCGTCACAAGAACTTCTAGGAGGGTTAGCTGAAAGGAAAGAATTCTAGAATGTGGGTGATCACATACCTTTATCCCCTGTATCATACTTGCAGCATTTAGGCACCCTCCTAATTTTGTTGGCATATACAGAAAGAAAACTTGACATATTTTCTTAAAATAAATGATGAATAGGCAGATGCCACAGCTGCGCAAACATCAAAGCTTGAAAGAGTTTTGAGCTTGTTGGCTAATTTCAGTCAATTTGATGAGACAGTTATTTCAAAAGAGAAAATGAGTGCGTAGGCATATGGGCCACAGCACAGTGTGCACTAAAGGCAAGCAGGAGCTGGCAGCCTGGAGTGGCTGTGGCAAAGCTGCCTGCCCAGCTCCAGAGCAGCCATGTGAGGGTCCCACAGCACAGAGGGACACGAGAGCCAGCCAAGGCTGCTCAGAGGATGCTGAAGGGAAGCCAGTACTGCATGGATTTGTATGTACTGCATGGACATTTAGGGAACTTAACAGAGAGTTACCAAAGCATTCAGACAGGAATTACTTTGGCAGACGGGAGACACACACACAAAAAGCAAGAGCTGAGCTGCTGTTACTCAGCTTGGTGTGGTACCTGTGCTAGAAGCATCATCTTGTTCCTGGGTCTCTGCTGGCCTTGGCAGAACAGTAACCTGCAGAAACAGGATATCTGCACTGAGCATCTGCTTCCCCAAAGGTACAAGTTAAAACAAGATATCCAGAAGAACAGCATTACCTCACTTCTAACACAAGACAAGGAGGACATTCACAAGTGTAATGCCCATGTTGAAAAGTTTCCTTTATCATGGCTGAGTTTTGCCATTACTGCCTGTATACAGTGGAAACAGAACAAGTGGAAAGTGATTCTGCCTTTGATGGTTTATTAGGATGAAAATCAGCACCCTCAGCAGGAAAAGGAGACAGAGAGAAGAGGAAGGTGAAAATTATGTTATTTCCTTCTATTATACTCCGTCTTGTCTCAACAAGACCGAGAAACACGAAGCTTCATTTATCAGCACATTCATTCAAGATACTGAACACACCTGAGATAAAAGCTAAGTGATAAAATACTGAAACTCACCTAAAAAAACCAGGAGGCCATGAAAGAGCAGGTTATAACCCCAGTGCTAATCTTTAGGTTGATATTACATAATAGGCCTAATTTTAGAGCTATCCTAAACCAGGAATTTTAAAGCTTCTGCAAGACTTTTGAAGAGCTTGAGCAGTGCAGAGTGACCATAGACAATGCAGCATATTTCAGCCTTCTTCTGTACCTTATTCCAAAATAAATCCTATATTCCCATCACAGTCTCTGTATATCCAAATCACTCATGACTTTCTTGAGTAGGTTTAACTACATTGCACGCCATATACACTGCCATTTAAACTATTCAACATCACTTCTGAAAGACACGACACAGTGTTGTCTAGAGTGGAGGGATCTTCAGCAGTCTTCAGCCCAGGAAACTGCTGCAGCAAGCTGGACACGTTCTTCTTTACTGAAGCTCTAAGAGACAGGCATTCTGAGACAGCTGAGCTTCAAACACTGTGCCTGGTCATTTTCTGCACTTTTTTTTTCCCCTTTTTGTGGTGTTCTTGCCATCTTCTTGACAACCATTTGCTAGATGACTTCAGACTCCTACCTGACATTTCAGAGGCATGTTTTGAAGGCAAGAGAAGGCTGATGATAGCAGGACCTACTTTCAGTGTGCTGGTTCCTGCTTACCTTTCAGCATTTATGCTGCAACCCAATGCTGCTACAGATCCCTTCTTCTTTTGGGCTCATTTAGCAACTTTTGATTTGTGGGACAGATCTGGTCTGTAGTCAGACTCTGGGGTACAGATACTCATGTTACAATCCAAAGAGGAGATCTACTGAAAAAAAGAACTTGCCTTATGTGGAGGCTCCTTATGAAAATATGTAACATCTCCTTCTTCTGCTCCCAGTAAAGTCAGGAGTTGTTGGATTTTTTTTCTGTCCTCCAGTTCCCTGGAATACAAAGGAAGGGGTCAGCAGATTTTTTTTAAATACATCACAACATTGTGACACACTGTCCTTTTAGTTTAGCTGTTGATGCTTGCTAGTTTTCCAACTGGTTGCAGTTCCTAAGAATATTGCTTTGAAAACAAGCTCCCAAAGACATTCCTGATGTGGCCAATACAAGAACACCACCAGTTTTGCTAAGATTGGAGAGCATCTCCTGTCAAGTATGACAATACTATATAGGCTGATAAAATAGCACATGGTGGAAAGAATTTGCATTAAGAGTTATGAACTACATAAAATTCTTTCAGACTTTAAGTGTCCATTGTTTTTAAAGCAAACTACACTAAGAGCTGTATCAGACTTTTTATCACATTCCTGAAGAGTGCTAAAGCACACCAACACATGTTTTGACTTAAGTTCTTAAATCTTTAATGGAAAAATTCATGCTGGAGCAGGGAAAGAGAGTGAGGAGGAAGAAGTAGCAGAGACAATATGTAATGAATTGACCACAACCTCCATTCCCTACCCACTGTGCTCCTCAGGAGGAAGAGGAGGTAGAAAATTCATGAGAAGTTGAGCCAGGAGAAGAGAGATGTGGGGGAAAGGTATTTTAAGATCTGGGTTTATTTCTCATCATCCCACTCTGATTTCTTTGAATGATTTGGAGTGGAAGGGACCTTAGGGATCCATCTAGTTTCAAGCCCTTGCCACAGGCAGGGAACCTGCCACTAGACCAGGTTTCTCAGAGACCCATCCAACCAGCCTTGAACACTTCCAGGGATGGGGCATCACAGCTTCTCTCAGCAACCTGTTCCAGGGCCTCACCATCCTCATAGTGAAGAATTTCCTGCCAACAACTGACCTAAACCTGCCCTCTTCCAGTTAGAGCCCATCCCCTTGTCCTGTCACTCCATGCTCCTGTGACAGTCCCTCTCCAGCTCTCTTGTAGGCTCTCTAAGTGCTAGAAGGCTGCTCTAAGGGCTCCCTGGAGCCTTCTCTTCTCCAGGCTGAACAGCCCTGCTCTCTCAGCCTGTCTTTGTAAGACAGAGGCTCCAGCCCTCTGGTCATTTAATTGTTAATGATTTCCCCCAGTCAAGTCTGTTTTGCCTGTGATGATACCTGGCAAATGCTGTCTCTGCCCTTATCTTGACCCATGAGTCTTTTCTTGTATTTCTCTCCCCTGTCCAGCAGAGGAGGTGAGTGATGAAGAGTCTTGGTGGGCACCTGGCATTCAGCTAAGGTCAACCCACCAGAGACAGCTTCAATCAAAACTTCACATTCTGGTAACACACAATTCAAATTTGAACCGATGCTCAATTTCTGCTCTTCCTTCTACTACCACAACAGGAGGAATAACAGTGGAAACACGTAGCAGGCCGGCAGACGGCACTGCAGCTCCACAGTGTGGCGGCAGGGTTGCACGGGAAGCACAGGAATCGCTGCTCGGGGTGTGGCTGAGCACACCGAGCACAGCTGCCGCCGGCCGCGCCTCACCCACCTGAGCTTGAGGCGGTCGTTCTCCGAGTAGAGGCGCAGGACCTGCTCCTTCTCCTGGAAGAGGCACACCTGCATGTCACTCAGAGCCTTCTGCAGCTCCGCCATCTCCTCCTCCAAGAGCCGCACCTCCCAGTGCAGCCGGTGCTGGGGAGACAGCGAGGGACTGGACATGAAACACAGCACTGGGCAGCACCACAGACTTCAGACTCTGGCTGAGGAACTGGCACACAGCAGCCAGCTCAAGAATTATTTCCAGATGAGGGCAGTACTGGAAAAATCGTTTTAAAATGTTCCAGCTGAGAGTTGAGAGCCCTGAGAATCACTGTCACCACACAACAGTGAAATAAGGCCTCGGCTTAGTCTCAGCTTGGGTCTCCAGTTTCCAGTGGCTGCACTTCCACACTGGTGGTCAGAGCAGGGACAGGGAGTCTGACATCAACAAAAACCTAGCAAAGCCTCTGTAACAGCATTTACTTTTGAAATACATCACTGAAAAACAAACACTAAAACATCTGTATGGCTTAGCAGGGAGAAATCCAGCTAGTTACTATGTTTCATTTTCTCCACCTGGTGTACCAAGCTACCAACCATTCCTGTATGAAAAAAAGCATTATTTTGCAACCTGCTCCTCCTTTTTTCCCACATGACAGTAAGATGTATAGCACATACTTCCCAAGGACTTTCAGGCTGCTTCAAGCGTGGCCAGTGCTTGAGGAGGCACCTCAATCACCTCAGAAGTTTTATTCCCACAGAGCCACCCACAATTACAAAGATCACTGCTAGGCAGATACATGCTATAGCCCATATCAGAGCACTGCATATCTTGCAGATATTCTGTAAAATTTCTTCCTCTTCCTCAAATTTTTAGATTTAACAGCCTATGGCCAAGCTTATGAATTGGCCATAGTTGCAGCAAACACCTAAGTCAAAGCCTATTGAATTTGGACAAAAGAGCATTCCTTCACTACAAGAAGCAAGGGAAAGAAGCTGGACAACATGGGAAATGAGCATCTAAACTCAGGCCTTAATATAAAAAAAAGAAGCAAAACTCCCACTGTGAAGATATAACCAAGCTGTAATAGCTTTAGAAGAACATCCTACAGGCATGGTTCCGTTTGATTTGACAGGACAGACAGTAAAACTTTAAAACCAACCCCCAAGATCTACTTATTCCTTCCTAGCTCTACCATGCAACATCCCACGACTTCTGTGCCGAGCTTCCAACTCAATAAAAACACTAAGCTTGTGGACGTAGTCCATCACTGCTCAAAACCTCGTCTGCTCACCTGCTCATCGTAGGTTTGTTTGTATTTCTCCAGCCTTTTGAGCAGCTCCTCGTGCTCCTCGTCGAAGTCGGCGATCCTGCTGCGGTAGTAGTGGAGCAGCTCGCGGGAGGGGCTGAGGCGCGCCAGGCGCTCCCGGGCGGGCGGCAGCGGGGTCAGCGGCGCCGAGCCCGGCCACTCGGCGGAGCGGCACGAGTCCCGGAGCGCCGGCGGCCTGCGCACAAACAGCCTCTCGTGACGCGCCAGCTTCCACAGCGCCCGGAAAACACCTCCCCAGGCGGCCAAAAAGGTCTCAGGTTGTTACGCAGACCCGCTGGAGGGGTCTCTGGGCACTAACAGGAGGTGGCGGCATTTAGGAGAACCTAGAATCTGATAAAGAGCAGCTTGCAGGTGTATTGCACTGGGGGAGGAGGGCCCGGCCGAGGGAAAGGATAAAAAAAGATGGCATGGAAGCAAAGCCTCACACGTTGTTTGGGGAGGATGACTGCGAAAAGAGGAGAAAAAAATAGAAGGACAGAACTCGGGGGATAAAAACTCCATTGCTGTTCAATTAGAAGCAGCTGCTGCAAAATAAACAGGAAAACAATCTGTGACAGTCACTATCTGACACCCAAAGAGAAAAACACTTTTTAAAGACAGGCCATCGAATAAAGATGATAATTCAGGCTAGCTGGTGCACCAGCCATTATAATTTAAGGTGTAAGTCTAGGAACCTGTGTGCTTTCCTTTCTGGTGTACTTTATGTTCTTATCCACATAGCTTGTCCACCCTCAACACTGAAATAGAAGCTGCCAAGTTCTTAAATCTTATGTTGAAGAGCTACGTGGAAAGAAAGTCAATGTTATGCAAATCAAATCAAGGATACAGAACATTACATATTGTATTTTTCCTCAAAAAATATTTAGTGCATTCAAACATTTAATCTGTTCAAACAGGCACCAAATTTGAAAATAGAGCTGCAGAGTTAAAAAAACCACAACCTTAGAAAGTGATCTTTTCCTTATTTATATTAATACAACAAAGTTCTTTTTGTAAGCGATATTATGTATAACAAGCTAAGAAGCCTCTTGACTAAAGAGCTGCTTAGTGAAAACACAGTTCAGACTCTGGTCCTGGAGAACCAGGAATTTTGATGAAAGCGATTTGGCAGGTGACTCTAAGGCAACGGTGACCTTTAGGAGCCGCTCACCAAAGCTGCTTGGAGCAGAACCCCAGAGCTCATCCGTGAGAACTCCGGGCACTGCAGGAAAGCACTAAATAGGCACAAGTGTAAGCACCGGGTGCAGGACCAGGAGCGCCTCAACCAGCACACGGAGAGAGCAGCACTAGCAGGAGCGAGGCGGCCCAGGCACCAGGCGAGCGCTTACTGCCGAACGCGGAGCGGCGCGCACGGAAGCGGGACGAGCACGGGCGCAGCCCCAAAGGCAAAGCAGCCCAGCAGGCAGCAAGAACTGGGCTCCGGGAGCCGCGGAGTGCCGGCAGGAGCAGCCCACCCTCAGTACCTGACACTGTGCGGGGTCCCCGCACGGCGCTCCTCCGCGCTCATCGCGCCGCTGCGGAGTGCCGGCCTCTCCGTGCGGGGGGGACAGCGGCTTCGGGCACCGCGGCAGGCGGGCGGAGGCGGGAGCCCCGCTGGAGAAGCCCGGGACGGAGGAGCCGGGGAGGGGGTCCCGCCGCCGCCTCACGGCCCCAACGGCCGAGCAACGGCC
>VXBQ01014198.1:12278-47505 GCA_013400175.1 Phainopepla nitens | reverse complement strand
CTGTGTGCTGCTCATGCTTTTCCAGATCTAGAATTTAGATTTTTAGCTTTTCCAGATCACAGCTGTCTCTATTTTCAGGTTGAAAACTCTCAGCTTTTATTATTTCTTCATTGGCGAAGTCATGCTGGACTTGTGCCACCCTCTGAGCATTTCCGCTTCTCATGTCTGTGTGTATATGAATATGTAATTATTCAATATATATTTAATATAATACATGTAGATAATAGATAATATGTTAATATATTGTATAATATATGATATATTTAATATCATTAAATACATAAATACATAATTTAATAATAATGTATTTTTTTTTTTTAATGATGGGACCACCAAACCTACCCACACTTGGAGTTTTGCGTGAGGCAGGAATTTCTATAATTTCAGAATTATTTTTTCTTTGTTCTCTGCTTCCTCCCCAGTGATCCCAGGGATTTTTGGGATGTCCAGGAACAGGTTAGGCTGAGGTGCCAGTGGAGGCACACTTGGAGCTTTGAATGCAGAAATTTCTATAAGTTAAAATAATTTTTATTTTCTTTCTGCTCCCTTCCTAATCATTGGAGCTCTGGGTGAAGTAGGAATTTCTAAAATTTCAAATTATTTTTCATTTTCTCTCTGCTCCCTTCCCAACCATTGGAGCTCTGGGTGAAGCAAGAATTTCCATAATTTGGAATTATTTTCTGTAATTTCAAATTATTTTTTCTTTGCTCTCTGCTCTCTTCCCAATCATCGGAGTTTTGGGTGAAGCAGGAATTTCTAAAATTCAGAATAATTTTTCATTTTTTCTCTGCTTCCTTCCTAACCATTTGAACTTTGGGTGAAGCAGGAATTTCTATAATTTCAGAATTATTTTTTCTTTGTTCTCTGCTTCCTCCCCAGTGATCCCAGGGATTTTTGGGATGTCCAGGAACAGGTTAAGCTGAGGTGCCAGTGCAGGATTCCATGCATGACCTTCCTCCATTGTTTGCTCTTGGAACAGCTCAGCCCCGCTGGTAACTGGAGAACTTTGAAAAGCAACTCAGCAGCCAGGGCCTGGCTTTATTTTTTAAAATAAAATAAAATATAGAGACTTAAAGAATAGGAGTTAAAAAGTAGGGGTTAAAAATCTAGAAAGTAGGGATTGAAAATCTAGAAAGTAGGAGTTAAAAAAAAAAAAAAGAGGAGTTAAAAATAGAAAAAAAATATAAAAAAATCCCACTTGGTTGGGATTTTGATTTTTGCTATCAGAGTTTTCTCAGGCAGCTCTTTGGATCCTGGTTCATTCACATGGAAAAGTCAGGGAATGTTGGAATGGAATCACAAACTGCAGCTCTCACTTGGTTGGGATTTTGATTTTTGCTATCAGTTTTCTTAGACAGAGTTTTCTTAGGTTTATTCTTGTGCTTGAAGCTTGGAAAAGTTGAGGGAATTCTGGATTCAGAAACTGCAGCTCTCACTTGGTTGGAATTTTGGTTTTTGCTATCAGGCAGCTTTTTGGATCCTTGTTTGTAAAGCTTGGAAGAGTCAGGGAATGCTTCAGTCAAAGCTGGGATTTTTATTTTTGCTCTCAGAGTTCTCTTAGGCAGAGGTTTCTTAGGTTTATTCTCGTGGCTGAAGCTTGGAAAAGTGAGGGAATGTTTGAATCACGAACTGCAGCTCTCACTTGGTTGGGATTTTGAGTTTGCTTGGGATCAGAGTTTTCTCAGGCAGCTCTTTGGATCCTGGTTTATCCCCCTAGAAAAGCCCAGTGAGTTCAGGATTGTGCCTGGAGTTCACTTGCAGTGCTTTCCATGGATTTCAAATCCCAGGTGTGGCTGAAATTTGGGCTTCTAAAAAACCCCTCATTCCACCAGGGAGTGCAGGGGTTATTGTAATAAATAAATTAATAAGTAAATATTGAAATACGAATAAATGAACTAGATTCAGTCTGATTATAAGAAAAAGAGTCTGGAGGATGAGGTGCTGGCTTGGGGGACTGAAATTTCCCTCTTCCCACCAAGCAAGAGTGCAGGAAAAATGTTCCTAAAGGCCCTGCTGTGCTCTGTGTGGGCCAGGAAAATATTGCATATAGAATATATTTAATTTCCTACCTCACTGCATGCCTGAGCCTATAGGTAACACACTGGTAATGTACATAAAAATGCAGTTTTCTGGCATGGACAGCTCTGGGGACTGGAAGGGACAAAACATCCCAGATTTTTCATGGACAGCTCTGGAATAGGACAGAATATCCCAGATTTTTTTATGGACAGCTCTGGAATAGGAGAAAATATCCCATATTTTTCATGGACAGTTCCGGAGGCTGGAATAGGAGAAAATATCCCAGATTTTTTATGGATAGCTCTGGGATAGGGCAGAATATCCCAGATTTTTCATGGACAGCTCTGGAGTTGGAAGGATTTTCACCTGGGCTTGCATTCAGATAACAGAAAGTTTTTGGTTTTTGTTTTTTGTTTTTTTGCTGATTTCTCTAATTATAAATATATTGTAGCACTTTAATCTGTGTCAATATGGGACGTAAATACAAATCCTATACCATATAAAAAGTAAATTTTATTTTGTGAGGACAGGAGCTTTGCAGTGGGAGCTGAAATTTCCCTGCCAGGATTTTCACCTGGGCTTGCATTCAGATAACAGAAAGTTTTTGGTTTTTGTTTTTTGTTTTTTTGCTGATTTCTCTAATTATAAATATATTTTACAGTCTGTGTCGGAATGGGATGTAAAAATTTCAGGGTGTTTTGGAGCTGTTAGTGGAGCCTTTTTTGTATTCCAGATGAAATTCCAGCCAACCATCCTGGATGGATGTGACCAGAGTGATCTTGCTCCCTGGTGCTCCAACCACTTCACAAACCTTGGGAATTCATTTCCTGAAGGGAATTTTGCCTCAAATTCCTAAAAAAACCATGAATTCCATCATGTTTCATTTTGGCTTTGACGATTTTTCTCCTTTTTCAGTGTAAATTGTGAGCTGCCCTCTGCAGTTTTGCAGTTTTTCCCTCTCTGAGGGCATCACCAGAGCCATTGGTTACTTCTGAGGGAAATGAGATTTCAATTATTCACCCTGCTGTTCAGCACTTGGCAATTCAGTATCCAAATGTAATATAATTCTTAATTACACCTTCCTGAGGTAGCAGAATAACAGTCAGGCGTGATGTGCTCTGCCTCCTGTGCTGCATCCTAGAAAATGGGACAAATGAAGGGGAAAAAAAGGATACTTTGAGTATATTTGAGTGCATTATCTCATACCTTGAAGTGTTGTCTCAGTTGGAGCTAATTAATTACAAAGTTGTAGTGGATAAGGAATTTTTCACTTAGGCCACGTGGGGAACAAATCGCTTTGCAAGGTCCAGAAATAAGATTGATTTTTAAATCTTGCAGGAAAATCTGCATTTCTTCTGACAATAATTTGTTTGAATCGAGTTTTTACAAAAACTTCTAGAGTTTGACAAGCAAACGTCAAGCCCTGGATGTGGGAATGTCTGCAAAGTCCAGAAATAAGATTTTATTTTCAAATCCTGCAGGAAAACCTGCATTTCTTATGACAATAATTCATTTTAATCAAGTTGAAGCTGACAAACACAACTGCAGCAGAGATTTACAAAGTTTTCCAAGCAAACATCAGCCCTGGATGTGGGAATGTTGCTCTTGGGGTGGGTGTGTGTGTCCTCCTGGAGTGCATTCATGGAATTCCAGCTGCATTCTTCCCCAGCTTTCCCTCAAAATTGACTTCACCAAAGCTCCCTGTGCTTCATGCAGGTATTTGAGATATTTGGGAAGTGAGCAGAGCTTTTATTTGCTTGGGAAGGGATGGCCTGACAGGAAAATCCTGGCTGAAAATCCCAAATTTGGCTGGAAATCCTTTATTTTGTGTTAATTGGGCATTCCAAAGTATTTATTCTAAGTATTCTTAAGTATTTTATTCTAAATATTTGAAAGTATTTTATTGTAAATATTCTAAAGTATTTTATTCTAAATATTCTCAAGTATTTATTCTAAATATTCTTGAGTATTTAATATTCTAATATTAAAGTATTTGTCCTAATATTCTAAAGACATTTTATTATTTTTAATCACTGAGGGAGGGCAAATCAATTCACAGATGTGAAATTGTGACTTCCCATGGGGCTTCTTCTGTTTTTTTTTACCCAAACAGCATTTCAGGCTATTTTTGAGTGCTCTGACAGTTGTTTTATTTTAATTAGAAGCTGTAAAACTTTGTCACAAGGATTCTGAGAGGGTTTGGGAAGCTCTTTGCGGGGTTCCACCTCATCCTGCAGGATTTGACTCTTCTGTCATCCAGCAAAGCTTGAGTGAAGAATATTCTTAATAAAAAATCAATTTATCTGCCAGTGGCCCTCTCCCAAATAATTGCCTTCACTCTTAGCCTGAGGTGTGTTTGCAGAGAATCTCCTGTGGCAGATCCAGCATTTCCTAAACTGGAATTTCTGCTTTTACTTGCCACAGAAATCATTCCAGCACTGAATTCCCAGCTGCAAAAGGAAAAAAAAAAAGCCACCAGGGATAATTAAATTTAGGAATTCCCAGCTTGCAAAAGGAAAAGTCACCAGGAAAAATCAAGTTTTGGAATTCCCAGCTTGCAAAAGGAAAAGTCACCAGGGACAATTAAATTTAGTAATTCCCAGTTTTCTAAACTGGAATTTCTGCCTTGACCTGGTGTGGAAATCATTCCAGCACGGAATTCCCAGCTGCAACAGGAAAAGTCACCAGGAAAAATCAAGTTTTGGAATTCGCAGCTGCAAAAGAAGTGACCAGGGATAATTAAATTCTGAAATTCCCAGCTGCAAAAGGAAAAGACACCAGGGACAATTAAGTTTAAACGTGGCTTGAAAAAAACCCTGGAGTCTCCAAGAAAAAGGAGATTACCACTGTGTCAGCAACCTTATTTAACAGCAGAAGTAATAATATCCTTCACCTAGCAGGGAAATTCTCCAGGGGCTGGTAAAACTTTCGGTAGGGATTAAGATAAAACAGGACTTGATTTAAATCAAACCCACTTTAGACGTGACTTAAAGTCTTGGCAGGCTTTTCCTAACAAATCTCTCTGGCAGCTGCAGCAAATCCCTGCCCCAGCAGCTCTGCCCGTCCTCACTGGCACCAAACCAAAAAAATCCCACAGCCTTCAGGGGTCAAACTCTGAATTTTGGGGCTGGGGTCGCCCACTTTGGCTGGATTTCCCTCCCAGAGGAAAAAATTCCAGGGAAAAAAAAGCTGGAATGGAGGTCTAACCTGACAGCTTTAGGTGTTTGCATCTCCCAGAGCACAGCAAAATACCACAGGCACCTGCCAAAAGCACAGGACAGCTTTTCAGATGTGAAAAATTCCAAATTCTGCTTTTTTCCAGCAGCAGTTCAAGGGGCTGGAGCTGCCTCTGTGTTTGCTTTGACAATATCCCGTTACTCACCACTGAGTTTTCATCACTTTTATCATTGGGGTTTTGGAATTTACAGGCTGAATTTTCAATTTATTGCTGTTTAGGTATAAAGCAGCATCACTGAGCTTCCAAAACTCCTTGAATTTGGGGATTTTTTGGTGTTCAGGTGTGAAACAGCATCACTGAGCTTCCTAAAACTCCCTGAATTGGGGCTTTTTTTTGGTGTTTAGGTACGAAACAGCATCACTGAGCTTCCTAAAACTCCCTGAATTGGGGCTTTTTTTTGGTGTTTAGGTACGAAACAGCATCACTGAGCTTCCTAAAACTCCCTGAATTTGAGGATTTCTTGGTGTTCAGGTGTGAAATGTTCAGGTGTGAAACTTAAAGTTGTAAAGTCTGAGTTTAAAATTGCACAATCACAGAATGGTTAAGGCTGAAAAAGCTTCATCATTCACAGGTGGGTTCGAGGGTCGGGATGTTTCTATAAATAGATTTGCAGCTGTAGAATTCCCAAGGAAATCTGATTTTTGTGAGCCTGCAAAGGTGAATAACACAGGTATAAAAATAAAAATATCACTATTATTACTATTAATAATAATATTTCAGTGTGCAGGATTTCTCTACAGTCAGTCCTTGGGAACTGTGCATCCCCTTTTATTCCTCTGCAGTTCAGCTTTTTGCTGTTGTTTTGTTACTTGATTTCCTGTTGGGATAGAGAAATCCCAACATTTTGCCAGTCCTGCTCAGCAGCCAGAGGTGGGGGCAGTTATTTTGCAGTTATTTGCTATTTTTTGGGGCCAGGCTCTTTGTGCTGAGGTTGTACCTGGCAGGTGCCAGGGATATTTTTTTGCTCAGCTGCTGCAGGCAGCAGGAAAAAAAAGAAACATTTCCTGAAGCAAAACTTTTTTGTGTCTTTCCCCTTTTCCCCCTTTTCTCCTTTTTACTTTTTTTCATTTTTTCTTATTTTTTCCCTTATTTCCCTTTTCCCCCCTATTTTTCCTTTTTTCTCTTTTTCCTTTCTCATTTCCCCTTTTTTTCTCTTTTTCCTTTTCCCTTTTCTTCTCCTTTCCCCTTTTCCCTTTTCCCTTTTTCTTCTTTCCTTTTCTTTTTCCCTTTTTCCCTTTCCTTGGCTCTTTGCTGCTGCAGCTGGGCCAGCCAAGGGTTGGAATCGTGATGAGCTGAGATGTGACAGAGAAAAAAGGAGAAATTGAGTTTTTTTTCATGGATTTTCCTGGTGTGTTTGGCAGCATTTGGGTGGTTTCCCTGCTCTGTTACCCTGCCTGTTCTGGAATTGTGATGAGCTAAGATGTGACAGAGATAAAAGGAGAAACTGAGGCTTTTTCATGGATTTTTTTGGCGTGTTTGGCAGCACTTGGGTGGTTTCCCTGCTCTGTTATCCTGCTTGTTCCAGGATCAGGATAACCAGGGATCAGAGCACGGAGAGGGCTTGGATTTCTGCAGGTGGGGCTGGATTGTGTCCTCCAAAACACAGCTGGCTTGGAGGAGGGGACAGGAACTTTCCTGTTCACGTTGTGGGAGCCTTTTCCCAGCTCACCTTGCCAGGGCCACCATCCCCAGGCAGAGCCCTGTGTGAGGTGAGGATGCTTTCAGGCATTGCCCCTCTCTGTTGTGGCTAAAAGCTTTACCTAGAGATGGTGAAAGTATAACAAACGCCCAGGGTTTTATTGCTGCTTTAGGGATGGATCTGTCGGTGCCCTGAACACTGCAAACAAAATTGTTCCTGTCCTCGTGCGCCGGGAATGAGCCAGGGTGGGGAAACGTGGGAATTTGGTTTGCTTTGGGCCCTGCTTTGGTGGGAATTTGGGTTGTTCTGGGCTGAGAGCCTGGCTCCAGCATGGACCGTGCTTTGGTGGGAATTTTGTTTGTTTTGGGCCCTGCTTTGGTGGGAATTTTGTTTGTTCTGGGCTGAGAGCCTGGCTCCAGCATGGACTGTGCTTTTGTGGGAATTTGGTTTGCTTTGGGCCCTGCTTTGGTGGGAATTTGGGTTGTTCTGGGCTGAGAGCCTGGCTCCAGCATGGACCCGGCTGTGGTGGGAATTTTGTTTGATTTGGGCCCTGCTTTGGTGGGAATTTGGTTTGTTCTCAGAGCCTGGCTCCAGCATGGACTGTGCTTTTGTGGGAATTTTGTTTGTTTTGGGCCCTGCTTTGGCGGGAATTTAATCTGATTTGGGCTCAGTCTGGCTTCTGTGGGAATTTTGTTTGGTTTGGGCTCTGCTTTGGTGGGAATTTTGTTTATTTTGGGCTCAGAGCCTGGCTCCAGCACGGACCCTGCTTTCTGTGTGCTCATTCCTTTACCTTAAAAATGGAAATCATCCAGCGTGGAGCAGGAGGTTCTCTGTTCCCTCAGTTATTTCTTACTCCTCTTGTGCTCTTTGCAAGCGTGAGTTTATTACAAAACAAGAACAGAGTGAAGCTCTGAGAGGTTCTGGCTGTTCAGGAAGTGACTTTTAATGGTGATGCCATTAAACCCTTCAGCTGTAACTACTCATTCTATTGAAGAAGTTTGTAAAGCATTATAAATAGTGTTTTTCCATGTTTCAAATCTATTTGTTTCACTTTCCTTTCAGCTGTCAACACTTCAGATTGGAACTGAAATGCCTTATTCTTTTAAAGACATCTTCATTTCTTACCAAGTGCCTCGTCTGTTCTCATTAGTGGCTCTGTGACAGTCTCAGAGTTAAGTGTGAAGAAGGTTCTTGGGGTATTCAGGGAAAAAGAAACAACTCCTGTTCTATACAAAGGGTTTGTACAAGGATTTGCAGCGAGGTTCCCGAGCAGAGCAGGAATCTTGTGGCAAAATTTGACTTAGTGTGAGTGCAAACCTCATTAAAGACGTGAATCTTCCCATTTAGGGCTTTCAAATCCCAGGAGCAGTTTCAGTGGAGGGAAGAACCTCCCGTGGACACCTGGGCAAGTCAAGATCTCTTGCAGGTGCTGGAGCTGTGGGGAGATGATGGGAGTTTAGGGCTGGGTTTTGCTAAAGCCTGGGGTAGCACCTTTCTAATCTCAGCACTTCAGGTTTGAGAATTAGTGTGGACAAAATCAGAGCAGTGTTTGAGACTGAGTACTTTGCACAGTACGAAGGACCAGAGAGGATGGGAGTGTTTTATCATCAAATTCAGAGATTGCAAATGCAAATTCTGGTTTGGGTCTTCATCCTTCAGTGGCTGGGAAATTGCAGAACCTCCCTTGTGTGCTGAATGAGCTGCTTTGGTCCCAAATTTATCCATCAAGCATTGTTTGGAGACAGATCTTCTGGAGTTGATTACAAAATATTCAGGGTGTTTGATGCTTTCATGCAGGCAACCTGTCACATCAGTGGGTTTTAGGCATCGTATTTCTTATTTATTATATTATTATTTCTTTATGATTCCTCAGGGATCCAAAATCCTGCAGGGATATCATCATTCCAGCTGATGGCATGGGCCTTCTGATGATGAACAAGCCCCTGCCAAGCACTGAAATATATTTTTCAATAAAACCCAGGCCCTGGAGTTGATTTTCTGGCTCCTGCCTGCCCAGTTGATGCACACTGGTGGTGACTGGTTTCACTGGTTTGGGAGGTGTTTTTGTCAGTTCCTGGAGAAGTGAAACAGGTGACAAGTTGTACCAGTCTGATTCATCAGATCATATTGGGAGACACTAAATGGCTGTGCTAATGAAGATGCTAATTAACAGCAGGCAAAGCCCAGCTCCCCCATCCAAAACAGGATTCACAGCTCTGAGATGGAATGAGAAGGAGTTTCCTTTAACCCAGGGATGGTGACAAGGGTTAAATGTCATTGATCTCTTTTTAATGGCATTGATCTCCTTTCTTTGCACCTGTGTGGATTGGTTCTGCTGCCTGGAAGAAACTGAGGGAAGAGTTTGGACTCCAACTGTTTGGAGATAAGGATTGGCACAGCTTGGATATTACCAATGTACAACTGCTTTTCCATCCAGCTAGAGCAATAAAAAATTATTAGCATCAGAGATTCTAGCAAGTGATTAAAAAATAATTAAGAGTTCCAGCCTTTATTTTGCACCGAGTCCTTTTCTCAGGTTTTTGCCCACAGAATGGAAAGGCCTTTAAAAATCTCTCATTGAAGACTTGAAAATAAATGCTGGCATTGTAATAAATATGTGAGCGTTGTAAAAGGGGGCAGAGCAGTGGCACAGAGCCTTTAAAAACTTCATGCTTAAGTGGCTTCAAGCCCTGGGAGTTCTCTCTGGCCTAGGAGTTTTCCTGATGTCTCTATGTCCTGTCTGGGGTGCCAGAAATGATGCCTGGAAAGGCTGACCTGGAAACAGAGACTGGGTAGAATAAAAGGATAAAAAGGGATTTATTGAAAGGATCCAGCTTGGGCAGTGCAGGAACCCCTTGGGGCTACACCCAGGTCAAACCCACAGATGGGCACAAAATGGATCTCCGGGCGCAAGGCCTCACACTTTTATATGTATATATTATATACGTATAAATATGTAAATAATAAATATTATACACCCACAAATGGTCACAAAATGGATCCCCAGGCACGAGGCCTCACACTTTGATAGGTTTTGGTCCATCAGCACATTGGAGTTAATTGTCCAATTCCAGCTCCAGGTGATGAAGCTCCACCCTCCTTGTTCCCTCTCTTCCTTCACTGCTGTTTCCACTCCTGGGCCTTAAATTTGTCCTCGGTGCCCAGCTGGAAAGAAATTGTTTTGTCTCCCCACTCTGTGCAGAGAGCTCACCAACCCTTCATATGAAACCCAGAACTGCACGCTAAACCAGCACAGAATTGGAAAAATATAAAAGCTAAAACTTAAAGGCATCACCAGTGTGGGTCAGGATGCTGGAAGTCACCTGTAAATTCTTTGTGTTGTTTTTTTGAAACAAATGGTTACGAGCCTTCGAGTTTCAGAGCTGCATGAAAGGGGGGCAGAGTAGTGGCCCTGAGCCTTTAAAAACTTCACATAAAACATGAAAACTTCATGTTTTACGGGCTTCAGACCCTTTCTGGTGCCAGTGAGGATGCTGGAAGTCACCTGTTAATTCTCTGTTTTGTTTCTTTGAAGCAAATGGTTATGAGCCTTCAAGTTTCAGGACTGCATAAAATGGGGGCAGAGCAGAACCTTTAAAAATCTCATGCTAAGCGGGCTTCAGACCCTTTCTCGCGTGGGTGAGGATACTGGAAATCACTTGTTAATAATTTTTTTGTTTGTTTCTTTGAAGCAAATGGTTATGAGCCTTCGGAGCTGCGTAAGAGGAGGGCAGAGCAGAACCTTTAAAAACTTGATGTTTAATGGGTTTCAAACTCTTTCTGGTGTGGGTGAGGATACTGGAAATCACCTGTTAATTTTTTTTTTTGTTTGTTTCTTCGAACGGTTATGAGCCTTCGGGAGCTGCATAAAAGGAGGGCAGAGGGTTTCAAACCCCTTCTAGTGTGGGTGAGGATGCTGGAAATCACCTGTTAATCTTTCGTTTTGTTTGTTTCTTTGAAGCAAATGGTTATGAGCCTTCGAGTTTCGGAGCTGCAGGTGCTGCTGGGCTACGCGGGGAGGAACAAGCACGGCCGCAAACACGAACTGCTGACCAAAGCCCTGCACTTGCTCAAGGCTGGCTGCAGCCCCGCCGTCCAGATGAAAATCAAAGAACTCTATAGGAGAAGGTTCCCCCAGAAAATCATGACCCCAGCAGACCTGTCCATCCCCAGCGTGCACTCGAGCTCCATGCCGGCCACGCTGTCGCCATCCACCATTCCACAGCTCGGCTACGACGGCCACCCCGCCACGTCCCCCTTGCTCCCCGTGTCACTGCTGGGACCCAAACACGAACTGGAACTGCCCCACCTCACCTCGGCCCTGCACCCCGTGCACCCCGACATCAAACTGCAGAAACTCCCTTTTTACGACTTGTTGGACGAGCTGATCAAACCCACCAGCCTCGGTAAGGGGGGGAAAAAACCAAACAAACTCCTCACAGGGTTTGTGGGGAAAATGGTGAAATTCAGCTGCTGGTGCAGCAAGGGGTTAAATGTTGCATCACTGCAGTGTTTAGAGAATTGCTATTTTTGGGAACTTTTGGAACAGATTGTTCTGCATGGAGGGACATCTTACCTAACACTCATTAGTTGTTTTAGCGGAGCCTCTAAATATGGTTTAAACATCCGTTGTTTTTAAGGGGGGGCTTTGACAAGAAGCAAACTAAATCTTAGAAAAAAAGGAAGCAAATTAAATCTTAGAAAAAAAAAAGGAAAAAAAAAAAACAAGTCTGCTTTCAGTAGTTCTTATAAACCACAGAGTTTCACTATGAAAAAAAAAAAAAAAAAAAACCAAACTAAACAAAACTACCCCCAAATCTGTCAGGCTTCTAAAATGTTCTCATCTGTGCTGGGAAGGAATGCCAGGCTGGAAATTTGCTGGATCCATTTCAGCCTGAACATCTGAATTTAGGGAACTTGTGGTTCTTTTGCAGTTTTGGTTCTTTTTCTTGCAGCTGATTTTTGGATGAAGGTTTAAATCACTGGTGGAGAAGGATGTGCTACTCCCAAAGCTTTATATAATGTGTGATTTTTTTTCTGGATCCAAGGAGCATTTTGCAGCATGGTTAACTTTTAATACTCTTCAATATTTGCACCTAAATTCACCAGTCCTGGTGATTCCTGTATGGTGGAACCTTCTGCTGGCTTGAAACCCCAGCAGAGAAAATTCCCTTGCTGGTAGGAGGAGCAGATTGGTGAGAGGAGACCTGGGCAGAGTGGGTGGGTGAGTGAGGAAGAAAAAAAAAAAGTCCTTTGCAGAAGAAATCCCTTGTAAAAAAAAGCTGAGCAGGTATTTCAGTGACAGTCTGGAGGGCTGGGGTGTGGGAGCCTGATGTGTGTGAGTGCTGAGGTTCTCTGAAGGATCTGGCACAGTCATTTGTTTTGGTTTGGGTGGTTTTATTTTGTTTGTTTTTGTTTTGTTTTTGTTTTTTTTTTTTTTTTTTTTTTTTTTTTTTTTTTTTTTTTTTTTGGGGGAAAAAAAAATTTTTTTTTTTTTTTTTTTTTTTTTTGCTTTAGTAATTGAGGGAAAAAACAGAGATTTTGGTAATTTGACCTTCTGGTTCAGGTGTTTTTTCCTACCTCATGTGTGAGTGCTGAGGTTGTCTGTGCATTTCTGAAGGGTCTGGCTCAATTATTTGTAATTTCTTTGCTTCAGCTGCTGTAATTGTGGGAAAACCAGATTTTGGTAATTTGATTTCTGGTTCAGGTGTTTTTCCTACCTGATGTGTGAGTGCTGAGGTTGTCTGAAGGGTCTGGCACAGTTATTTGTATTTTGTTTTTCTTTAGCTGCTGTAATTTAAGGAAAAGCAGAGAGATTTTGGTAATCTAATCTGGTTCAGGTGTTTTTGCTGGGGTTGTCTGTGCATTCCTCAAGGATCTGGCACAATTGTTTGTATTTTTTTTTTTACTTTAACTACTGTAATTGAGGGAAAAGCAGAGAGATTTTGGTAATTTAATCTGTTTGAGGTGTTTTTTTTTTACCTGATGTGTGAGTGCTGAGGTTTCTGTGGATTTCTGAAAGATCTGGCACAGCTTTTTTTTTTGCTTTAGCTGCTGTAATTTAGGGAAAAACAGAGATTTTTGGTAATTGAATCTGGTTCAGGTATTCTTTGCAGAGGTGCACTGGATCTCTTTAGCTTTAATCTAACCCCTAATTGATTAATAACCATTCCAGGCAGTGCTGGTGCTGTGAGCTAATGAGGTGCTCAGTATGAGCCTCATCACTTGTACATTAGAAATACTTCAAAATAAGGCTATAATTTCCACAAGACATTGCAGTGCAGGAATGAGGGTGTGCAATTATTTATTTATCTTATTTATTTATTTATTTATTTATTTATTTATTCATTCCTGGGGGGTGGGAAGAGCCCTTTGCTGTGACAGACCAACCCCAAATTCAGGGATCATCCCTCACTCCCTGCTAGCTCTCAGTGCCTCAGGAGTTGATGGACAAAATGGGACAAAAAAAATAGGATTAAAAAATGGGGATAAAAAAATGGGATATTTTTTCCCTCTGTGAAGTGTCAGGGAAGTGAAATTCCCAAGCAATCCCTGTCCTTTCTGTTAACTTCAGGAATGTTTGGGGGTTTTGTTTTGGGAGGGAATTCTGTTTGTCTGAAGCAATCCTGTTAAAAATCCTTTTAGTCTGGGGGAAGAGCTTCAGTATCCTTGCATATCATAAAATTCTGGCATGGTTTGGGTTGGAAAGGACCTTAAATCCCATCCCCGCACCTTCCACCATCCCAGGCTGCTCCAGCCTGGCCTTGGGCACTCCCAGGGATCCAGGAGCAGCCCCTCCCCACCCTGTTCAGACTCAAATTTCTCCATTTATGCACTCCCTGCTATTCTAACTACAAAATCTGCAATAATTTGTAGATTTGCTCCAGATGGTTTGGGCACCCTTCTCCCTGCTGCCAGCAGTGTGGGTTTCCTCAGGTGTCCCACGTGTGGCTTCCCTGGTTTGTTTTCCACTGGCAGATATCTCTGCAGCCACTCAGAACTTGGAATTTAGCCAGAGTTTCAGCATCTCCTGCTTGCATTTTCCCAGCAGATTACTCATGGGATGGGGAGAAAGAACTTTTGAATTTACTCTGTTTGCCTCCCCCACAAGGATGAACTGATGACCCCATGTGAGGTTTGGAAGAATTCTCTGTCTGCTTGAAACAAAACCTGCTGGAAGAGAAAGAAAACATTTGTGTGTGAGAGAGAATTTATATAATTCAAATTTCAGATCCTCCTGAAATGCCATAAAACTGGGCAAAGCACATCCTTGAGGGGTGGGATTGCCCCTGGTTGTTCCCAGATCCAGCTGGGAAGGTTTGCTCCAGTTTTCTGTCCCTTTCAGAAGGGATGGTTGATTGAAAAAAAAACAATAATTTGAGAAAGCCCCAGGGCAGGGAGCTGCCCAGCAAGGGCACTTGAGCAGGAATTCTGTACCCAAATATTTTGTGTGGGTGGGTAGCACACAACTCATGTGAAGAACAGATAAGGAAATGAAATCTGCTAACTCTTATTTGTAACATTAGGAACAAAAGGAGGAAATAGAAATTCTTACATTTGAATATTTAGAAATTCTTATATTTAAACATTTTTTCCAACATGAAAACCTTAGAAATTCATCACCAGTTTTGTTCACTGAATATCACCACGATTCCATCTTGTCCATGGTGTGAAATTCAAATTTTCTCTCTCTCAGTTCTAATCCCAGTGAGGAATTTCTCTGAGCCCAGGATCAGAAATATCCCTGACATCCCAAAAGCCAGGCCTAGAGTGAGGAAAGCTCTGGGGCTCATTTGCATTAACCCTAATTAAAACACCCCAATAATGAGGAGAACGTGGGAAAGCAGAGTTTTTCCATTTCCAGTTGGTCAGGACACCAAGGGAAGGCCACAGACAGAGGAATTACGAGATGATTTCACCCCAAAATTCATTAATTCACCTTCTCTGCAGAATTATTTCACTGTTTTTCTTTTCTTCCACCTGGAAATTGTGTGACCCCAATGATGTCAAGGCTCGAGTAAGCTTATTTATTTACAAAAAGAGGAGAAAAAAAAATTCACCTTGAGGAGTGCCAGGCCCAGTCTTTCCTTGGACATTTCTATGAGACAAAGGAACATTTGTTCCTTTGCAGTGGAGCTGCTGAATTTGATCCACCATTTATTAGTCACCCTCAGTGCCAAGAGCAGAAAGCATCGGGGTGGGATGGGTTTGTGTCCCAGCCAGGCAGGAAATCTCCTTCTGAAATGTGTGCATGGAGCTCTCTGCCTGTGCTTAGCCACCATTTTAAGGGATTTTTATTTATTTATTTTAATAAGGGTTTTTTATTTTTGGAGGAAAAGCTGTCCACTCTGCATTTGATGGAATGTTGCCTTGTTCCTGTGCTGCTCTGTTGTTAGGATCCACCATTTTAAGTGATTTATTTATTTTTTTTAGTTAAGATTTTTTGTTTTGTGAGGAAAAGCTGTCCACTCTGCCTTTGATGCAATGTTCCCTTATTCCTGTGCTTCTCTGTTGTTAGGATCCACCATTTTAAGGGATTTAAATTTTTTTTTAATAATGCTTTTTTATTTTTGAGAGAAAGCTGTCCACTCTGGCTCTGAGGGAATGTTGCCTTATTCCTGTGCTTCTTTGTTGTTATTCTAATAGGATCCACCATTTTAAATGATTTTTAAATTTCTTTTAGTTAAGATTTTTTTTTATTTTTGGAGGGAAAGCCGTCCACTCTGGCTTTGATGCAATGTTCCCTTTTTCGTGTGCTTCTCTGTTGTTTTTCTAATCGGATCTAGAGAAGAATTCAGGTTGTTTGTCAAGTGAAGCTGCAGCTCTCACTTAATTCCCCATTTCCAGCCCCCAGAGCACAGACTGCTAATTGGTTGTTTTTTAAGCACGTTTTCTAAAAGTAACTCCTAACACACAGATAAGATCTCTTTTGTGTGCTGAAATGTGTTTACTGTGAGTAACAAGGCCCAGAATTGGCCAGATTATTATGGAAGGGACACGAGATAGTTAAACAACATCCTAAAAATGCCTCTTGTTACAGCAAATGTCATTCCTAATTGCTTGAGCTGTGTAGTTGTTCCAAAAAACATTTTAACTGGCTTAAGGGTCTTTATTTACCTGTAAGGGAAATGAAGTTTGATTTTTTTTTTTCCAATTGAAAGGATTAAAGAGGCTCTGAGCTCTCAAAATCAGTCCAAATGGCACAAGGATCATCCTCCTGCAGTTTATTTGCTGTGCTTCAGCTCTCAGTGATACAAACACAGCACTGAAAGGTGGATCTGAGCCAGAGAAATTAGAATTTTTACCTGCAGCCTCTTGGAAGGAAGAGGCACAGATCAGTCATTATCCCTCAGAGCCAGCAGAATTCCAGCTCCATCAGAGAGCTTCCTCTGCTGAGGGACTCTGGATGGAGCTCTTGGTTTAATTTCTTAATTTCTGTCCTATACTACCAGGATTTCTGCAAGCAGCAGAATTTCCCCCTCAGGGATTGAGTACTTGCACTTCCAATGGATTTTCTCTACCAGAATTTATCCAAAAAGCAGAATTTCCTGTCAGGGATTGAGTCCATGCTTCCCATGAATTTTCTTTACTACCAGGATTTCTCTGGGCAGCAGAATTTCCCCCTCAGGGATTGAGTACTTGCACTTCCAATGGATTTTCTCTACCAGAATTTATCCAAAAAGCAGAATTTCCTGTCAGGGATTGAGTCCATGCTTCCCAACCAGCGTTTGTGCTCCTGACTTGCACTTCCCATGAATTTTCCCTTGGCTGTGAGCAATCCTAGTGCCTCAGACATGGAGCCAGACCTTGCAAGTGAGCTGCCTAAAATCTTGAGGGTGCCTGCAGTTCAAGGTAGGGCCGTTAAACAATTAAACAATTCAGTGCACAAAAAGCTGGCTTGGAAACCATGAAAGTTTTGTTTGGCAGGAATTTCTCCTTTTTCTCTATCAGCGAGCTGATCTCGTGCTCCGTGCAATTGCTATTATGGTTTATATGAAAGTCACGCTTTTACTGTCTTCTGTGTTTATTATTTTTTTGAAATGTACTTTGTGGGAGGAAGTTCAACAAAACACTAAATTCTCAACTCAGCTTTGAGTTCTCTGACTTCCGGCCCTGCAGCTTTTAATTGTGCAAGAAGGGGGTGAAATCTTAGCTCTGTGCTGGGGCTGGGCTGGAATTGCAGAGCACTTGGGGTGCTTTTTTTGGGATTTGCATGTGCTGGGCCTCAAGCTGAGCTTTCCACAGTAAGGAGTGTTTCTTTTGGGAGAGCTTTAAGCAGCTGGGTAACTCCTAAAAAAAAGATTTGTGAAGATTTTCTTCAGCTGATTGCTCAATCTCCTTGTGCGTAGAGATGAGGTCACTGAGATTCCAGGTCCTGGCAGGACATGGATGTGCTGAGATTCCAGGACATGGATGTCTCGAGATTCCAGGACATGGATGTATTGAGGTCCCAGGCCCTGGCAGGACATGGATATAGTGAGATTCTAGGATATGGATGAACCAAGATTCCAGGGCATGGATGTCCCAAGATTCCAGGCGCTGACAAAGATTCCAGGCTGTGACAGGACATGGATGTCCCGAGATTCCAGGACATGGATGAACCAAGATTCCAGGCCCTGACAGGACACAGATCCAGGCCCTGACAAAGATTCCAGGCTGTGACAAGACATGGATGTCCCAAGATTCCAGGACATGGATATCTCAAGATTCCAGGCCCTGAGAGGAATTTCCAGACATGGCTGGAATGGAGCTGGGAAACCACTTGGCTTCCACAGAGTGACAAAAAATATAAAACATCCTGAGTTAGGACAAGCAGGGGACAAAATCCATCTCTTTGGCCCAACAATCCCATCCTATGCCTGAGGAAAAAAACTTTTCCTGTTGAGAGGAAACCTCCAGAGCCAGGATCCGTGCAGGAATGTTGCAGTGCTGACTTTGTGCTGCTCCTTTGAAGTGGCTGAGCTGGTGCTTTGAGGAATAAATGTTAAAATATCAAAGCCTGAAAGCAGCATTTGAGTTGTGGGACATAACTGAGGTGTCTGAGGGAATTAAGGGGCTGAATTTGAGTGAGGAGGAACCACTGATGTTCCTTCCCAATGGAAAAATCATTTATCAGGTGAGATGCATGGGTACAGGAGAGGAGAGCTGCGATCCATCCAGAGGTGGGTGGGAGAGTGAAGAGTTTGGCCCTGGAATGTTGGCATGGAATTGTCCCCTGATCTTCCTGCAAGTCTCCAGAAATGCTCTAGCCCATTACTGATTTAAAGAGTAATCAAACATAAAGAATAATCAAACATAAAGAATCATCAAACATAAAGCTCTGTCCAATTGCACATAACTTCCAACTGATGTCTTTTGTGTTCTGTTTATACAACATATCAGAAAGAGTTATAAAATCCATAATATTTATGGATTAATTGTAGCCCTTGGAGGATTTCCAGGCTATTTTCATCTATATATTTAGGCACAATTTCAAATAAGCTCCTTCACATCTCTTTACTCCCTTCCTTTCCCACCCCCAGGGTGGCTCTGCCTGTTCCTCCTGAGGATTAAGTGTAAGTTGAACAGAACCTAAGAATGATTTGAGGAGATAAATGCAGCAGCTGACCAGAACCAGGGTTCATTTTTCCATCTGTTCCAAGGTGGAGCACATGGCCCTGTCCCTTCACTTTTCTCGGGGTGTTTTGTGACCTGTGGAGGTGGCAGAAGAGCTCATCAAGGAGAGAAGGATTTGGCTATTTACTAAATTGCTTCCCCTCAAGTAGTTTTGAAGTGTTTGGAAAGGTCAAGGATGCAGCATCAGCTATGAAAAGTGACTGGAACAAAGTGGAATGGCCAGGATGGGACAAAAAGCAGTGGGAATTTGGGATTTCTCTTGATGCTGGAGCGCAGGTCTCCTGAATCCCACAGCTTGTGTAGGGCAAGGCTGAGGGGTGTTGAATTTCAGGGTGCAGAGACCTGCTTTGGGTGGATTTAGTGATGGCTGAGATGCTTTTCTGTGTGGGGCATGGTTGAGAGGTGTTGGATTTTGGGGTGCAGAGACCTGCTTTGGGTGGATTTAGTGATGGCTGAGATGCTTTTCTGTGTGGGGCATGGCTGAGGGATGTTGGATTTCGGGTTGCAGAGCTTTTGCATGAGCTGGGCTGGGCTGGATTTAGGGATGGCTGAGGGATGTTGGATTTTTGGCGTGCAGAGCCCTGCTTTGGCTGGATGGATTTAAGGATGACTGAGAGGTGTTTCTGTGTAGGGCTGAGGGATGTTGGATTTTGGGGTGCAGAGCCCTGCTTTGGCACAGGCTGGGGTGGATTTAGTGATGGCTGAGAGGCTTTTCTGTGGTGTAGGGCATGGCTGAGGGGTTTTTGGGGTGCAGAGCCCTGCTTTGCATGGGCTGGGATGGATTTCAGGATGACTGAGAGGCTTTTCCAGGGAGAAGGTGACTCCAGGAGGGATCTGGCTGCTCCCAGCCCCATCCTGCTCACTGAAACTGCATTTAATGGCTGCAGGAAATGCAGGTGGTGCATGGAAAGTGCTGCTGCTTCCAGAAAATTCCAGAGCTTGGGGCTCAGGGATCCTGGCTGAGAGCTGCTTCCAGAAAATTCCAGAGCTTGGGGCTCAGGGATCCTGGCTGAGAGCTGCTTCCAGAAAATTCCAGAGCTTGGGGCTCAGGGATCCTGGCTGAGAAGCAGGGAGTGTTGATGTGTAAGTAAATCTGAGAACTCCAGGGTTTGGGGTGGTTTTAAAGGCCTCACAGTGCATCCTGAGATGAGATTCCCCACCAAGGTGGATCCTCTCAGCATTTTTCCCTCACAAACTTGGGAGAAATCCAGAAATCACTTGGATTGTGCTTTTCTGATCTCCAACCCAGCTGGATCAGTGATCCCTGGGCAGAGCAGCCCTGCCTGGGGGTTGTTCCCAATTTCCTGCTCTGGATTCCAGGCCTCTCTGAATTTTAACATCCTCAAAGCTCACATATTTCCTGTTTTCTGTAATATATATAATATATAACAATATTTTATATATAAATAACCATATAATATCTCAGTATTAATAATTGGTGATGATGATAAGATAGTTTATTGGAAGCATCACCACCTCAACTCCTTGATACCAAAAAAATTGATGAAAGATTTGAAGGTGTCTGTGCCTGAATAGAAATTCAGAGTGGCTTTTTCTCAAGTATTTTACTGCAGAAAGATTTGTGGCTATTTTTAGCCCTGGGGACTGGTGAGGTGGAACAGAATATTTTTAGAGCTGTAGAAAATGCAGCCACTCCAAGCTTGGGTCCTTCTTTTCACTCTGGTGCTGGAGGGGTTTTCCAAAATCAAGAGCAGAATTAGTAGAAAATGGCTTTTCTGTATAATTTTTAGTTATTAAATAGGTGAGCTGTTGATTGTGTGGATATACATCTATTTTTTATATATATTTATATATACACAGTGTGTGTTTTATATTTATATTTATAGGTATATTTATATCTATATTTAAAGTCATATATATTTGTATATTCATACTTAGATTCATACTCAGATTCATACTTATACTTACAGTCATACTTGTATTTAACTAATAGTTAAATAGTTAAATCATAAAATATAATAATATTTTAATTAATAAACCGCTGGAGTTCACACCAAAGGTTCCCAAAAGCCTTCCAGAACTTTTTCTACTAAAGCCAAATTGACAATTTCCAGGCTTAAAGCGAAATAATACCTGGGAAAAAACCAGAGAAACCCATGGAAAAGCAGGAAATAACAACTGGAATTCCCTCATTTCCCTGCAGTGCATTAGCTGTGCTAATTCAGCTTTTGTTAATTAGAGCTGGTAATTGTGATCTTGCCATTTCCAGCTAAAAATAGGTGGCAAATTCTATGGAAAAGCAGATTTTTCATTGTTAATTGTGGACATTGTGTCTGTGTTTCCTGCAGACATGGTGCTGGCAGGGAGGAAATGTATGCATTTCAAAATTCAGGTTATTTATAAAACTGAATTCTTTCTCAAACTGAATTTCTTTCTCAAAACAGCAGCTTCGTGTTCCCTGTTCCTGCCCATCCCCAGCACCAAATCCTGGGAGAAATGGAAGGATTTTGCAGCAGGAAAGATAAAAAATGGAATTTTGGGAGGTTGCTGGTGTAATATTTACAGGGATGAGTCAAGAAGTGCATTCTAGTAAATATAATATTAAAAATATATTTTATAAAATAAAATATTTGTCTTTAATATATGTGTATATATTTAATACATAAAAATATATTTGGGGAATACAGTAAATATATTCAAAAAAATTGGGAAATTAATCCAGTGTTTATGTACAGGATGTTTATTCAGAACTTAAAAAATTATTAAGAATAAAGAGATTGAAGTGCAGCTTGTAACCAGCTTTTCATTCCATGTGTGCTGGGGAAAAGTTCCCTTTAATACTCTGTGGGCAGGGTTAGGATTTTGCATTTCCATCAGGGGAAAGAGCTGATAAAATATTTGATATTTTATTGTGTGATCCTTCTCTCTTCAAATTAATGTGTGGAATGATTCTCTGGGGAGATGATGCTTTCTTTTAATTTATTATTTAAAAAACCCTTTTCATTTTGCAGAGGCCCTGTGAAAGTCTGTGGTTTAGCTAAAAACACTATTTTAGAGATATTTAACATCAATTTCAGGAGCATTTTACTCTGGAGCACTGTTTGGTTCTGGAGCGCTTTGGAAAGGCTTTAAAATCAGATTTTGTAGCTGCAGATCTCAAGTTCTTGGCTTATTCTGGGTATATTTGATGCATTTTAACAATCAGGTTTTGTAGCTGCACATCTCAAGTTCTTGGCTTATTCTGGATATATTTGGTGCATTTAAAATAAAATATATAAGTAAATAAAATATCCAAGTGAAGTGTGAGATGTCCCATGTGTTTTGCTTCAGCCCCTCTGTGAACTTCTCTGAGCCGGTGAATGCAGGGAAATAAAAAGTGATATATGAGAAATCCTAAAATCTATTTTAATTTAATATCAGAGCACGTTTGACATCAAATTTCAGCAATAAAAAGCCTTGATTTGCCTCAGCTCTGCTGTTATCTCCATCCTTATTTTAATGCACACTTTACAGGCTTATAAAACTCATTGTATTTTTATTTACAGGAGGCTTCCAACGCCAACTTCCTCTGACACATCAGAGCCAGATGTGTCCGATACTGCTGGGCAGGCCACAAAAAAATGTGGTTTTTAACTTGATTTAATGAATTCCTGATTGTCCTGGCTGCTTTTTATTTTTTTTATTTTTTTTTCTGCTCTCTTGCAGCCTCAGATAACAGCCAGAGATTTCGGGAAACCTGCTTTGCCTTCGCGCTGACGCCGCAGCAAGTGCAGCAGATCAGCAGCTCCATGTGAGTGAGCTCCCTGAAATCCCAAAAATTGCCCCCAAAAAAGAGAATTTCCGTAGCCCCCACCTGGAAATGGGAAGGGAAAAATCCCCTGGGGAATTGTTTTTTTTTTCTGTTGTATAGAGGAGAGACTTCCAGCTTAATTATTATTCAGTTTATTCTGGGGTTAAGGTCCCTACGAATTCAGTTTTGTTTTTTGCAGATCTTTTGTGCTGCTGATTTCTGTGTTAATTCAGTGTAAAGTTGAGAGTTTATGGTGATTCATCTGAGTTTTCTTTATAATATATTTAAAAACTCCCACAAAAACAACCCCCATAAAATCCCACCAAAACAACCCCTAAAAAACACACCCCCGCCAAAAAAAACCCAAAAAAACAAAAAAAAAACAAAAAAAAAAACAACAAACGAAAAAAAAATCACACACACATGCAAAAAAAAAAAAAAAAACACAAAAAAAACCCACAAAAAATCAGAAAAAAAACCAAACCCCCCCCAAAAAAGCCCCAAAACAGCAACAACAAAAAACTCACCACCAAAAAAACCCAAACCAAAACCAACCCCCCCAAAAAAACCAATCAGAAACTAACAAAAAAACCCAAACACCCCAAAAGCATACAAACAAACAAAACCCCACAAAAAAACTCCCACAAAAATAGAGGAAAAATAAAAATCAGATAGGAATTTATTTATTTACCAAAACCTGTTCCTTTTAATCTCTCTTGAGAGTGGTGGTTTGAGCAGGTGCAGCAAAGACTGGTGTACCTTAAATGTACCTGAAAATATGAATTTTACTTCTTTTTTTGGTGTAAAAAAGAAATATTTTCCATAAATTGAACTCCCAGCAAACTCTTGAGGAATCAATATCTCAATATTGAGGAATCTTGTGAAAAGCTGAATGTTTTAACTCATTTTCTCTTCTTTCCAGGGATATTTCTGGGACCAAATGTGACTTCACAGTACAGGTCCAGCTAAGGTAAGGATTTTATTGTCTAAATTTTTTAGGATTTATCAACCAGATCCTGCCCAGCATGCTGATTAATTTGGGATTTTTAATCAATGATAAATTGATTAATTTCTGTGTAGGATGGACCAAGGGTGAGGAGGGATAACAGAGATCACTCTTTGATTTTCCAGCCCCTGATGGAACATGGACAGGGATGGGACATTTTATTGCTTCTTTAAGGATTTATCAGCAGATCCTGCCCAGCAGGTTGGGAATTTTGGATGGAAAGGAGCATTCCCTGGATCTGCTTCTTGAGGAATTTTGGGAATCAGCATTTTGGGGTTTTTAATCCATCATAAATGGATTAAATCCTCAGTGGGGTGGGATGGAGCAAGAGTGAGGAGGGAATGAGGGAAAACAGGGACCCCTCTTTGATTTTTCCAGCCCCTGCTGGGACATGGACAGGGATGGGGCATTTTATTGCCATTTTTAGGATTTATCAGCCAGATCTTGCCCAGCATCCTGCTTAATTTGGGGTTTTTAATCCATCATAAATTGATTAAATTCTCTATGGGGTGGGATGAGGAGGGAATGAGGGAAAACAGGAATTCGTCTTTGNTGGGGTTTTTAATCCATCATAAATTGATTAAATTCTCTATGGGGTGGGATGAGGAGGGAATGAGGGAAAACAGGGACCCCTCTTTGATTTTTCCAGCCCCTGCTGGGACATGGACAGGGATGGGGCATTTTATTGCCATTTTTAGGATTTATCAGCCAGATCTTGCCCAGCATCCTGCTTAATTTGGGGTTTTTAATCCATCATAAATGGATTAAATCCTCAGTGGGGTGGGATGGAGCAAGAGTGAGGAGGGAATGAGGGAAAACAGGGACCCCTCTTTGATTTTTCCAGCCCCTGCTGGGACATGGACAGGGATGGGGCATTTTATTGCCATTTTTAGGATTTATCAGCCAGATCTTGCCCAGCATCCTGCTTAATTTGGGGTTTTTAATCCATCATAAATTGATTAAATTCTCTATGGGGTGGGATGAGGAGGGAATGAGGGAAAACAGGGACCCCTCTTTGATTTTTCCAGCCCCTGCTGGGACATGGGCAGGGATGGGGCAGGTTCTTGGAATGAATTCAGGGGAGCTTAGAGTTTTTGCTGCTCCTTGGAATGCTCATTGTCCACGAGCTGGGCTGGGGGCAGGAAGGGTGTGTCCTGCTGGGGATCCAGCAGCAAAAACAAAACAAAACAAATCAAAACACATCTTTGAACTTGAAATAAATCAATTCAGCATCAGAGGCCTGAGGATTCCTTGGCTGTGCTTAGCAGCTGCAGCTGGGAGGGTGGAAAATATAATTTTTGACACCTTGGTCTTGTGGGGAGAGCTGGAGAAAAGGCAGAGAAGAAATTGGGCTTGTAATGAGTCAGGCTGAGAAATTCAAGGAATCTGAGGAGGAATCTCCAGAACCTTGAACCACTGTAATTTTTGGGGCTTTTCCTGCTTAGTGACATCATTTGAGTGCTGTGTTTAGCAAGATTTGTCATGATTTCATAGCCCAGTACAAAAATAATTCCTTCTAGGAAGGGATGATCTGTAAATAATTTTAAAAGTGAAAGATGATGGCAGCTCTTGGCTTTCAGGTTTTGTTTATCAGAAACCAGTTGTCCACAAGAAGATCACTTCCCACCCAATCTGTGTGTGAAAGTAAATGGGAAACCATGCAGCCTTCCTGTAAGTAAAACCTTCTTTTAATACACACTTTGGGATTCATTATTAGGAATTACCTGCCTGAAAATTTATCGCAGTCTTTGTTTTCACATTCTGAAGTGCTGGAACAAATGGAAAAGTTTGAATAATTTGTTTTAGCCAGTAGATCCAAAAGTTAATATGGGAGTTAAAAACTCCTTTTCAAGATCACATATTTAGTAATACTAAGATGAGCAGAACAAAAAGGATTGAATTTTAGCAATTCTGATCCAAAGTTTGGGTTTTTTTGTTTAGTTTTGCTGAGACAGGAGAGGTGGCAAAGTCTCCTTTAACTTTCTCTGGGCAGGGTTAGGATTTTGTATTTCTATTATGAGAAAGAGCTGACAAAATACTTGATATTTTATTATCTGATCCTTCTCTCTTTGAATTAACCATTGAGCCTGGTCTGGATGTATTGGGAGGGGCAGGAGGCTAAAAGCACAGTGGAATTCTTCTTTCTGAGAGCTGAAATATTTTTGGGTTTTAGGGCTTTGTTTTAGCCAGTAGATCCAGAAGTTAATATGGAAGTTAAAAACCCCTTTTCAAAATGGCATATTTAGTAATGCTAACGTGAGCAGAGAAAAATGGGTTGAATTTTAGCAACTCTGGTCCAAAGTTTGGGTTTTTTTGTTTAGTTTTGCTGAGACAGGAGAGGTGGCAAAGTCCCCTTTAACTTTCTGGGATTAGGATTTTGTATTTCCATTATGAGAAAGAGCTGACAAAATACTCGATATTTTATTATCTGATCTTTCTCTCTTTGAATTAACCATAAAGCCTGGTCTGGATGAATTGGGAGGGGCAGGAGGCTAAAAGCACAGTAGAATTCTTTCTGAGAGTGAAATCTTTTGGGATTTTTTTTTTTTTAGGGCTACCTGCCACCAACCAAAAACGGAGTGGAACCAAAGCGCCCCAGCCGACCAATCAACATTACCTCACTCGTCCGCCTGTCCACCACGGTCCCCAACACCATCGTCGTGTCCTGGACTGCAGAGATTGGCAGAGTGAGTGACCCTGGGCTCTCTTATACCTGTTTTAGACATAATCCTGTGCAGAAAATCCTTGCTGGGTGTCCTTGTCCAGCTGGGATTCTCTGGTGGTGATGCCTTAAGTTTTAGCTTTTCTATTTTTCAGATTCTGTGCTGGTTTAATGTGCAGTTCTGGGTTTCATATGAAGGGCTGGTGTGCTTTTTAAACAGAGCAGGGAGACAAAACAATTCCTTTCCAGCTGGCCACCAAGGACAAATTTTAGGCCCAAGAGTGGAAACAACAGTGAAGGAAGAGAGGGAACAAGGAGGATGGAGCTTCATCACCTGGAGCTGGAATTGGACAATTCACTCCAATGTACTGTTGGACCAAAACCTTTCAAAGTGTGAGGCCTCATGACTGGGGGATCCATTTTGTGCCCATCTGTGGGTTTGCCTTGGGTGCAGCCCCAAGGGGTTCCTGCACTGCCCAAGCTGGATCCTTGCAATAAATCTCTTTTATCCTTTTATTCTACCCAGTCTCTGTTTCCAGGTCAGCCTTTCCAGGCATCAGTGGGATGCACTTACTCAGATCCTGCCCTCACGTTCAGGATCTCTCCCTCCTCATCTTTGTGACTCAGGGAAGGCCCAGATCAAGAGATCAAGGCATCCTCTAAACCTGTTGTTTGTTGATTTGGCCAGACTTGAGACTTTGAAGCTCTTCCTGACTTCAGGGGCTTGACAAAGCTTGACTTGGGCTTGCAAGGACATGGATGAAGCACAGTGGCCCTTTGGAGCTGTGACAAAACAGCACAGCCCAGCTGATTCCATTTTTTCCATTTCTCCCAGCTGCTCTCCTTATCCTTCATGCTTAAAACCTCATGTTTTTATCATTTTTTTGTGCCTGTGGGGAGAACGTTCCACCCAGTGTTAGAAAATTCGCTGGTGTTCCACCGGATTAATTAAATCTGGAACATGCCGCAAAAAGTGACTTCAATAAATTGAATTCCTGAGCTGCTTTCAGTGCTGGCAGCAAAGCTGCTGGATGGGCATTCCAGAGGGCACCGTGTGCTGCTGCCACTGTCCCCATCCTGCTTTTACAAGTGCCCAGGATTGTCCTGAGCTAAAACTTTGGCCAAGAATTTGTCAGCGTGGAAAAATGCTTCCAACTCCAGCCAGGCACAACAGGCAGTTCTGAAACATCAGCATGGGGATTTGGTGATGGATTTCTTGTGGAGCACAAAACAAACTCCACTCAGATGATGGGATAAAGGATGGCTGAGTGATTTTGGTTAAAAAAAAAAAAAAATCCATTTTTATTTAATGAAAACTGCAGGTGCAAAATCAGCCTACTGGGGCTGCAGGTGGATGAATCCTGGATGTTGCTCTGAGGGATTCAGAATTCAGGATTTAGGGACAAGAAGTGCCCCAAGTTTGAGTCAGTCCCTTGGGAACTGGCTGGTTCTTAGAGAGAATTTAATTTCATCGTAATAATCAGATTAATTAATTTAATTTCATCTTAATTTCACAGATTAATCAGTTATAAAGAACATTTTAGGAAACTTCTGGCATAAATTAGATCTCAGAATTGTCCAAAGCCAAGTGGGACAGGATTGGAGCACCCTGGGATGGGGGAAAGTGTCCCTGCCATGGCAGGGCTGGAATGGGATGAGCCAAACCATTCTGGAATTCCATAAAAAAACCCTTTCTGAACTGATCCTTTAAGACACAAATTAATTTTAAATTCATAAAATAAATAAAAAATTAAAAAGAATCTAACTAATATGATTCTTTGAGACTTTGACAGTGAAATGTGAAGAATTATTTGAAGTTTGGCTGTGCCTGTGCAGATAAAATATATATTTGGCTGCACAGGTACAGCCAAATACAAAATATTGTATAATTTGTAATTATTGTATAATGTAATTCCTGTAATAGTATATGTTACATATTTATAAATAATATTATATTATTTTAATTATATTATTTAAAATATATAAATAAAAGAATACATTATATATATTTTAAGGTATATAATTTAAAATACATATTTTAAATTTAAAACAATACCAATTATTTCAAATTATCTAAAATTCAAATTATATAATTAAAAAAAAAATATATATATATGAGTTTCCCTCTCCCCCTTCCCTCAAGAACCAGTTCTTGTCCCAGCTGTGCTCCCTACCTTTGCTGGAGCCCTCACTGTGAATTTTGCACAATCTGTTTCAAGATGCCTTGGGCATGTTCTTGCCTTTGTAGATTCAAGCTGTCTGTAAATAATTTCCCAATGTTAATTAGCATTTTTCTAACTCCTCTCCTAATTGAGGCATTAAACAAACAAGTTAAGGCAGTAGTGGTTTTTAACGATGTGAGAAGCATTCATTGTGAGAATAAAATATTTAAAATGGGGTGTTTGAATTGGTGTGATTTTGTGGGGAGATATATCACTGCAATCCTGCCTTCAGTCCTAAATAAAGCATGGGGGATGTCACAATTACATGGATTTTTTTATAATTGGAGAAGTGTGGCAGTTGCTGAGGGAAGCCTTTTATTTTTCAGTTTAAATTGTATGAATGCAGCTTCTCCTCCATGTGCTCCTACAATCCCATCACAAACTCCTATGTGGTGCAGACAGGCTTTCTCTGACATTTTTAGTGTCTTCTCTGATGGTTTTGGTGTTCTCTTTGACATTTCTGGTGTTTTCCAGGCTGCCTGTGCTACAGACAGGGTTTCTGTGATGTTTTTGGTGTTTTCTGTGATGTTTTTGGTCTTTTCTCTGACATTTTTGGTGTTTTATCTGATTTTTTGTGGTGTTTTCCAGAACTATTCCATGGCAGTGTACCTGGTGAAGCAGCTCTCCTCCATGATGCCCTGCAATCCTTTAACAAACTCTCACTGCAGACAGGGTTTCTCTGATGTTTGTTTTTGGTCTTTTCTCTGACATTTTTGGTGTTTTCTCTGATTTTTTTTGTGTTTTTTTTCCAGAACTATTCCATGGCAGTGTACCTGGTGAAGCAGCTCCCCTCCATGTGCTCCTACAATCCCATAACAAACTGTTCTGTGCTGCAGACAGGATTTTCTCTGATGGTTTTGTGTGACATTTTTGGTGTTTTCTCTGATTTTTTGTGGTTTTTGCCAGAACTATTCCATGGCAGTGTACCTGGTGAAGCAGCTCTCCTCCACGGTGCTCCTGCAGCGGTTGCGGGCCAAGGGAATCCGGAACCCAGATCACTCCAGAGCTCTGAGTACGTGTCCCCTGGGCTTTTTGAAAAATGAGAAAAATCACTTTTGTGAGGGGAAATTTGGGATTAGGACTGTGCTAACCAAGCTTGGACTTCCTGCAGCCCTCTGGGCTTTGGGAATCTGATAGTGGAGTGCTTTGTATTCAGCTCCAATTCAAAGACTCAGAGGCCTTTGTTTGCACTAGGAGCCAGTCCAGGAACCCTGGTGACACTGTGAGGGGAAAAATGCAAGCGAATCTCTTTCAGCTCAGCCATCCTGGCTTTGTTTGTGCAGAATGGCACAACTGTGTTCCTGCAGTGAGGGAGGCATTCAGAATCCCAGGGCTGAGGGATCCCTGGACCTGGATCTGGGCAGGAGCAGCTCCACCGAGCATTTTCTGTTTCCTTGGCACAAATTTCTGGGGTGAGCCCAGAGCTGTTCCAACCCCCTCCTCACTCCAGAAGGAATTTGCTGCCTTTTTGTTCCCTCTGACAACAAGTTGGTGAAAGTTTGTGTCAGAAAAATGCGGGCAAAAAGGTCTGTGGGTTTGGTTGTGAGGGAGAGGGGTAAAATCCCAGCACCTGATCACTGGTATTACTCTTTAAGATAATTTTTAATGCTCACATCAGGTGTTGTACCTTCTCCAGAGGGGCAGAAATGACTCCAGCAGTAAAAAATAGTGCTATTTATAAAATGTAACATTAATTATTAAATAGGACTTTAATTTGATGATTTGAATACACAAAAATCCATGGAATTCCAGGTGGCTGCTGCTCTACAAGGGGCAGTTCTTAGAATAAAACGAGTCTAACTTGTTCATTTAACCAATGGCTGCTAATGAAACAGGAGCTGTAAATAAAAAATAGAGGGTGAAAAACTCCAGGAATTTCCCTCCTCACTCCAGAGGGAAATTGCTGCCTTTTTGTTCCCTCTGACAACAAGTTGGTGGAAGTTTGTGTCAGAAAAACCCCAAAAACTTAATTAATAAATAGAACATTAATTTGTCCTAATGCAGTTTGATGATTTAAATGCACAAAAGTCTACAGAGTAAATTTTTTTAGATTTTAGAATTTTTTTTAGATGAGTAGATTTTTTTTTAGCCTCCACCAGGTGGCTGCTGCTCTGCAGGGTTCAGTTCTTAGAATAAAATAAGTCTGACTTGTTCATTTTACCAGTGGCTGCTCATGAAACAGGCCCTGGAAATAAAAACTAGAGGATGAAAAACTCCAGAAATAAAAGACTTAAAGGTGGGAGTTGATTTAGGGGTGGGAATAGTGTGATTTTGTGATGGGAATATTGTGATTTTGGGGTGGGAATATGTCACTGCGGTTGTTTAAATCTCAGATTTTGTCAGATTTTTTTGCTGACTTCCTATTGCTCAATTTGCTTTTCAGTTTTAAATCACATGATGGGGATTTTGGGGGTTTTTAGTGGTGCCTGTCCGTGTGAGTGTTGTTAACAAGTTTAACAACTTCAGCTTGAAGTTGAAAGTGAAATTAATGTGATATTAAATATTAAATAAAGGTCAGGTGCAAAGTTGCATGTAAAGGAATTAAGATATCTCTGGATAAACTCATTTTTAGAGGTCTTGAATTCAGATTTTACCACACCAATTTAGACTTATTTTATTTCCTTATCATGTTTGAATTAACCTAAAATAAACTTTTTTTTCTTTCAAATCCCAGTTAAAGAGAAACTAACTGCAGATCCAGACAGTGAAATAGCAACAACCAGCCTAAGAGTGTCTCTTCTTTGTCCAGTAAGTTGATTTTTTATTCCTCCAAAGTGATTCTGATGGGAATTATGGCTGTTGGGGGAGAATTTTTACCTTGTGTTTAACTTTGTTAAACTTTCTGGAGATAAAGAGCAGCTGAAGTTCTCCATTTCTCTGATAAAAGCTTGTGAAATACTCCTGGGAAAATGAGATTCCATTAGCTTGAAAATGTTACTCAAAATATAAGCGTATCTTTAATAATGTATATATAATATATATATTTAGTATATAATGAGCATATATTTAAATCTGAATGTGCAGGTGGGGCTTGGATTGATAAAAAATCTCTCAGAAGGGGAAGGGGGTGGATCTGATGCTCAAAGCAGCCAGAGGATGCAGCATCTTGTGAAACTGCTGATGTGCACTCTTGGATTTAATAATCTGAATTTAAAAGAAATTCATAATCTGAATTTAAAACCAAATTCATAATCTGAATTTGGAAACAAAATAATAATCTGAATTTAAAAACAAATGAAAAATGTGATTTTGAGGTGGGAATAATGTGATTTTGGGCTGAGAATAATGTGATTTTGGAATGGGAATAATGTGCTTGGTCATGGATTTGGGGGAAGGAGGTGCCAAACAAACACCTGGCAGCAGAGCATCTCCTGTGGGAATTCTGTGTCCCCTCCATCACTGGGCACTTGGTGACAGTGACCGAGAGCCAGAGGGAAGGAAAATAATCAGGATTTCCTGGGAATGAGGTGGAGGGATTTCAGTTCAGAGGGAGTTAAAAAAACCTTCCTCATCCCGTTGGAGGAAGTAGTGGCCTGTGAGAGGAGCTTTGTTCTGCTTTGGGTTTGGGATATTTTGGTGCCATCCTGTGGCTTCCTCTTTGTACTGCTCAGGATCAGCCTGGATTGAGCCACACTCCCAAAAAACTCCTCCACTCCCACCTCTGGGACCAGCCAGAACTGCCACGTGCAGGCCTTGTGTATATTTTAGTCAAATAAACACAACTTGGAGCTGCTCAGCATAAATAGTTGTCCATAAATTATTGTTTTATTGGGTTTTTATGTGGTGAAACTTCGGTTTAGACGTTGCTGCTTCTCAACTTTGGTGTGGTCGGTCCAAGCCCAGCGTCAGCACAGAGCAGCTGCTGGGGTTTTGTGAGGAGATTTTTATTTCAGATTAAAGTGAAATTCCTTTCAGTGTCTTCTCTCCTTTCAGTGGAATCATAAACAGTAAATAATAAAATGATACTTTCATGATAATGAATCATAATTTGATTTTTGGTCCTTGCAGGACCCTGCTGTTTACAATGCGTAGAGGGCCCTGCATTTTGTTACAGGAATATGGCAGGATATTTTCGTCAATTTCCTTGATGAAATATACTTAAATGATTGTTTTATTGGGTTTTTATGTGGTGAAACTTCGGTTTAGACGTTGCTGCTTCTCAACTTTGGTGTGGTCAGTCCAGGCTCCTCTTGAACTGCAGTGTCAGCACAGAGCAACTGCTGGGGTTTTGTGAGGAGATTTTTATTTCAGATTAAAGTAAGAATCCTTTCAGTGTCTTCTTTCCTTTCAGTGTAATGATATTTTCATGGTAATGAAGCATAATTCTATTTTTGGTCCTTGCAGGACGGTGCTATTTAGAGTGCTCAGGGGGCCCTGCACTTTGTTACAGGAATATGGCAGGATGTATTCTTGAGCTTCCTTGATCAAATATAAATGATTAATGATAAATAAAAGTATTGTTTTATTGTTTTTTAAAAATTTAATATTAAATTTTATTGAATTTTCATGTGGTGAAAATCTGATTTAGACGTTGCTGCTTCTCACCTTTGGTGTGATTGGTCCAAGCCCAGCACAGAGCAACTGCTGGGGTTTTGTGAGGAGATTTTTATTTCAGATTAAAGTAAGAATCCTTTCAGTGTCTTCTTTCCTTTCAGTGTAATAATAAATAATAAAATTATATTTTCATGGTAGTGAAGCATAATTCTGTTTTCGGTCCAAGGGACACTGCTGTTTACAGGTGCTCATTGGGCCCTGCATTTTGTTACAGGGTGTATTCTTCAGCTTCCATGATCAAATATAAATGATTAGTGATAAGTAATCATTATTTTATGGGGTTTTTATGTGGTGAAAATCTTGTTTAGACTTTGCTGCTTCTCAGCTTTGGTGTGGTTGGTCCAAGCCCCTCCTGAACTGCATTGTCAGCACAGAGCAGCTGCTAGGGTTTTGTGAGGAGATTTTTATTTCAGATTAAAGTGAAATTCCTTTCACTGTAATGATATTTTCATAGTAATGAAGCATAATTCTATTTTATAATTAGAATTGTATTCTATATAATTAATAGTAATTAATATTATAAATTATAAAATATTTGTGTATATCATTAATGTTACTATAATAATATATCGATGTATATTGTAAATAATTATAATTTATTATTTTTATAGTACTTCTATTTTATAATTTCTTTTTTGATCCACGTAGGACACTGCTGTTTACAGGTGCTCAGAGGGCCCTGCATTTTGTTACAGGAATATGGCAGGATGTATTCTTCAGCTTCCTTGATCAAATATAATTAGAAATGTGATTTTTATTCACTTTATGCCATTTCAAACATACAGGAAGGAGGGAAAAGACCTCAGATTTCTGCGACAAAACTCAGATTTCAGAGTTCTTTCTGGAATAAAACCCCACCTAACTCTTAACTCTTTCCAGGCAGAAAACCCCTGATTAATTGAACACCAAGGCAATAAAATCCTGATATTTTTTTCCCTTCCAGCTTGGGAAGATGCGCCTGACCATCCCCTGCAGGGCCCTGACCTGCTCCCACCTGCAGTGCTTTGATGCCACTCTCTACATCCAGATGAATGAGAAAAAACCAACCTGGGTGTGCCCTGTGTGTGACAAAAAGGCTCCCTACGAGCACCTCATCATTGATGGGTGAGTAAAACTCAAATCCAAATCCAAATCTGATGTTCCTGCCTGAAATTCAGTTGATTTCCCTCCTTGTTTTTGAGGAATTTTTCTTAATTTTTTTAATTTCCCTGTTGTTGGTCAAGAATTCCTGAGCTGCTCTTTTTCATTTCTCAGCCTTCTGCAAGAATGATGCTCCTCAAAGTCAAGTTTGATTTTATTTCATTGATAAAAAATCTATCAAAAATTTCAAAATGGATCAAAAAATTTATCAAAATTATGAATATATGGGAATAATGCAAGCCCCACATTTTCCTTACTTATTTTATATTTATATTTATAATATAAATATGTATAATAAATATAATAATTATAATGTATTATATATGTTAAATATTTAAGAGAGGTTTCCTCAGTTAGATTTTGTCCAAGGGGGTGAGGAGAAGATTTTTTTATAAATTCTAATTCATGTAATTCCTTTGTTTTGGGAAATGAAGAGTTTTGTGTCAGGAGCTCTGCAGGATTCCACTCTCAGTGCTTCTAAATGATAAAAGTGTTCATTTTTGCAGGTTTGTATTTTAGGTAATACCTGACTTTTATCAGTGATTCCTTTTCACCAAGGAGGCAGCTGAGAGAAGAGCAGAACAATAAAAGCTCTACCACAAATTCAGACTTAACACTGACTAATAAAGGAAAAAAAGCCCTTTTTTTTTTTAGGACTGATATGAAATCTTTTTTCTGAGCAGGTTGTTCATGGAAATCCTGAAGTTTTGCACAGATTGTGATGAAATCCAGTTCAAGGAGGATGGATCCTGGGCTCCCATGAGGTCCAAGAAGGAGGTGCAGGAAGTGACAGCGTCCTACAACGGGGTTGATGGTGAGCCATGGCTGGGCTGGGAGGGATCCCCTTTGTTCCTTCAGCTCTCAAAATGCTCATTTTGAAACATTTTATGAATTATGTACTTTAAAAAAGAAAATCTATTTGTATCTATATTCGTACTTACATTCAGACTCATATTTATATATACACTTATAGTCATACTTATATTAATACTTATATTTACTTATATTTATACCTATATTTATAGTTATATTTTATTACTTATACTTCTGCTTATATTTCTACTTATATCCATATTCATATTTATATATACACTTATGGTCGTACTTAGATTCATACTTATATTTATAGCTATATTTACTTATATTTATACTTATATTTCTATTTTATATATTTATATTTATATATACACTTACTTTCGTACTTACACTCATACTTATATCTATATTAATATTTACTTATATTTATATTTATAGTTAGTTTCTATTTTATATTTTCTTATATTCATACTTATATTTATATTTATATTACACATATACATATATACACTTAAATACATATATATACACTTATATGCATATTTATTATGAATATAATAAATT
>VXBQ01014197.1:627674-653447 GCA_013400175.1 Phainopepla nitens | reverse complement strand
TGCCGCCGGTCCCGCGGCCCTCGCAGCAGACTCCGAGTTCATGCCCGAGAGCCTCGGTGCCTCAGGAGCAGCCCAGGCGTGGGAAAGCAGTTTGGGAAGCCTGCCCGGCTGGGACGCGGGAGCTGAGGATGCAGTGATCCTGATCACTGACTTTAGGCGGCTGGGCGCTTTGGGCAACTGGTGTCAGACTGAATGAGTAACTATGTACCTTTTTGGCAGTGAGGAGTACGAAGTGGTAAGAAGTAAACTAGGGTGTTTGTTTGTTTGTTTGTTTCTGAGTTGTTATTTACATTTAATGTTCCAATCTCAGAGTTTATTGAGCAGCTTTGAATTTCTGTCATTACCTTTTTTTCTGTGTTTGAACTTTAGTATTCACCAATCCTATTGCTTTTTAAATACGACATTTTTCTTAAAGTTCTTTAAGCAGTGAGATCCTATTTGCTAGATAAAATTGAATTTACTTTCCTTGTCTTGTTTATTTCATTGTGGTGATATTGAAAGTATTTAACTAACTGAGTATTATGAGGCTATTTGGACTCTGAGTTAAGCAAATCCATGCCTCCAAGAAATTCAGAATTTGTCTCATACTTTGTAATGTAAGCAGACTACAAGGAGCTTACGGAACTGCTGTTAATAGTAGGTTTGTGGGGATGTTGCCAAACCATTTCTTTTGTACAGTTCAAAGCATGCCTTTGTAATGTACTGCGAAGTCCATCAAAAGAGCTAGCTTACAAAAACCCAAACACACCCACGTTAAGATCTGTCACTCTTTAATTAAGTATGTGTGTAAAACGGTGTTTGAAATAAGTTGATGATGTCAGAGAAGACCAGAAGAAAACCACTTACAGCTCCACACTTTTGCATGACATTGTTAGCTGACATAAAAGTTTGCAATTTTGCAGCCTGTGGTTCAAGTGCTATGTTGTAAGGAAAATAGATGTATTCTTCCACCCACACACATTTGTGACCAAGTCCAAATCTGAGGAGCATTGGGGAAGAATAACACTGAAAAATATGTATGAACTCTACTATAGGACATCAAAATAAATTTCACAAGCTAAAAAGTGCTACATTCTTTGCATATAACTGGCAATTGCAAATGTTTTGTTTTGATTACTGGAGTTGCTCTTTGAAGTATGAAAAGGCCTTTTATGGCAGTCTGGGTTCTACAACACATTTCAAGGAATTAATTTAGTTATTTTGGATTTTTTTTTCATCTTTTTTTTTTCCTTTTTTAAATTCCAACCAGCTATGTTTTTGAGATGCAAGAAATGTAGAAGACATCCAGGAAAATAATTCAGGTGCAGCTATCTGTGCATTAAACTCATTTGCGTATGTGTGACTTGCACAAACTTTCACAAACCAAGCTCGGGAACTGAAAAGAGCTTGGTTTTTCCAAAGCAGTAAGCCACAGGGCATTGCAGTGATTATGCTATAGAATGTTTACTCGTGTCTAAAAATTGTAAAGCAAGAGAGAGTGTCAAACTTCGAAGCTTTTATTTTTTTCTGTTTGATTGGTCGCATTCAGATATTTGTAAAGGGTTACAAATCACTCTTAACAGACTTCTGCGTTTTGCTGTTCATTCCATTATATCCTGTGGAGTTACTTCCTGGTTCATACAGCAAGCAAGTCTGAAATTTTAAAATGTCTTGAAAATAACCTGGATGACTGAAGAATGGTGTTAGAGCTTTGGGTTCAAATCTCAGTCTCTTTCTCTGATGCTGTTTCAGCTTCTAAAAAATACCAAAGTATTCTGTGCCATAGAAAGTAGTTTAATGTTTGAGACAACTTTCCCAGGCACATGAGCCATCTCATTCCAGTCCCTCTTCTCGGACATAGTTGTGCAAAGTGGAATAGCATCAATAGAAAAAGTAAGAAGCCCACTATGAATTGTGTGGGGTTGAGGTTTTTTTTTCTTTTTTTTTTTTTTTTGTTTTGTTCTCTTTGATATCTCTAGAGGTCCCTGAAACTGAAGAGTAGTGATCTGCTCAAACAAAATGTGTCACTAAGTGCAAACTAAAATGTCATTTGGGTTTTTTCTTCTTTTTCTTTAGGGCAAGACAGTTCAGGGTAAAATAAGGATGCACTTTTTTGGTGTTATTTTGGCAGCCAGACTTACCAAGATGCGTGCTTTACTTGGTGATAAGTAAAATAGAATTGATGGTGTACATAAAGCTTGAAGAACGCTTTTATTGTTCAGTAAAAGGTAAATCAATGTGAGACTTCTATCTCTACAGATCTGTTGTTCTTGAAGCCATATGCTCTGTACTGTGGAAAAGGCATTTGTTTTATCTTCCCACACAATTACTTGAGTCACTGAAGGACAAAGCAACTGAAAAGTGACAGTGAAGAATTTCAGGGTTTAATTTTAAGTTTACTATTAATTTAAAGCAATTTTAAATTAATTTGAGGAATTCTAGCTATGCATATAAAATTTAATTTTTATTAAATTGAGAGGAGACTACTGGTGAAAGGAAACATAGTATCATTAAAGCATCTTTTAGAGGAATTCGGTAAATCCATATCTTAAAACTCAGTATTTAAATAGAGTAATAGAGAAGTGGAACTGTATGTGATCATTGTTTGCATTCCGCATGCACACACCCATGTCCGCGTGAGCACGCACAGACATCTGCAGAAACATGAGTATCTGAAGTGATACTCTAACTCAGTCAAATTTAATAGTGAGATGCTACAAAAATGCATCCACTTTGCTTTCTTTTTTGTTCCTGTGTATGAACGAGCATGGATTATTTGCTTACTCTGAGTGCGTAATAAGTCCAGATATCTGATGGCACTGATAATCAACTTTAGTACCATCTCCCACTGACCCCAGCTGACAAAGATAATATTGCTTACGAACCACTTATCAAAAGAAAAAAGCTGGGGTTTATGACTTTATATTACAAATAAAAACAAAGTGTCACGACACAGTGACAAAAGCTGTATTTTTGAAATGAATAATAGAACCAGGTAGCAGTGGTCCTTTCCTATTTTCATTAGCATTTTCATAAATGTTCCAACTTGGGATGCACAGTGTCTTTCACATTAAATTTTAAAACTTTAGGTAGATGCTTATTAAGCTCTTTATGACTGATGAAATAAATATATAGTAACTTTTTAGGCATTCTTTGCCACATATCTGCCAAAGTAGATTTGTTTGACTATACTAAGTGATTTAATTTCATAAATACAGGAAACTGTAAAAAGCTGCAGACCCAGCAATCTCATTTGTGGCTGTAACTTGTTTGTTTAGGCCTTTTCCTGTTTGTTTGCAAAATAAACCTCTGGTTAAAGAGAATAAATAAATAAATTAAACAGAATTGGAGTAGTTCATCAAAAATGAAACAGGAAGAGGGAGCTCCTTTTCACTTATGCCTGGCAGATCGTTGTCTGCATTACCCTCCCAAAACAAAAGCATCTAAAACACTCCCAACAGTCTTTCGAGTTCCACATAAGGGATGATGGGACTCCAGGTGGTGCTTGCAAGTTTGGGAGGCTTTCCTGTGCCCCCAGGCTACACTTTGCCCAGCACAGCATTTCCCATGCCTGCAGAGCATCTGCTCTTCCTCCCTCCTCCTTGCCAGGGCTGTTGGTGATGGGCAGCTCCAGCCGCATCTCTTCTGCCTTCCCAGGGCCCTGATGGAGGTGTGCCAGCACTGATAGCACCAACTTGTCCCCAGCTGGGCACAGGACACCCTTAGTGTTTTGTCACTCCTTCCCGCCAGAAGTCTCGCCTGGCAGAGACTTTGGGCTCTGTTGCGTTAGCATGATCCAACACTGTGATGATAAGTGTAGGGTTAATTAGGATTCCTTCTGAGGAATTCCTTAGTCACTAAGAAGCTATTCTTCTGTAATTCAGAGGCAGCAAGTTTTCTTGATTATTGGTCATTTAAGAAAAATCATTAAATTTCATTCACTCTGTTTCGTGCAACTTTTAGATTTTTGAGATCAGTTTTTAGCTTTCCCAAGAAACTCAAAACTTGGCTTTTTATTTATCTCCATAGATATTTTTCTTGGAAAACATCCTTACAAAGAGTGGGAAAACTCTTTATAAGTCCAGTGAATTGCTTGTTATGTTCAGAGCATATGTTTTGGTTGCCTTGGAACTCCAGCATTTGTCCCTTGTATTATCCAGGCAAAAGTTTTGAACTTGTCTCTTTAAATGAAATCTTCACTTCTGTTGAGTTTGCCTATGTCCTCTTGAAGGATAGAGCACTTCTTTTGGAATATTAAGTATGATGTTGATAAATGCCAGTTATACTTATGGCTCCTGATAGACAGGAGTCCAAAAAGTATGAAAACCTGTCTGCTAAATTTCTAAAGGAGGGGAATATCTTGGAGCAGTCAAATGTCATTCAGGTTTGAGAGGAGTTACTTTTTGACTGTTCTTTGTGAATCAGACAGATCCCAATTCTGTGTGTACAGACATTCTGCTGATAGGGCTAATTTTCAAGGGAAAACCCCACCTATTTTAGAAATATTGTAAGCCCTAGAAATCAGTAGGGAGAACACAGTAATGTATTTACTTTGAGTCATTGCTGCTTCCCTTATTTCAGAAACTGAATGAAGGGAGAAATGGATGTTTAAGGTCGGAGAGAGTCACTTGTAACTTCTTAGCAACAGTAGTTTTCATCATACTGTGGATTGACATGGAAATGTGTCTGAAAATCTTAAATCAGAATTGCTTCTTTGGGAACCCCTCCCTTGAATTGCATGTTTATTATTGCAAGGGGATAGTTCAGCAAATTACTTGTGGCAGAACACTGTAAAAATTCAGCTATAAGATTATGGAATGCCTTTTCCACGTGCACCTCAGTTCAGCCTGAGGCAACAATATCTAATACTATGTTCAGATAGGTAAGTTGTACAACACGTGACTGTAACTTGAAGTACAGATTTGAAAGGCAGTCAAATTAGATTCAGCCTCTGAGGTTTACTTCAGAGCCATGAGTGTGTCCTTTGAAAAATCCCTTGACATTTTGATTCTTTACATTTTAGGAGACACTTCGTTTGTTTCTAGTGACAATAGCACTTGGTTAATTTTCATCTGCAAATATTGTACAGCTGCACAAGAAATGGAGTTATTCATGTCTGAAACTGTGTATTTAGTGAGAAGAACTCTTACGGGGAAGCAACAAGTGCTTATACATGAAGATAGATGGGCTCACATCCAGAACTGGATGTGGATTTGTGACACAGTCATCCTTAACAAGCCTTTTTTCCTGTGGATTCTCTGCAGCAGCCAAAGTGTAGAAGCAATACAGTTTTCTTTTCCTAAATTGGAAAAATGAAGGTCATTCCGTATGGCATCATTCTCCATGACTAGCTCAGAGACCTCACAGCTGTGTTTTAAGCACTGCATATGAGTTTTGGGATTTCCCCAAGGGAAGCTTGGGAGAGATGCTGGTTTAAATGGCATAGCAGAATGCCTCCTGAAACAGTTTCAGCTTAGAATAGGGAAACACTAGAGAGGAAAATCTTAATAAACCCAGGCAGAGGAAAATATTGGTCATTTCTGTGTTACTCCCAAGACATCCAGTGTACTTGCCAGATAGTGATTTGCACAACTGTAGTGACCATACTTTTTTTCCTAGAGAAAAATCAGTGTTTAGTCTAATGTGTACTTTATGTGAAGTAGATTTTTTAAATAATTATGTTACAGTTTGATCTTCATATAGCTTCTATTTCCTTGCCTCCTGTCTTTAATTTGAATTTCAGTGACTGAGGTTGGAGCCTTTTTTATTTCTGAGAGCATATTGAAGATATTTATAGTGAATCTGACCTTCCCCTATCTCTGCCCTCACAGTCCAACACATGAACAGTAAATAAAAAGGTGAGGAGCTCTGTGGAGGCCATGGGTAGAGGCATGAGCTGTGTGCCCTGTTATATATGTGAGTCTGTGAGCAGTAGATCAGCTGTCCCTTGTGTAGAGCTCAGAATACTTGTTTTTTAATGTAGGGTCCTGGGGAGTGTGGAGCTCTAGGAGATTAAAGACAAGGTTTCTCCCTTCAGGAAATAACTTTTAGAAGTAGATACTTCCAACAAGAAAATACGAGGCAAGTCAAGGACTGCAATTTATCTGGATCCTTTTGTACTGGTTTCGTACTGAGTGGTGTCTGAATGCAATAAAGAAGAGAATGAGCATTTCTCTTATTGTGGAAAAGGATCATGGTGAGTGCATGAAGAAGCAGCTTTGTGCCTGAGGCATGTGTGAGAGAGAGCCCTGTGAAAGTCCAATGACTTCTGACATTTAGAAACCAACCCCAATGACCAGCTCCAGGTGGTGAAATAGCAGAGGAGAAGTTTACTTCTGTTTAAGGAGTAGAGTGTAAGAGAAATGGAGTGTGAAAACTAGCCTGAGTTGGCAGGACCGACCCATGCAGTTCACCTCACAAACATATAGAAAAAATGACAAAATCAAGATACTTAAAAATCCCACCAAACTGTTTGAGGGAGCTTTGAACCTCTCTACTTTAGCTACTTTTCCATTTGTGAGACAGGAGTGGGAAGGAGGGAAGGAAGTCTTTCACAGGACCTGGCTTCTGAATGTATTGATAGCACCAAGGCCTGATGAAATCTGTAAATTCACCTATTGGTCTTGGTTCCAGTTTATTTCCATCTGAAGGAAATGGCCATGATGGTGACCTACTTCCTGGCAATGCACTGATCTGCCTCGTGCTGCACGAGGCACTTAACCTCACTGATGTGAACCAGCATGGACTTGGAAAAAAAAAAATATATAACTCGATAACTTCATGATCAAGAATACTTGAGTTTTTCTATTCCATATTCATAATTTATTCTACAGGCCTTGATATAAAAAAAAAAAAAGCTATTTTTCAGTGAGGAATTTGAATGAAGTTAATGTAGCCATAGCAAGGGTTAATGGCAGTAATCTAGGCAGGGCAGTACAGAGTTAGTTACAAGCTAGTTAGTTGGGTTTCTCTGATTTATGTAGCTACATACTTAATTCTTGGATTCCTCTGCACACCGTGTGTGTGTCCAAGCTTTTGGAAATTATTTACAACTTCCTCCCTCTTATGCCACATATATTCATAGTTCTTATTTAATTAAATGTCAGGAGACCTATGTAACTAGAGATGTCCTCTGGGTAAAAGATACTAATGGCATGTGGTTTAAGTAATAAATTTATAATGCTTGGGGTGGAGCTGTACATGCAGAAGTTGAGATATTTAGAAGAAGGTGGCTTGAATGTCTTTAGTTAAGGAAATGGGACATGCATATGCTGTGCATGAATATGGTACAAAATAAATCCAGATTGTGCAGGGACCCGAAAGTTCTGCCTCTAACAATGGCGTTACTTTAAAATTTGCTTTCCAGTTTAAGTATTTGTGACATGCATTTTGATGTCTACATTGTTTAGCCTGTGGATGGATATAAGGTAGCAGAAGGGGTAGCAGAAGGGTTAGCAGAAGATGTTTTATGTGCAAAATGGAAATCGTGACTTCCCTACAGTACATATGGAAAGCTAAAGTCAGGATGGCATGTTGGTGCTGTCTGCCATCCGTGCCTGCCCGCCTGGTGCAGCAGACTGCCTGTTTTAGACTCTATCCCGGGTAGCACTACTCTCCCATCAATGGTGTTTGAGGTGGTGTCTGGCAGTCTGGATAGCTTGTTGCTCTCTTGACCTTTCAAAGCTCTAGCAGTTACAACAGCTCAATTAAGCACTCCTAGCAGGCAGGCTGTATATAGTCCTGTGGCATTTTGATAGAAACCTTCCAAACAGGGAAACCAAGAACTAAAAATCTCATTTCAGAATATTTGATATGAAGTTTCTGTGATAGTCTTTTTGGGGCACAAGTCCTTTTTTTTCCCACTTTGTTTTCCTCTTCCTTTACAGTTCAGGCTATGTGTTTATTTCTCTTTGGGAATATGTTTTTGTTTTCCAGTTGATAATAAGTAAGATGATTTGTTCTGATGAAAAAATTCAGAAGCAGCTGATCAGAGCAAATCTACAATTTATTTTTATTTAACACTGGCTCTCAGGAGGACTATCACAGAAAAAAAATCCATCTACCTCTTTATCAAAGTCAGGGACATCTATTGTCATGAAGACGTGTCTTCTCTAAATTACAAAAAAGCTCCAGCAACTGGACTGACTAAATGAAATGTTGTTTGTTTACTTACACTGCATGTAACTTTCCAGATAATTACATCAGCTGATGAATTAGAATTACAAAATCCTGAGGATAGGTAACACATCTTTAATAGGAATCATCAATTCTATTTTCAGAAGTCTTTTATGTACACAGAAGGGGGTAATGATAGGTGTGCTTTCTTATTATTGTTTATTATTTTATACATCTCTGACCAGAATAATGTCTAAGATTCTGCCGGGAGAAAATTTAGCAAAACTTGGGTGTTTTCACTGTAACTACAGAACCATAGGAACCAGACATTTTAAAAAGTTTTTTTTTGAGAAATTAAAGATTATAATCCCTGGGAAATTCTCCTGTGCACATTTTATTTTACATTGTCATTTACAACACAGTGTGATTCTAGAAGTTTTAATTTAGCAATGTGTAGGAATTTTTAGCATTTAAAATTCTAGAATTCCGTACTATATTTTATGGTTTACGACAGAGTTCTAGAGCTGTGTTAAAGCTTACAAGCCAGTCAAATGGAGTTAATAAGAATTTGGGTTAATACTTCTTTTTTAAGACATTTTCTGTGTTTTTTACAATATCTATACAGATGTTCTTATTAAAAATGAATTTTTTAAGTCAAAGTATTTTTAAGGGTATAAGCAAAGCAATTTTGTTTCAGAAATATAAAATGAGAGTGCTTCCTACTCAGCTGAGTGATTAAGTCTAAGGGCAGGTAGACCATTATAAGAATTTTTAAGTAGAGGGAACAATAAGAGTTTATGCCAGTTTATGGCAGCAAGGCTGATACACTAATGTTGCTAGTTGAGTATCCTAAGAACATAATTGCATTTCAAAGCTATTCCTTTAAGTAACAACAAAGTATGATAGGAAAAAGATCTCTACATGTCTTTTTTTGAAGTGTATTTTCCTGAAAGGAAATTACAAACTTAGTTTTTTTCTTCACTGGACATAATTGAAGTTTATAGTATGTGCAGAAATGGGTTTTACTAAAATTGACTTTGTGGATATCTTTGTAGAACTGTTTCTATCTGCTTGTGGAGGCAGTTCAGCAGGCTAATTTTTGAGGCTAAATGTCAAACTTCAGAGTTTATTATCCTAACGTGTAATTACTCTTAGAACTTCTTTACACTTTTATCTGGTGTAGGAGATCACAAACTAAAACTGTTTGTAAAGCTGCAAAGTTTTAATCTATGGAGATTGTCAGACCTCACTGAGACAGGGTCCTGAGCAATCTGCTGTGGCTTTGAATATGGTACTGTTGAGCAGGAGGTTGGACTAGATGTCCTTTCCTCCACATGTCCTCTCAGCAGTCTACTTTGTTTCTTTGATTCCACTGAGAGAGTGCAGGCCATATAAAAATCTTCATGGAACAAAGCAGGAATCCCCATGTTTTTTACATCATAAATCAAAACTCACTCTTAAAAATTTTCATCTTGTCCAGCAGTTGCCCATGATTTAGTTCCTGTTAGTAAAGGATGCCCAGCATAATTTTGAAATTTTAAGCCTTTAATGTATAATTCACTGTGGTTCTTTTGCCTTCATCTGGATTCCATGTAAATATGGGGGTAATATCTATAAAGTGAGATATGAAAGAGGCATTAGATTGTTGCTCAAATAGAGTCAATTTATCATATGTATCATATTGTGGTTTACCCCATATATTTAAGAAAGTTTTGTTGTTTCCCTTAATTCCTTCAAAAAATGGAATAATTCATATTGTGTGCTGTAATTCTGTTATTCATTATAGATATCCTGGCAAGAACATGGGTGGCCTTACGACATGCTTAAGTGAAATCATAAGGTTCCCTGTGCAAGACCTTAGTACCATATGTGAAATTTTAATTTTGCTGATGGACATAGCACTTGACCTTGACAGTGAGAAAAAGCTTTTTTTTCTTTTAAATAACAACCATATACACCTATTTCCTGATAACTTAAGCTGCTTTGCCTTCTAGGAGTTTTCCTATGCATGCATGGATGTTTTCTCCCTCCTCTCCTGCCAGGAACATAGATTTGTAAGGAAAAATGAAGAATTCAGTTCAGCAATGTCTTTTTGGTACAAAATAATGTTCTCATCTCTTTGGATCCAGAGGTCTGGTGGAATTTGCAGGCAAGAACATCTGGGAAATGGTCTGGATGGGACTGTCCTGGTGTGCTGAAGGAGAAAACATAATTCAGCTGATACCATTTCCTGTAGCTGTTTTTGCCTTGTCACCACAGGAATAAAATTTGAGATATTCCTGTAATCAAATGCCTCCCAGTAAAATGCATACATTTAAAAAAAATCTGAACACTGCAAATTGTGCTGTTTCATTTAGGGTTATTTTAAATAAACCTGGACATCTGTGTCTGTAAGTGTAGGGGGAGAGATTAGTCCTTCCAGTTACACAACGTGTTTTGTGGGTCAGCTTGATTTGTAACAATTGAAAGTGTTGTCCTTGCACTTCTCTGGTAGATTTTATGATATGAATGCAATGCTCTTCAATTTAAATAAGATCTGTTTTAGCATAATCAAGAAAGGAAACAAGAAGGAACTGCTACAGAGATCATAGGCTATGATGATTTTGAAAATTAACAAGAATAAAAAATACTGACACCTTTTCAAATCATGAAAGGATCTAGATCTGCAGACAACTGACAAAACATGAGAGGTTATAAAAGAGCACACTTGTGTTGCTCTGCCAGCTTCAGCAATAAGCATTTCCTTTTCTTCTGAATGATGAAGGAAACAATAAGCCATAGTTCTTTTTTTAAGCACTGTAAACTTAAAAACTTTGAACAGGAAGGGAGATACTAACTGTTTGCATTATTGCTGATCATAGATGGAATAACTGTTACAGAAGGAATAATGGAAGGAGAGCAGTGCAAATCAAGAATGACATTCTGGTTTGCTTAAATGGAAGTTTCCAATATTTTGTAATAAGTGTTTAAGCCTAATTGAAATCAGTTAAGAATAAATGTAAAATTAATAATAATTTTAAAAAAGGAATAAATAAGATCCCAAATCCCCTTTTTTTCTCCAAAATTATATTTAGCTGGCATAATATTGAGAGCCAGGAGGATTTCTTAAAGTGTGAAAAATCCTGTCTTTAATTTAGTGGTGATTTGTGACTTTTGCCTGACCAGGGAATCTAGCATTTTGTCTGGAGAATCTTTGAGGGGTTTTGAGTACGAATGTATTTGAATTATGGTATAGCAGTGCATGTACAATCTACTAAATTGGCCATAGGAGTGACCTAGGGGAGGTGATGCATCTTGGGTTTCTTTAGCATGTTTAATTTTTTGCCTGCCCATGCAGGCTTTGGGGACTGATTTCATGTAAGGCAGGGTAAACACAGAGTGCCTATTGAATGCTCATAAGCAGAAAAAAACAGTTGTGGAATTAGCTTTCTGCCTATATGCTTCAATCTAGAATCTAGAACTGCTGGGTATTTATTGGCTGACTTTAATGGAAAGCTTCATAGAGTACAGAGTTGATTAAATGTGTAAAATTTTTATTAAATTATAAAATGTATATTGTTAAAAATAAACAAAGAGAAGATAGTAGCTTACAAACAATTCTTGCCATGCCAGGCATATAAGCCCAAATAACATTGAGGTAATTTTTTTGTTTGTTTTTGGTATTTTTATACAGTATTTTTCATCCTAGAAAAGATATTTTTCTGCTTTTGTGATCTCTGCTGCTAAACTGGAGAGTGGCAAGAACTAGCAAAAGTTCACAAATGCTCATTGGCCTGCCATCTATCTCTCACATGCTTGAAATACTCTCTCAAACTTCTCTCATATTACCCTGATATTTCTTGTCTTGAAACTTTGTGCTTCTTTGCTACTTTGTCATGGTCCTCATCCTCTGGATAATCTGAATGATGCCCATCATCCACCTAACTACTTTTGGCTGTTACTTTACCCTCTCTTTATCTTTAGGACTGTCATCCAAATACGAGTTGCTTTCCTAATTAGCACAGCAGAGCAGCAATCTCAGAGCCACCTTTGTCATATTCCTGTCCCTCAGCGGGAATCCAGCAGTGACAGCAGCAGAGGTACAGCTGGTACGTTCGAGTGGTAATTCCTCAAGCAGAAACTGGTTCCCTTGTATACTGGAAGAAATAGGACACTTGACTGAGCATAACTGTATGAGTTTAAGGAGAAAATTAATTTCATTTCCAAACAATAGATCAGAGAGGAAAAAGCAGGCTCTAGCCAGTGCAGTTCCTGAAGAAAATAGGTTTGTTTGTATTTCTTTGATGAGAATTAGCATAACATACTGTGAGACCTTAAGACTTGCAGAACTGGAGTTTCTGTTCTTGCGTCTTTCATCACTGCAGGTACTGGAAACTCATTTGTAACCAGAAACTTGCTCGGGTTCTGTTGGAAGAAATCTCCTATCTGAGGGGTTTTACAAAGATGATTGATCCTAGTAGCACGTTAATAATGTTGCTTTACAACAAAGTGAGATACTGCTTGTCTTAAAATTTTTGAACAAATTGACTGTTGCATAGCAAATCTAAAAACTAGAGTTTGCCCAAGGTGTATGTTGTCTCTCTTTTGAGAAGAATGCTATTGTATTTCTAGTTGCAGATTCTTTTGAAATCCCAAACTCCTGATTACTGTGTGAAAAGTAGTGCAGGCGTTCTATCCAGGGAGAGACCACAGCATTCCTTAGAACATAGCGGCTTTACTGTTACCAGTTTTGGTGCCCCAACAGAAAGATGTGAATAAATCAGAGAGGATACTGTGAAGGCCTGCCAGGATGGCTGCAGCTCCATCACTTGAGTTGCCGATACAGCCTGAGGGAATGGGGCTTGCACAGCCTGGAGTCAAGATCCCTCAGCACCTACAAGGAAGTTATCAACAGCAAGGAGCTAGGCTCCTCAGAGGTGTGTGTGGCAGGGCAATCAAACATATTTGCTGCCAGTATTCAGTATTGCAACAATAGATGAAAGAACAACCAGTGGTCCAAAATTTGGTATATCTTCTAGAAGAGGAAATGGCTCGGTGAGGGATATGATATAATGTGCTCTTTTGACTCAGGCAAAGTCTGTTCTGAATCAGAAAGAATGTTCCTGATGTTTCTCTTATGTCTGAAAACCAGAAAATGCTTGGTCTTCTAGGTTGCAATAGTTTTAGAAACCTGAGTTCAGTTGTTATCCTGAAAATTATCTGTTGTATTTTTCTAACCTTTGAATGTCCCACAACACAAAAAATATTCCAGCATTGAATTATCAAAGTTACATTTGCTGTTTTTATGATTTCCTTGAATTTTTATTTTGCAATTCATTTGTATTTTATTTCCTTTCAGGTTAGCATCTAATCATTAGTACCATCTTCAGAAGCAACCACATTTCTCTTTCCCTATTGCCTAAAACAAACCCTGCCCTTTTAACCCTCCCATGTTCATTTAAGCAATCTTATTGCTAGTGTTAGCATAAATCCACAGTATGAGATCTGTTTTAGCTATGAGAAAATACATTTATGTTTATTCAATATTGTATATTATATACTATCAGATGGTTTCCTAGAACCTTTTACTAATTCTTGTTGTAAACAGGTATTGTATATACTCTTCACATTCTTGCATTGCCTTGCAGATGAAAAACAGGGACAATAACATACAGAGGCTTGAGTGTTATTTCTTAGTAAAGAGATGGGGATATTGCTCTAAAAATGAACAGACTCAGAATCACAGACTGTCTCACTCTTCTTCTTTCAAAGGACAGTTGGTGGAGCTGTGCAAGCAGTGACAGCCGTGCAGACTGGGATGGGAGAATCAGGCATATAGTGCTTCCTTTGGCTTGGTACCCGCTTCCACTCTGTGCAGATGCACTAGGTCAGGTTGCTTTTAGAGACAAATCTAAGTGAGCCAATGGATGTGAACAGTTGGCATCATGCAATCTATACATTAACTGATGTGGTTTTGGTTTAGAACAAAAACTATGAACATATATGCTGGAGAAAAGGAATTTTTCAAGATTATTTTGATAGGTGATAGACAAGAGAGACAAAAGGCCTTTCCAGAGATATTTTCATTCATGTAAAGTATTGCAGACTGTATTCTTGAAATCCGATGAGAGTAACTGTAATGTGTAAATAGTGAAAAAGGAGCCTCATCCTCTTGGTAAAATCCCAAGTAGTTTGCTTTGTTTTATGACAGACCTGATGAATAGGTAATGGGTATAAAGATACAGTCCAGGTATTTTTCAAGGAGCCTATGAGGATGAAGACCACAGCAAAGGACTAGCACCTGAAACCACAAGGACTCATGTGGCTTTGAAACTTTTGGAAACTGGGCTTAAATACAGCCCATTGATGAAGATGTGTGTATTTTTTGCCGTGTTTATATCATGAAATAAATGGTGCCAGGCAATGTGAAACTGCTTACTTGATGTTTCTGGCAGTATCAAAGAGAGGAATGCTGCAGATGCTTAAAGGGTCATTGTGTCTGCAAGAGATACCTGGGCTGAATCACAAACAAATGTCTGTTTTAAGGGCTTGAGCTTTCAATGAGCCTGGGTGAGGGAAATTTAATTAATTCCTTAGTCTTCATATGTACAGTTTAACAAAGGTGTTAATAGGAAAACTTCTCCTAATGTAAGCAGTGAGCAAATGGCAGTGTTCTCTGTCATGAGAGTCAGTGAATGTTGTTAACAGGAGACCATGACTAGAAAATCAAAATTTCAGTAGCAGATGATCTGGAAAATAAACTTTTCAGTAGACAACTAGTGTATGACAGTGGTTTCTTCAGAGTGTATGATCGTCAGACTAAGTCATTAAGATATAGCAAAAAAGATAGTTATTTAAACAGACAGAAACTGTATTTATGGTATAAAATTGAAGGGTAGCAAGCAAAAATACGTATAAAAGCAGTTGTTACCTCTGAAAGCTGACAAAGTTTGAGTGCTGGAACTTGAAGTTGTCATTGGCACAGTTCAGAGCCCCTGGGTAGGGATTAAGGGACAAACAAATAAAGCAGATATCATCATGGGAATCTTTTATGGGGTACTCAGGTAGAATGATGACACTGGTGAATTATTCTTTAGGGAATTAAGGGATAGCTCTAAATCATCCGTCCTTGTCCTTGTGGGGGACCTCAACTTGCCAAATGTTGGCAGGTTGGATCACTGGGATCACTCAAAAGCCAGCAAAAAGATGTCCAGAAGATTCCTAAAACATCTGGATGATAACTTCATGGTACAGGTACTTAGGGAGCTGGCTGAGAAAGATGCCCTCCTTGGTGCTTGCTAATGAGAGAATCTCGTGAAGTGGTAGTTGGTGGCGTTTTTGGTCACAGAGACCATGAAGCAGTTGAGTTTAAAATATCTGGTGACAGCAGGAAAACTGCCAGCAAAGCTTCAACCCTAGATATGCTTAGATACGAGGAGACCAGACTTCAGGCTGCTCAGGGAACTGGCAAATAAGGTTCCCTGGGAAAACGCTGCTGAGGATGTTGAGGTCTGTCAGTGCTGGTTGCTCTTTTGGCACCACCTCCTAAGGGCACAAGAGTGGGCAATTTCAAAATGTCAGAGGTCCAGCAGGCAAGGCAGATGGCTGGCTTGGCTGAGTAGGATCTTCTTCTGGGTCTAAGGCAAAAAAAGTGAGTGGAAGGAAGGTCAGGTGACATGGGATGACTACAGAGAGGGTGCTCACCGCTGTAGGGGGAAAACTCATGCTACTGAAACTCAATTAGCGTTGAAGCTACCCACTACTGTGGGGGACAATAAAAAGTGTTTTTAAAGAGGCAATCCAGTGATAACTTTGACCCATTACTTGATGATTATGGTCACCTCACAAACAGAGACGTAGGAAAAGCAGAGATGTTTAATGCTTTCTTTGCTTCAACAGTGTGATGGGCTTTGGGGGTCCCAGAGCCCTGAGCATGGATGTGACTGTGCATGAGCATGACTATGAGAACGACTGGGATAAACTCCCAGTCAGCTCCAAATTTGTGCAGGATTTGCTCCATATTAGTCCATGGGGCTTGATGAGATTCATCCAAGAGTCCTCAATGGCTGATGTCATTGCAAGACCTCTCTCAATGATTTTTGAACAGTCTTACTGATGTGAAGAAGTCTCAGTTGACTGGAAGCTGGAAGATGTTCCAGTTTTACAGAAGGGCCAGAGGGATGACCCTGAAAATTACAGGTCTGTCAGTCTCACTTTGGTGAATATTGTTCTGGGAGTTACTGAAAACCATCTGAAAGACAATGCATTGTTGGTCACAGCCAGAATACTTCTTGAGGGGAAAGTCCTGCTTGACGGACTTATTTTCCTTTCATGACTATGTAATCTACCCAGTTGATCAAGGGGAGCCATTTGATGGAATCTTTTTGGATTTCAGTAAAGCTGTCTCTCACAGTGTCCTTCTGAACAAGATGTCCAGCTCACAGCTGGATAAACACATCATGGGATGGGTGAACAGCTGGCTCATGGGTCAGGCACCAGGAGTTGCTGTGAATGGGGTGACGTCAAACTGGGGACCTGTCACTAGTGGGGTTCTGAAGTTTTACAGGGCTCCATCTTAGAACCAGTTCTCTTCAACATCTTCATAAATGACTTGGACACAGGACATACTGACATACTGAATAAGTTTGGTGATGACACTAAACTGGGATGAGCTATTGGCTCCCTTGAAGGCAGAGATGCCCTGCAGAGAGATGTTGATAAATTAGAAAACAGAAATCACCAACATCATGAAGTTCAAGGANAACCAGTTCTCTTCAACATCTTCATAAATGACTTGGACACAGGACATACTGACATACTGAATAAGTTTGGTGATGACACTAAACTGGGATGAGCTATTGGCTCCCTTGAAGGCAGAGATGCCCTGCAGAGAGATGTTGATAAATTAGAAAACAGAAATCACCAACATCATGAAGTTCAAGGAAAGTGCTGGATTCTGCAGCTGGGATGGGGCAACCCTGGATGTACGGATAGACTGGGGAGTAAGAGGCTGGAGAGCAGTGCCATGGAAAGGGACCTGGGGTTCCTGGTTGATGGAAAGTTGGATATAAATCAGCAGTGCCCTGGCAGCCAGGAGGGCCAACCCTGTCCTGAGGGCATCAGGTGCAGCATGGCCAGCCAGGCAAGAGAGGGGATTGTCCTGCTCTGCACTGGGGCAGCCTCACCTCCAGTGCTGGGGGCAGTTCTGGGTGCCACAATATAAAAAACACATTAAACTATTCAAGAGCTTCCAAAGGAGGGCAACAAAGATGGTGAAGGCTCTGGAGGGGAAGCGGTATGAGGAGCAGCTTTAGTCACTTGGTCTGGGAAGACGTTGAGGGGAGACCTCATTGCAATTACCATTACAATTTCCTTGTGAGAGGAAGCAGAGGGGCAGACACTGATCTTTTCTTTGTCGTGCCCAGTGACAGGACCCAAGGGAATAACCTGAAGCTGAGTCAGGGGAAGTTTAGGCTGGATAGCAGGAAAAGCTTCTTTATCGAGAGGGTGGTTGGACACTGGAACAGCTCCCCAGGGAAGTGGTCATAGCACAAAGCCTGACAGAGCTCAAGAAGAGTTTGGAAAATTCTCACAAGCAGCTGGTGTGATTCTTGGGAATGGTCCCTTGCAGGACCAGGAGTTGAACTTCATCATCCTTGTGGTTCCCTTTCAATCCAGGATGTTTCATGATTCTGTGAAATAGTAAAATATGTAAGAGTTCACTGCATATGCTTAACATCACCATTTTTAATAAGGTAAAAAACAAACGAGAAAGCAAGCCCCCAAACACTCAATTTTTTATCTGGAGTAGATTAAAAATGTTAGATTTGAAAACCAGGTAGGGCCTGTATGTATGGAGATAAAAGATAAAACTCAAGGAAAATAGGTTTTTTTTCCTTCAGAATTCTCCACTGGTAACAGAATTTCATGTTGAATTTTCAAGGAAGCTATTTTTAAGCATGCAGAAAATCTTAATGACTTGAACCAAAATCCCAGATAAAAATATACTGACGATCTGGAGCACAGAATCTAAATTGGCACTTTTAACTGAGCTGAGACAAATTGGGATGATGGTTGCCATGCTTTCCTGCAAATTCTTTCCTTTTCTAGCTTTTTGTTTTCTTGTTGACATCCCAGATGTGTTCTCCATTTTTCCTCTTTTTGTACTGTCCACTTTTATTTACATGGCTCACCCAATCTTTGTCTTTCTGTCTGGGCTCTTATATCAACACATAGCATTTTATATTCTAAATTTTTCTTTTTCTGAGTTGTCTTTCTGCAATTTAAAATCCTTCGTGATATTTAATAAATTAAATATCTGCTATTTAATAATAAATACACTAAAAAGTTGTATTTCCATTTTTCCTTAAAACTTTTAATTTTTAAGCCGCTTCTGCCCCAGTAAACAGCACCACATGTCAGCTTGTTGTTACTAGTAAGTCTGATTTACCTTTACCTAAGGTCTTAAAAGTATGATCAAGTTACCAGAGTTTTCGGAAGTTACCATGAGTCAATCAATCTCTGTTATCCACATGTGTGCTGACAGTCTGAGACAAAAGTGAGATGATTTAAGTTCATGCTGCTTGCAATCATTTCCTTGGTGTATTTTTCTTCCTTTGTCACCTGTCTCCAAGTCATTCAACATGACGACATCTTAGTTCTGTCATCACTCTGACTTTTCTCTATAGCTCAAAAATCATTAATAGTTTAATGCCATTCTCTAGAGCCAATTATTGTCTCAAAATATCAAATTCCATTTATTTTCTTTTAATTTGGGAGATTTTTTAATTTCATTTTTTAAAGTTCTCAATGATTTGATTATATTACTGATAAAGCTTTTTTTTAATGAATTTGGAGATGGCCTACTTTTTCTGCCATTGCCCTCTTCCTCAAAAGCCCTTTATCTTATTTCATAAATGTGAAATGAGAATCTCTCTGTCAGAATACACAGAGCTACCAGATTATCTTCCTTCAGAGGCTTTCACAAAACTAATCTCTGCCATAATACATATACGAAACATACTTAAAGAACAACCCACTGTGGTTATGCAAGGGATGAGTCATGATACTGGTATAGAATGTTTAAAAATGCTTTATTTTCTGTTGCATTGCTACCTTGATCCCTTTGTTTCTCCTTTGTTGTTTTTTTCTGCTCTTATTCTCTCAGCCTTTCGATTGCAAGCTTGTTTAGGCAGTGTTTGTCATTCACTTTGTGACTGTGTAGTGCCAAGCACAATATGGTCTCAAGGAGTTTTCCATTTTAGATGTTTTTTGAAAGAAACCAGGTAAACTAACACACCAGAGCATCCCACAGATTTGGTAAAAGTTTAGCTTTGACTATGAGGGCTCTATTTGTTTGCTAACTAGGCTGACTCTGCAGCTGCCTTTTTGCATATTTTCAAAGATTTTCTGAGGAGTCTCCATGAAAAGACCATCATTCCTCTAAAAATATCTACCCATTCCATTTTTTCTTAGTGAAACAACATAGAAGCAAACATTTAAGCAAATATAATGAAATGTGTGTGCAAATGTGTGGGTTTGCTCGGTGTGGGAGGTTATTTTGGTTTTGTTGTTTTGACTTTTCTTGATGAAGTACCTGGTACAGCTGTTCACCTGGTTCCTGAATTCCAAAATCTAGTCTTCTGCAAACCTAAGAGCTGTTTTAAAAAACTCTGTTTTCAAGCAGCTGTCGATTGGATTAACCCCTTGTAAACCTGTTAATGGTGAGCTGGATGCTGCAATGAAGCTTGCCAAAGTCATGTTAAGGGTAAAGAGAAGACTGATTTCCTATATAATCTCCTTTTTAATCACATTGCCACCCTAAAGCTCCCAGCTGTTCTGAAATTTCAGTCCTGCCGTTTGAACATCCCCCATGGCTGTAGATGCCATAGCAATGCCACATTAGCTCTAAAAACCAAAAACATTCTAATCAATATTCTGTTTGGTTTTTAAATACAAACACAGAGGAGTATTTAAATGCCCGCTGTAAGAGCTGGTAGCCCTCTCTGGATAGTAATTGTCTATTTACATGTACATTTTGTGGCACTGCATTGGCACGGTGCATGCCAAGAACCAGGGAGGACATCAGAACTAGACTTCGCCAGGTTGTGAAGCATCCATGGTGACCTAGACACAAGGAATTAACAATTCCTGTTTAATAGTGCCTTAATGAAAACATGGACTCTCCTTTTTCCTTTGCTAAAAAGTATTTCTACAGTTTTTCATACTCTTCAAAAATAATACCTTGCAAAAAATTAATTGAATTAAATTTAGTCTTCCTATGAATTCTAACCTCAAATAATTACCATCCGTATAATATAATATAGAATTCTCAGAGCAGAGTTTTGTGTTTCTTCAACATAACTCTAAATAATGACATTGTTTAGACATCTGGAGAAAACTTCACACATAAGAAATTTACGCGTTCACCACCTGTGGTCCCTCTGCCAAACTGAGATCTCCTCTGCTCATGGGTCATTTGTGGGAGAGCTTCTGACTCTAGCTTATATTTTCCAGGTTGATCAGTTTAGGGTGAAACAACAATCTGTATTCCCTCGCATATTATGATATGTCAATGTCAGCAGTTTCACTTCATACTAAACTTTGACATTTCATAATTTGCCTTTGTTCTGAATAAATTTTAAAATATTTTAAGATAAATTGACATTTTATGGAAATAACTCTTTTTCTTTACTGTAGTTCATGTCAAAAAAGGAGTTGCACATCACAGGGACATAATAAGCTATCTCAAATCGTGTCCTAGTGGGACCTGTGGTGCCATTCTTACTCCTGCCACAGGATAAGAACATAAGCAGTTAATAGTATCTCTTCATAAAATCTGAATATTGAAGTGATTTGTTCCTCTTATTGGCACAATGAGGCCTGAGCTTTCCATATTCAAAGTATAAATCAAGTGAAGACATAAAGGCTGCATTTCAGCTTTTGGATTTTAAAGTCTCATTAGCATCAAGTGAATGAAAAGATGAAAAATATATCTCAGATAAGACCCCACTGCTATAAATTAAGGGTTTTATATATGTATCCAGTCACATGTATTTCTTTATTCCTAGTAAAATCTTAGTGCATGTTTGCTTATTGCTTCATGCATTCATTTAATAAATAATAATGTGAAAAGTCTTTACTTGAATGAATTTAGTTGATCTTTCTAAGAAGATAATTCCTTGAGAATTTTCACTAATCTGGAAAATGATCTGTTTTAATGGTATCGAATTCCTAACTAGATTGCTCTGTTGAAGTTCGTCATGGTACTAACATTGGTTTTATTCTTCAAGGGAAAAACACAGTTTAAAGGCCATGACTGAGATAGTGAGAGCAGTGATGGCTGTATTAACCCAGGGAGAATTTATCAGTCAAAATCTGTACTTAAGCTCCAACTGTAGTGATGGAAGTTAAGCATGGGTACAGAAAACTAACAAGAAAAATAAGAGGCACTACCAAATTTACCTAAATACTTTCTACCTACTAGTAAAGAGAAAAACTAAAATTAAAAAAAAAAACTTTTACTTGAGGGACCCAGTCTTTTAAAGATGACACATTTCTGCAATACTAAAAACATCAGACATTTATGGCCTTGAAGGAAAAGGAGTTCAAATATCATCACATATGACCACTAGCAGTGTGAAAAGCATGAGTTTGCACTATAGGAATAACTCATAGAAGCTACTCTAATATAATAAGTGGTAAGATAATTGGGAAATATTTGTCAAGCATGTTATTAAAACGGGAACTTATTTTTCAAACAAACTGGGCCTGTAAACGTGCAAAGTAAGGAATAAAATAAAACAACAAATGAATGGATGGAGTAATTATTAACATGAATTATCTCACTTTTATTAGACAGTTTCCCGTGAAAGATGAGGAATTGAGGGCTACAATAATATATATTACATACAGATATTACTGCAGCCCTTCCATATTGCAGTGGAAGGAGATGGAGACATGAAGGAGAATTTCACAAAGACTGAATTTCAGAAGCTCTTGGGAAAAGATTTTCACTGTTCTCCAGAGTAACCAAAAAAACCTTCAATAACCCAGGGAGGAAATGCAGTTTCCTTGGTTGGTCTGAATGGACAATGCACATCCACTTGTCATGATTTTTTTTTTTTTTTTGAATAGTCAAGGTATTTCTATTATGGTTTCATAATAGTTTTTGTATAGGTTTATTTTTTTTTATCATAATGTGATTGAATGCATTCTTAGCTCATATTAAAATACTCAGAAATTTACACAATTAATTAAATGTAATTGTATGGTCCTCCTTTTCCTGTATTATCCAGCTGTGAATTTTTTCCATAATCAAAAAGCAAAGAAGCTTCCAGCTTTCCCTTTCCACAGAAAATTTACATGACCATGGCTGTACCACGGTGAAAATAAATGCGATACTAAGTTTGATTAATGCAATTTGTCAATATAAATAAAATAAATGGAATCACTCTGATTTTTTTGATGTATGTTGGGACTGTGGCCAACAGAAGACATGACAAACACTGTAAATGATCTCTGTGGTCGAAAAGATGAAATTAAAATTTTAGCAATTCTAGCCTGACACAAAAGGCATTTTGGCCCCTTAGGGAGATAGGAATTATGTTACTGTGCTTCATGATTTTTTTTATAGGGTGAGGACCAGTTAGGTAGCATCCCTTGTGGACAGCAGAATGAGGGACAGTAAAAGTGATGCAGTGCCACTTGGTCAGTGTCAAATATTGTGTGCTCACCACAGAAGTGCTGTAGGAAGCAAACACCCACACTGTCATATGATCTCCTGTCAGGCTTAATGGCTGCTTTGTTTGTTTTCCTCTTACTTAAAGGTAGTGTTGCTTCAGGGTTGTTTTATGACACCATTCCTCATGGCAGCAGAGTGGCACCTCGGAGCTGCAGTGCTGGTTGGGGAAGAGTTTGGATGTGCCCTTTCCAAGGAGGATTGAGTGTTGAGGGACTGCAGAATGTCCTAGGGGCTGGGACTCTGGGGGGACTCATCACAGTCTCAGCTTTCATTAGTGCTGTGATAACATCAGTGGTTTTGTCCACAGTCCCCTGGTGTGTCAACCATAATTGGATTTAAACGCTGCACTAAATGTCTTTCTGCTTGTTGATGCTCATCTTTTCCCACTATTTGCATCGACAGCTGTGTCAGAAGGTGTGGCAAAGGGAAATTTTAAAGAACAGCAAAATTTGACAGGCTTTGAGGAGGTTACAGGGCTCTGTATATTTTCTTAACCAACAATATATTCTAAAAAATGCAATAAACTTTGAGTGTATATTTTGATTTCTGCTCCTATTGCTCTAGCTCAGGAGACAGTTTTGAACAATCACGTAACTTAGCAGATATATCTGAACTCCTGAAAAGCAAAATATTCCTTGGAGAATAATTTTTTTATGTCAGTTCAAGGACAGCTTATTAAATTCTATGCCATAACTATTATAGGCTTAAGGAAAGAAAAAAGTAAAACGTTTGTAAAGTTAAAAAGTAGCTTTATTTAGAACTGTGAGTTTAGTGACAACTGTTGTTTGCTCTAATAATGGTGAAATGTAGGCTGCTTGTGATGGGCAATTTCATTGTTATACAGACACAAATCATGGCAGGATTCAATCATTCCTGGGATATGCTGACATACTGCAGCATGTGCAGGACCACTGCTCTCAGCTGTAATCTCTATTCACTGTTTTTCTTGTAAACCTGACTTACATCAAAGGCGGGCGCTGCAGCCAGCTACAGTGATCTTTCTCACCTAGATTGTTGCATGTCCATAAGTAAACTGTAAATGCTCTAGGAAAACCTGCCTTAGCATGTCACTCCCATGTCAGTTTATTACAGGGTGGAGGATGATTCTGAAAAGCAGAATAGCGAAATTTAAGATTTTGTTTGGCTTTTATCATATTAGGATCTGATATTTATGTGGTATGTTGCAGTTATTCTTTGCTCCTTTCCTCTGCTAATGTCAGAAAAAATATATGCAGTAACCAGGGGGTTAAATTCCCACTCAACAGGCATATTTTTGGTTTCTGTGAGGGAAATGTGAGTGGAGCTCAGCGCTTCGCAGCGGAGGGCAGCACTCTGTGACAGAAGCAAGAATCCAAGGGAAACATGGCTGGCAGCAGATATCCGTGACGGGAACGAGACGCTGTACCAGCTCTTCCAGTTTCACAGGGACCTTGCGTTTTCCAGCTGTTTACCCTTGAGATGTAAAATGGCAATTTGGCATAGGCTAACAGCCCGGTGTGATGTGAGCATCTGCGTAAAAGGCTGCACATATGGAGCATGCCCAGTGGTATGAACAGCCTGTTACCCCACCCCCAGCCAATCTAGGAAGAGATGAAATGAACTTTGCACTTGCAAATGTCACTGAATACATTTTGCACAGGATTTTAAAAGGTTCTTTTACAAGCACTATTTTTAACAGCCAAATCCGCCCCCCAAAAGAGAAAGGAAAAATCCCTAGGTATTTTTCTGTGATCGATCTCAGTTTATGATCAGCTGAAGCATCTCTCACAATATTTCTGAAGCTGGTTTTATTTTATGTTTTTATCATTGAAGTTGAGATTTTTGGAGGTGGTGTGGATTTTTGGGAGTTTTTTTGATTTTTTTTTCTTTTTTCCTACTGGCATGAGAAAATTTGAGAATTTAATTGCAGTAGAATACTTGGAAACAGTAAGGCTGGAAGCTTGAAAGGCAGAGGGAAGAGAAGGAAGGCTCTCACAGCAGAGCATGGATAGGAAAGGAGCTGTGATTCTGCAGTGCTCAGTGTGCACATGTTTTATGAGATCAGTGCCGGGCGCTGCAGCTGCGGACAGTAACTGAGCTGTCTGGCTAATGAAGGCCACCTGGATCAGGCTTCTGAAAAGAGCCAAAGGAGGACGTCTGAAGAACTCTGATATCTGTGTAAGCTCTGCATTTTCCTTATCACCTTATACTGTATGTATTTCAGAGAGGGAGAAAATAAAAGTGATGAGGAGAGGACAGTTGTTTTCATTCTGATTGAATTACCAGAACTCTGTTTTGTATGCAGGGAGATGCAGAGGGAAAGCAGAGCTGTCATTATTTATAGAGCTTTTCTGGCATTGTGTCTGCTTCCATTGTGGTGATACAGGGACATGTGTTGAGTCCAGACGGATTTTATTAGTTGGAAGTTGATTTGTGGTCATTTGCATGTTTTGCTAAGGGGCAGAGATGGATATGAGCCATTTGCTGTTCTGATGGGGAAAGTGTGTCAGGTAAAAAGGCTGCCCTAAAATAAAAATGCATAGCAGAGGTTAAATCTTAGCAATGATATTGTGTAATGGTAATTATTGATACTAAATTTACATTTTGATTATAGAATGTCTGTTTGCTTGCTATTTCTGTCACTGTTTAGAGTTCTGATTTTTATGGAGCCATCCTTGAAGCTGCTGTGTGTCCTTCAGCCCTGCACTGCACCAGTGCTGTAAGTCTCCAGAAAAACTGGCTCTGCTTGCTGGAAAGCACACAAATAAGAGTGCAGAGATAGGGCAGGAAGTAAAACACTGGAGAAGACACCTGCACTTTTTGAAAGTTGCCAGAATTAAACGTTTACCTAGACATAATTTCTTCTAAGTGAATTTCCCTTTCGGGCAGTTAGTCTCTTGTCTAACAGATACAGAAGAGAAAAGGCAAGGTGTATAGCCACTTCTACTTTACTTTTTTTTTTCTTCTTTTTTCTTTTC
>VXBQ01014197.1:583761-627661 GCA_013400175.1 Phainopepla nitens | reverse complement strand
TTTTTTTTTTTTTTTTTTTTTTTTAAACATCAAAGAATGAACTTGTGACATTATTTTTCCTTTTCTTTTGCAGGGTTCGGCGGACTCCTACACCAGCCGTCCATCTGATTCAGATGTATCTCTGGAAGAAGACAGGGAAGCAGTGCGGAGAGAGGCAGAGCGACAGGCCCAGGCACAGCTGGAAAAAGCAAAGGTAAGGTGTTGTTTCATGTTACAAAATCATAAAATGCTCGGCTTTAAAGCAGGGGTTGAAACCAGATGATTTTTCAGATCCATTCTAACCCAAACCATTCAATGATTCTTTGTCATCTCATCTGTTAGAGATAAAATGTTTTTAATGTGTTAACATACAGATTAGATCTCTTATAAACATTCCAGGCAGCAGCTGAAAATATATGCTCCATGAAAAATCACTTAGAATCAGTTTTCCGTAACAGATACTTGATTGACTTATTTGTCAGAACATTCTGATTTAAATGTGTGCATTTCTTCTTTTTTTAAATATAAGCATCTGTTGCAGTGTATAGGGTCAATGCTGTGAGTTCTTACTGAAGATGTTTCTGAAAGTTTGCTTATGGATTGCCAGGGCACTTAATGCTTTTACAGTGGGAAAAATCAGCCCTCAAACATCCTGTTCATCTCTCTTCAATGAAGGATCAGTCCCTACAAGTCATATGTAAATAGGGAGAATCTGTTACTAGAGCGTATTTTTTCCTAAAGAGTTCACTCATTTTCTTTACAGTTTGTGTGTTAAGTGACCCCATGAGTCATTAGATCTTCTTCAGATTTCTCCTCTCTCCATACTCCTGGCAGATAGTGACAATGTAGTAAGAAAACACTAAATGAGCTTTAGGTTTTTGCTGTGTGTCTATGTATTTTCCATGACATGTATTTAGGACTGTGAAGGTTTTAGCAGTGAAAGTGATGGACTTGTTTCTCTTTCATCTGTGCTACATCTTTACATAATACTGGACCTGTAAAAACTGTGCTCATCTTATTTATTATCATTCATTTATCACTTCATTCCAGTTATTCATTTTTTTGTATCCTGCCTGCCATGTTTAAATATATTACTGTTTCACAAAATCTGTTTTTTGTTCTAATATATTTAAATACACCATTGAGATCCCCCTTAGATCTACCTGATCTACACTTTTCCCTCACTTTCTCTCTGAGTCCCCTCCTCCATTTTGCCTTGCTTTTTTCATTCTTTATCTCCTATTCCATTTAATTCTCCGCTGTCAGCTTTACCTCTGCCCGTTTATGCCACCTGTTTTACAAGGGCTCTTCAGAAATCTCTGAGTCCAGATCACTGGGCTCTGTAGCTGAACGTGCAGCAAGGACCAGCTCTGTAAATAATACAGTACTATAATGCACAAGCAGACATCTTCATCAGGCCAGAAAAGCTGAATAGGGAAGCCAAATTTGGTTTTTTGAAAATGTAATTGTTAACTGATATTTAATAAGAGCTCCTACAGCAGCTTTTTAATGAGCTGCTGGAACATGCCAAGTGTAGGAGATGCTGAACATCTCTTTGAAGTTGGATCTTGCTGTTCTGGGATTAGTGTAGCAGCAACTCAACAGAAGCAGCTCACTTCTTTCCTTCTGCCTTGTATCTCAGAGATTGCTGATTGTAATCAGGAGTTTTAGTTTTACCAGAGATGGGTTTTGCTAGTTTGAGGTTTTTATGCTCCTGGGAAAGATGATAAGGGCTGCCCTGAAATTCAGGTGAAGTTTTGAATTTTATCAGTAAATGCACAATCTTTAAAAGAAGAGTTGAAGTAATAGTATCTTGCAGACTAATCAGGGTAGCAGTGCAGTGCTCACTGCTGGACTGGTGCATCCCTTAGCAATGAGTAAATCTATGTGAGTGTTGCTATGGGAATTTGGCTTACTGATGCTGGTTTGAATACATGGACAGCCCTTATGTAATATTCATGACCTCTAGCACAGCTGCCATTGTAATTTGTAGAGAAACTGCTAGCAGACCTTGAGTTCTAAAAGCTGTATTTCTATACATAAAACCAATGTTCCCACTCCAGCTGGCATGAAATATATTCTCTAGGTCTGACACTGTCTGAAACTGTAAGACAACTTGTGAACAGTCAAAGTAGTAAAGGCACTGCCAAAAACAGCCTGTTGTAACAATGGTTATTCCAGTCATAGAAAACACAAAATCAGTTATTTAAATATTTTTTCCTTTCAAATAGATTAAGGCTGGAATTAGATTAGCATTTTTGTTTCTCTAGTCAAATGTTAAAAGGCATTCCAGGATGTAATGTGTGGAAATAATTTTGTAGAAGCTGTAAGAGTGTAGTATTTAGTCTAGTATAATATTTAAATTAATACTATTAGATAAAATATTTTATACAATTGGTGCTTTTGTTTGAAATAAGTGGTAAAAAATGGTTTAAATTAAGCCTCACTTGGTAGATGTAAAATATGACAGGGTGGGTTTTTGCCTTTATTGATGGTTCAGTCCTCCACCTCCCTGAAACACAGTAAAATTAATGAAGCAGTAGCTGCTGGTGGTGCTCCTGGCAGCTGTCAGCCCCCAGACCGGTTTGCCACAGGCTGCAGGTTTGCTGCCTGCTCCTTGCAGCTGCCTCGCCTTTGCCCTGACCGACTTCCAGGCAGAGCCAAGTGACAGAGCTGCTTTAGCTTTTGCCTTTTCTCATCGTGAGGGGAAGTGTTGATCCTTAATAAAATCATTACAAATGTATTTGTCATAGGAATTAGAAGAGGGTGACACACATGAATAATGCAGTGGTGGAGGAAAGATGATAGTGAATTAAGGATAGATAAAAAACTATTGAACTGTGTCACACAGTTAATGAAAACAGTTAAATGACATCCATTTTCCATTATTACAGCTAACGAAAACACCTTAAACTGAAGATAAAAATGTAGTGATAGAGAACACAATACCAAATTGTTAGGACAATTTTAAGATTTTTAAGTTTGGAGTTTTATACTGTCTAAGTGCTTGTGTGACATGAAGCCAGAATGTGCCTCTGATGCCTATCCAAACAGGGAAAATAAAAGAAAAAAAGCTTGGAAGGAAATGCACATTCTGGCCACTTTTATTTATTTATTTATTTAATATAAGCATTGCTTCTCTGGAAAATGGTTAAGCATATTTTGCTGACTCACTTTGGCATGTGACTTACTGTAAGGAAGGTGGGGCCACAGGCTCATGTTCGAAGTCATCCAGGGACAGAAGATTAGGAGGCAGCTGATGAGGCTACCTGCAGGCCAGTGTCTGCTCCTGAGGGAAAGAGATCTGAAATGAAGATGTTGAGCTCAAAGCTGAGATGAAATGTTCTTGATTAGAATAGTTCATCAATAAAAATGCAAAAAGACTGGGATTTATTTTTTTGTTTGTTTGGTTGGTTGGTTTTATTTAGGAAAAGAAAATTCAAGACATTGAGGATTTCCTCAGTGTTCTCCTCACAGACCATAGCATGTGCTAAATCTAGGATAAAGAGAGAGGACTCATGTTGTGGCCAGGTAGGGTATGCTAATAGTATCCAAATCTAAGGGCTTCTGGTGGTATTTTGCTAAGTTTCCTATTTCCACAAAAACATGAATGTTCAGCACTGACAAGCCAAAAAAGTTATGACATTGTGTTTAGCACTAATAATTTAAAAATTGTCATTTCTATAGTCAAAAAAGCTTTTTAGTTGTTGAAGGATGATGATTCAAAATAAATGATAGTAAGTAAAGTGGGCTTTTTTGTCCATTCCTTGCAATATTCAATTAAATATTCCTTAAAATATTGTACCAAGTGAGAGGGATGAGATCAAAGGAAAAATGAAGTACGAGTAATAATGAACTTTCAATCCAGTACTAATTGAGTTAAAGTCTGTACATGATAAAGGAGACTTTAGGAATTTTTTGCCTTCTCCAGTGTTAGTAAAATCAATTTAAATATTCCATTGATTTGTTTTGCAGCAAGTATTTCATATGCTTTGAATCTAGTTTTTGATTGAGATGTAATTAGTCAGATATTCTGTAAACTTCTCTTCTGCAAAAGTAGCTTCTTTCTTTTCTTCATTCTCTTCGGATTTTTGTATTCTGCCTTTTTTCCTCCCATGGCTTTAGAGCTCCTTATTCAGAAACAGTTTCAACAGAGATCTGCAGAATATTTTCAGCAGTTCAGAATTTTTTTTTCAGTTATTTCTAGTACATTAGGTACTGAAAGTGCCAGTTAATTCACATTCTGTTTCTCACCTGGGACTAAGGGACAGCTCTTTGTTCTCTGTGAAGGATTGTTCTCAACATCCTGTGGTCCTAAAACTTCTTAAATGACTGTCAAAATCAGATCATGGCCTTTGAGAAGTCAGTAATTGTGTTCGCTATAGGAAAGATCAGTTCCCCTCAACTCTGCTTTGTTTGCCCTCCACCTAATGCTCCACTGCTAGCATCCTTTTAGGAGTTCGTAAAAATTTGAAATATATGTAGCTCTAGTTTTAAATGCTGTTAAAATAATTTTTATGTTAAGATGGTAAACCACTGAAATTTTGATACAAATATCCCTTTTCTGGGTCTGAGGCAATGATACAAGCTGTCACATTTTGCTTTTTTTGATGTGTGCTATAGTAGTGGTGCTGGCTTGTGACTGTGAGTAATAATGCAATGTCTTAAATGTAATGCATTGCCTCCATGCATGGTTTGGGGACCACAGCTTTGAAATGTGTAGCAGGCTGGGATAATGCCTACAGAGCTCTGCGAGGCTGAGGGCATGAAAAAGATTGTCAGATGTAATTATCCAGTGCAGTGTGCCAAGACTGATTATTTGAGTATTTATTCACTCTCAGACAGGTTTCACAGCCTCAGAATGACCCCATGCTGCTAGCAGGCAGCTGCAATGCTAGTTGAGGTATGTCTGCTGAAGCTGCAGTAGCATTTTTGACAGGCCAGAAGTGCCGACCTCCTTGATGTGCATCCTTATATTATGTCAGCTTGTTCCCTCATGGACATTCTTTCTATTTTCTCTCAATTACCAGAATGCCATGGTGCTGAACAGTACACAAAGCTATAGCAGCTTAGGATAGTACTTTTAGCTGTTGTGTGTGGTAATATTTTTTGAATTGATTTCTTCTCATTCACCCTTTTGTTTTAGAATATTTTTAATGCGTGTAATCATTTAGATCACTAATGTGTGGCGTAGTTGCTAGGATCACATGAGAGCTGGCACAGTGGTCTAGCTGGAAAAAGAATGAGTTGTTGATCCCAAAGTACAGTTGCAAATATGGCTGTTGCTTAGCTGCAAGTGAGTTCTGCATTACTGGATCTGCTCAAATCAGATTGCAGATATTCTTTTTCTTCATTCTCTTCATTAATTGCTGCTGTTTTTTCTTAGGAGTGTAACACTGGGATGTAAACCAGCTTCCTTTATACTCTCTGTGACCTATAGTTTTTTTCCTCATCTGTATTCATGATCTATTTTGTCTTCCGCTGAAGTGTATGTACTTGTTCTACACTGGTGCTTGCTGTTATATTGGTTATTTCCCTGAACAGTTTATCCCTTCTTACTGGTGGTCTGCATTGTTGGAGGCTGGAATTCTTTCTTCCAGTGGGGTCTCACTTAACCTGGAATCAAATGTCCCAGTGACAGTACTGTCTCTAATTAGAAGACTAATTGGAATCTGTCATTTCCCATTCCTACTGTGATTACAGTGATGAAATATGTTTACTAAGTAGGATTTCTTCTTCTGCTTCTTGGGTTTGAGTAGAAAAAAAAGAGTGCAAGGATATTAACACAGCCTGCATTTATATACCTACTGTAGATACTTTAGTATCCTGACTTTCTTCACATAATAAGGAAAAGAGATAAATTGTTTCCAAGGAATGGACCTGATACTGAGAGAGCATTTTGAGATTCTGAGGACAACCACAGCTATTCTGCCTGTTCTTTCACCTGCTGCTTTCACACGAGCCTGCTCCTTTGGTGAAATGTCTTTGTTCTGACTTGTGTGGTTAAATTACCACATAAAGGGCAGAAGTGCCAGTGGTGTAAAACTAAATACTTTCTTCATTAAGAGCAGTGTGAAAGAAGTATTTTAACTAAAGTAGGTGTCCTAAGCCAGGTGCAAACATCCTCACCTGGATGTTTTTCTCCTCCTTATCCTACAGGTCGCTGGCATACCAGCCAGGGAGCTGTCAGCCTCTGCTGCAGGCTGGTACTGCACAGGTCACAGCAGAGATTCCTGATGTGTCTGCATCCCACCTGTAGCTGCTGAGCCAAGCTGCAGATAAAATATGCTCAGGCCAGCCCCCCCTGCGGCTCAGGGGTGGTGACTGATGGGTCTGGGTGTTGAGCCAGAGGCTCATGAGGGGGTCAGCAGAAGCTGCTGAGTGTCACGGGAATCATACAAGAGTATGAGAAGTGGCCTTGGGGATGTTCTCTGTGACTGGTGGGGAATGAGTGTGGCATGAGAAAGGAGGAATTGAGGTATGTCTTTGCAGGCTGCTCAGGCTGGTACAATGGTGGGCACTTTCACTGATATCAATAGATGCTGCTGGTTGCTCTAAGCATACTAATTTCCACTTAAGATACATATGACCCAGTTCATTAACTTTCCTGAGGTTTATAAGGTCTGATTTACATTTTCCAGCATCCAAGACAGTAACGTAATCCCAGAGGCTGTAATCCAGAACTTCATTTCTATCAGCAGTTGCTCCACTTGTTAGATGCCATGGGTTTTTTAATGGTTAACATATGATTCTTCTACTTAGATGGGAATAATGATTCAAATGTAGATGGGATTTCAGGGCATGAGCCATTGTTAAAGGTAGCTATAAGTGTGTGTGATGTTTGAATATAAATATCTGTGGTTCTGGACCTCTGACCCTGAGATCAATTCAGTTGGTCAGAGCATGGTGCTAATAATGGGCTATTTACTTAAGATCCTTGTGGGTCCCTTCCAACTCCAAATATCCTGTGAATCCGTAAACAGGAGCATAAAGGAATTGTTAAAGGAAGACATGCACATTTAATTGTATCTCTGTGGGCTTATAATGTATATGTATACAATATGTATATCCATATACACATGCCTGTGTATATATGAATATACCTTTGGTTATGTGCCTGCATGTATTATGTAACTATCACTGGAGACTTGAGCTGGCCATTTATATTCTGCATCTGTACAGCTTCCTGTTGTAAAATGGTTGGTTTGTATGCAGGGAGAACTGTTGTATCAAAGTATTACCTTGTGCAGGAATGCAGAGGTTTTGTCAGAGAACAAAGTTATCCTGTGATCGGAGCTGGTAGTGGACTGTCGTGGGGTTTTTGGAAACAGGAATGAGTTGGAGTAAGGACTTCAGTGCAGGCGACGAGCGTCTTACCTTGCAGAGGTGCCCCAGTTCACACTGACACACACGATAGGGCACAGCGCCTTGCAGAAAAACTTGTCTGGACAACGAAGCCCTGTGCTTTCTGCTTCCTGTGCTGAGGTGACTATTTTCCAACCACTTCAGGAGCTAACCTGATTTCTGTTGGAGCAGACACCTGACTGATGTGTATTATTATGCAGGGAAGTACTTGTCATCTGCAGTGAAAACAAACCTCCAGACAGTTCTTGAGTCCTTGGCAAAGATCTGAATCCCGTTCTTTCTCACTAGCCCAACCTCTCAAAAAATAGGAAGAAAGAAGAAAAAACCCACAAGCATCTATAGTTTTGGCTATATATATAATCAGAAAAAAAATGGAAGGAAGCTTCAAAAACATTCTCTTCTTTTCATCGTAATTGCAACTTGTTTTGTAAAATTACATGCAAGATGCCAAAGAGTTCTAACTATAGGTACCATTAGAGTGCTTTGATACAAATTTAGACTGACATTAGATGCCAATTCTAAAGTGTTTCCTTTGGAAAATTTAATATTAGTTACATAAACTAGTCACTGGTTGTATAAAACTTAAAAAAAGTAAGTAGGAACTCAAAGTAATCCTGTAATACCTTGGAGAAGGATACTCTGTGTTCCAGTGTTAGGAACATTTTAAGTGCAAAACTCAGCTTGAACTATGAGGAGTGTCTAGATTCTGCATAATTCAGAGTATTAGACAAATTATTTAAAAATGAATTTTTCAGAGAGGTCCCACTGATACTTTTCTGCTTGTGTTCTGAATATGTTCTAGATATTTTCTGGATGTGTTCCTGCCATCTTTTTGTCAGTATTCTGTGTAAAGCCAGTGGATATCCTAGAGCAAAATAACTTCCCCTAACGTTCAGCTGTAAACCCTGCAGAAAGCTCTGAACACTTCATCTGTATATTAAACCTCCAATCCTGCTTTGACATTTTCCTCCAGGATTTCATAACCACCTGGGTTGTATTCCCAAATTAAATACGATAAACACTCTATTTTATACTCCTAAAATAATCAGTCCTCAGGTGAAATACATATACTGAGATGCATTTTAGGCTGTCACAAAACACCAAAGATTAAACAGACATCTATCCTGTGAGAAAGTATAGATAACCATTTACCCTTCTCCTTTAATTTTTGTCATGGAAATATCACCAATGGGCTTTAGTCCTGTAACTTTCACAACTACCTAGTTTTATTTTTATTTACTTGATTGAAAAAATTCAGCTCTGTAGCAAGTAAGCAAACAAGCAAATACTTGTATTGAATCTGTCATGAAATCTTAACATATGAGTTTCGAATGGTATTCTCTAGCTTTAGAAGAGATAATAATCACTGAAATATTACTTCTTATAATTATTTTTTAAATGCCTTCTTCTTCTTGCTAAATAGCTAGAGGGTGTTATTTAAATCCTATTTTATTGTTAGCAAGACCTGCAAACAGTATCTGTTTTAAAAAATGAGTCAATGTCAAGCAGTACAATGGTGCAGAAAATTTGGATCAATATTGTTGCAGAGAATTCAAGGGTTTATCCCCCCCCCTTTTTTTTTTTTTTTTTTCCCTATCTCCAGCTTTAATTTTCTTAATATTCTCCCTGGCCAGATTTGCATGATTTTAGCATACTGTAATTATTATATTAATTTTTAGTTTTTTCAAGTGGTTGCTTGTCATAACTGATATTAAAATAAGAACCTCTCAATTATTCTTAGAAGTGAGACTTCCTCTTGCTTGTTGGTATGTAAATATGTGAGTTAAATACATGTTAGCAAGATTGCCCTTTAATCTCATTTTGGAAATCTTATCAGATAAGATACATATTTTCAAGGTGATTTGTTGTTTACATCTAGAATACAGAATCTAGTTTGGACACTGACGATTTATTTTCAGTATTTTGAACAAATCTGCATTTGACAGGTATGGAAAGTAGGGATGCACCCCATGGTTTGAGTTTTGTTGTGCAAATATACTTGTGTTATTGAACTGCAAGTCATCCTTTTTCAGTGACTGAAGGAAAAGCCAAGGGAAAAAACAACTTGAAAGGGAAGATGAAGCATCAAACTGCAGCTGCTTTGATTATTTTGACTGGAGATGTCAGATTGTTGAAGTGAGAGAAGAGATGCACCTGCTGCTTTTTGGCTCTATCCATTTGGCCAATTATTTAAAAATGAATTTTAAAAAGTTTTTGGATTCTTAATTTTCATTTGGGGTAATACATGTGAACACAAAGCACCTGGGGTTACTCTGTGTCCCTATCACCTCTGTCTGTCATAAGAGAAATACTTCCTCACTGGAGTGAAAATGAGAAGTCCTGGGAACCTGCCATCTTGTTAATCAGCTGTGCACATTGCTTTTAATAATCAGCAGTAATAAATGGCAGGAATTGGAAAGGAAAATGTATTCCTGGCTTTCAGAAGCAGTCAGATTACAGATGAATGTATCCTTCCCAGAGGAGCTATAAGGGAACTACTACATTTATCCCAGCTCTCTCATTACTGTGACCCTTTTATTCCCTTTTTGCAATGAGGGACGTGATTCACTCACAAAACACATATTTCCTTGCATTCTGTCCTGGTGTTTCCAGGCATTTTAGTCCAACTGAGATATAACACAGGCCCACCATGGAAATGCTCAGCTGTGTTGCCTTCACAGTAGCCCCGGGGTGTTCAATGGACCTGGTCTGCTGGGGTTGAGCGTGGGCCTGCCTCATCCAGCTGCTTTCCAAGGGCTTGAGCTGCCTTCTGCAGGCACAGGGATATGATGTTTCCTGACAGGAACATGAGGAAGAGGAGTGTTTTCTGTACCTGTGCCCACTTGGCTGGCAGTGACCTGGGGGACCCCCATAACTCCAGCAGCCTGTGCCAAAGGAGATGGGTGCTTCCCTCTGATGAGGTGAAGAAGGCACAGCTGCGCTGGTGTATATGGCTGTATACTTGTGAGCTCTGATGAAACCCGTACTTTTTCCTAAGGAGTAAGGAAGAGGTTCCTTACTTTTAGATTTAAACTCAGCATAAAATGGCCAGGGTAAATCACGCAGTGTAATCCATATCTGCCCTGTTTGCCTTCCAGAGGAAAACCTTGTCTTGGTATTACGCTCAATGCTGAGTAAAATCTCTGAGGGGAGCTCTCTATCCAGAAGCTTCTCTTGGAAGCCCATGATTACAGTAGAGGCCTGAGGACAAGGGGAGGTTAGAAAAGGATAAAGGAGCAAAAGTAGAAAGGAATTTGGAATTTTGGAAAGGAATAGACACTTTATGGATTGACTTACACAGCTTTGTTCTGTGATACAGCTTGAAGAAAATCCAGAGGGAAGTTAAAACAGGGAGCTGTTCTTGATTTGGCATTCTTGAGCAGGTTTGAAAGATTCGACTTCTACCTTGTATTTCTCTCTCAGCCTTTGACTGTGCCATGTCTCTCTGGCAGTGCAGTTTCAGGTGGTAGCTCTGGCTCAGAGCATTGTTTTGAGAAGTGTCCACCTGCAGCTGCTCAGTTCATTTGTTTCGGGAGGGTTATTTTGAAGCCAGCTTAGTTAGGCCCAGTGTGCATGGTGCAGCCTTGTAGGCAGTGGTGTGCTGTGGGGCTGGAAAAGTGAGTGTACTCTTTCCAGCTGAGAAATCCGCCTTCTCCTGTGTGAGTTGGGATCTTTCTCTTAACCTCCTGCTGATCATAGTTTCTGATACAGCAGCCCATGCCATTGGGTGCTTGTTTACCAGTTGCCAGTGAGTTGATTACTCTAAAAGACTTTTCCTTCAGAAGCTGTCTGATGTGAACAGGGACATGGCTACACGCTTGCTACTTAATTCCAGGAAAATGAGCAAGACATAAAAATCATAAAGCAATGTATCTGCTTCATTCTGTTATGAATGGACAGTGTCTTATTTTGATCTCAAAAATTATGTTTCGATGTTTCTTCCATAATGCCCTTGCAAACCCAGTAGAAATTTTGTCTAATGCAGTCCGGTGGATAGTTACTGTGTTCCAACAGTCAGAAGTAAAGCTACATTTTCTCCTTAAACGTCAGTGTATGTTGCAGCAATTTCACTCTATTAATGAGCTATAGGCTCTCTGCTGTTACTGCAGGACTGTTGCACACTAGGACAGGAAAGAAGACAACCATAATTTAACAGCTGGAACATATAGATACCATCCTGCATGCATCTTTCATGTCATCACAAAGACAATTGTAATAGCTTTTTCTGAATTTTGTTCACACTGGGTTCTTGAAGCTATATTCATTAATTCTAGACACCATGAATGTCTGCTCTTGTACATGATTTCCTACAGAGTCTCCCTGGGTGTTTTAATGCTGACTTGAAGTTTTCACCACAGTGATTTGTTGACATGAAAGACCTCCCACACTACATGCAATAAACCATACCCACTCGTTAATGAGAGCCTGGAATTGTGGAGATGAAAGGCCACTAAATATGCTATAGCTGTATCTGGTTCTCAGATGTTTATATGAAACTAAAATTCATCATGTGTGTGTCAGTATTATAAATTGTATTAATTGTCAGCACAGAAACACTTCTTTTGAAAAACTATAAAAAAATTGGTGCATAACTGATACTGTCAAGTTTCTTATGTATCTATACAAACCAAAATAACTTCAAGTCCTAAATTCATGTATTTAAAGTGATACATAAAGCATGTATTTCTTTTGTGAAGTCGTTGATTTAGGTGCTCATACAGAGTATTCATTGTCAATACTGTGACGATGTCTGTTCAGATTCTGTTTATCCTTAAATCACCAAGCTCTAGACATAATAAAAGAATGCTATGTTAGTTCTTGAAAAAAACAAAAACAACCCAAAAAACCTCCAAAAAAACGGAAAAAGAAGTGATGCTTTCCATCCGTAAGCTCATTTCTTTTCAGGAATTTCTATAAACCACAGGTAACACAGGAACACAGGAACCACCTCCATGTCAAAACCCACAAATAATTTTATTCCCTATTAAAACTATTTATTTTGTGTTGAATAGTTTAAGTAGAAGATATCAACTGACAAAGTACACATAAGGATTTATGTGGCATTAATACAACTACAAAAAAATTCATGTACTGATCCCTCTTCTAAGAAATATCTAAGCATTTGAGAGATATATGGGAGACCCAAGTTGGATTCCATTCTTCTTGATTTATATCAAGGAATTAAGTTAGTTTCTTTTGCTCCAGAATTTTTTTCAGTCTTCTTACAGAGCGAACCTGAAAGTTCCGATGGTGATAAAAGTGGAAGAAGGTTTTATCAAATCAGTTAGATCTGGTAATGCTCTTTTTTCAGTGAAAGAACTTTGAATGGATATAGAAGATCATATAATATTTAGGGACAGTTCAAAATGTACTGTTTGAATTTAGATTTTAAGTTAAGCAGCTGATCAGGGTCTAAGAGCACACATTTATATTGTTCAAAGAATATAAATTTAATTGATCAATCTGGTCAAATGTATCAATTTTCTTAGAGTCAGAATATGTTTTTTTGTAGAATTTTTTTCAAATTTTTGCAGAATTCTAAATGTTAAAAGAGTATTTTTTACTTCTCATTATTGAAGATTTTTTGTTTTAATGAAAACTCAAGTTATTTTCTAGCAGCTTTTTCAGTACATTCCATATTTTTTGTGACTTTGATTCTTCACATTTTATATATAAAGTTTGAGATTTTTAGTAAAGTATGAGGTCTTTGATACAGTAAAAGGAAGATAAATTGTGAAGACTCAGCAAAGTAAGTGTATAATTTCTTCTGGCAAATGTTGAGTAGCTACTGTGTGTTGCTTTAGCTACTCTGAGGACAGAAACAGCTTTAGCAAATGTTGGGCCCTGTGTGAAATCAGTATCTAGTATGCATGTGAGAGAAACCTTTTGCAGAGGTGGGGGATGCACATGTTCTTGCATAACACTGTCAAATTTAGCAGTCAGTTGAATAACACCCAAAGAAATTTCATGCTGGAGAGAAAGTCGTCTCTAATTAGCTGTAAAAGGCCGAATGGTGGGTGCTAAACTCTGTATTATAGCAGTAAAAATCTCTGCTGTAATGGCTTCCATCACTATCATATGTAAGGAACTGCTGGATGTGGTGGTCAGTGGTGTTACAGAAAACATAGTTAAAAGCATCATAGTAAACCACTCCTTGTGATTCACTGCACATTGTCTGAGGCACTGTGTTTGCAGGAAGTTATTTTGTTTTGGAAAGGGGCAGAGAGAATAAAATCTCTCAAATCTTCTTTAAATATTCTGCAGGTGTTTCTGATCCTTTTGTTCACTTCTGAATCCCAACACACGCTTCCTCAGTGAGTCCCCTCCGGAATGGCCAACAGAAGCTTTAATACCAGATCTGCTTTTAGAGGTAGAAAACATTTAAATTGCTTCCACTCCCTGACCAGTAGCTCAAACATTTCACATCCTTGCTAAAAGCCAGCTCAGGCTGGCATGGAAAGTGAATGGTGCTGAGACCCCTAATGACACTGTCTTGCTCCCCGTATCTGCTTTTGAGACCTGGTTTCAGCCCCATTAAAGGGTGAATTTCTTGGATCAGCTTCATTACAAAAAGAAAAACCCAATCGATCTACCACATAAACCACATTTATAGTATTAATTCCTCTCAGGGTTGAATTAGATAAGTATATTTCAATGTCATTCTAGAACTTTAAAAAAAAACTATTATATATATTGAAGGGACCCTAAATCTCTCGTACTTCCTCTTAAGCTGGGAGGAGGTAGGCTGCATATGCAGAAATCCAGTTTTGAGTAACATTTTGTTTACTGTTGAATCTTTAAATTGGAATATGAATTCTGTATTCAAGTCTTGGCTTAGTCATTATATTTAGCCTAGTTAAAGTAGAAGTTAGCAGATAGGCTTTTTCAATTTTCTTTTAAAATTACTCTGATCAGTTTAGAATGTCTATCAAGGCAGTCACTTATTACATGTATAATGTATGTATGCAAATACGAGATACAGGTAAAGAAATAAGCTTGCGCAAACTGTGAAAGAAGTCTGTTTGTTTGTAAGTAGGCTGCAGCAAATTTCTGTGCATTAAATAGTGAAAGAAATTCTTTCAAATTTAAGTCAAAATGTAGTCCATGAAGCTAAGTGCTTTTATCCCGCAGTTACTTGAAGAAAGACATGAGTCATCAACTAAATAAAGTTTACATTTTAAAAAGGAACATATTCCAGTATTCCAAATGTGCTGTATGTTTCTAAGCAGAATTCATTTACAGTTTTTTTTTTTCCTGTTGGACTACGCTAACCAGTTAATGATGTAAAAATTAACAATTTACTATAGATGAATGCTGTGATCCAGCTCTCTTGCTGGAATAGCTATTATGTGACTGCATAGTGAGAATGTTGGCTGAAAGGAATTGAAAATATGCATAAAGCCATGTCTGAAGGTCGTTCTGAATTAGGGCTCAATTTCATTATTAAAATACCCTTGTGAATAGGTTGTTAAAGACTTCTGCTTCACTTCATAAACAACCAGTACATGACATCTGATCCAGGGCCATTCATCTCCACTCTATATTTCTCAAAAAGGTACTTTAGAGAGTGGATTTCTACTTTATATTTAGATATAAGTTGACTAGTCCTAACTTCATAAAATGCAAGGCTTGTCTAGATTTTATTAGAACAGAGGATTGCATCCAGATCAACACCTTGTAGGACAATTGCAACAGCTCTGTTTGGTGCTGGTTTTACCCTCACTTTGTCAATCCCTCTCTATGTTTTACCTGGCATCTTATTCTGTTCAGATTTCTAATTCTTTCCTTTCCCCTTTTCCTCAGTTTCTCCTTGTTAGTTATGATGATGAGGTGTCCACTCCCTGGGCAGCCTGCTCCTTTTCTTCCTGCTCGACTGGAGCATCTCTGCAGGCAGATAGTGGTGCAGGGGATGAGGAGGGTCTGGCAGCTGCTGCCGGTCATGTGAGAAGATGAGGTACCAGCATCACAGTAAGAAAGTGTCATTCTTGGAAATCTTGAAAGCTCCTTCTTGTTTAAAGAGGAGAGAGGAAATTATGAGGGGAAGGCTAAGACCTGTTTTTCAGAAATTCCTTCGTCAGCAGTAGTTGGCTCTTCAGCTACGGAAATGAAACCAACTGTGTAGACAGCACACATCATCTATCCTTCATTGTTTAATCTAGTCGCTGATGTCTTTCTCAACGGTCTTCATTCATGTCTTTGCCAAGCAGTTAGCAAGTTGGGTAAAATTCTCAATGCCAGAATTAAACTGCCTTGAGAGAGAGAGCAGGAACTTTCTTCTTTTTACCAGCAGTGAGACAAAAGATTGTTAAACTTCTGAATTCTTTCCAAATGCATATTTGTATGATTTCCTTGCAGTTCTTTGGTGGTTTGTTTTTTTGTATTCTCATCAGGAACAGAGCATTTAATCTCTTCCATTTCCTTTTTAGTATATTGGGTAGGGTTTTTTGGGTTGTTTTCTGTTTGTTTTGTTGTTGTTTTTATTGTTGTTGTTGTTTGGGCTTTTTGGCAGTTAGTTGACTTTTTAATAATCTTATAATGTGTCAGACCTTTTTGGTCTCCTAGAAAATAATCACTAGTCCACAGAATGAGAGTAGTATTGGTATTGCTGCTTGGTTCCATGTTTCTTTGTTGGCTTCCTTAGTGGTGAAACTTTTCTTTCTGTCCAGTTTGTGTGTTGTGATTACAAAGACTATGAGGTATGTGCAATATTGGTAAATGCAGTAGTCTAGTCCATTAAATGTCTGTCAAATAGAGTGGCACATCTCTACAGCTGATACATTTTTAATTACTCTGTTCTATTTGTCTGATGGAAAAACACAGGCAAGTTGACACTTCTGATATTAAAAGTGCAGTTTACCGTTGCAGATAATGCCATCACATTCATCTGTGTTGCATTTGCTTTCCTCAAAGTCAGTTTCCCTTGCGGAGCTTCTTTGCTTTGTTTGTTTATGCCTGAGGAGCACTGTCTTTCCATAGAAAAGAAGGTACAATGGTTGCAAACCTAATGGATCGTGAGGTATTAAACTCTTCATGCATCGAGCATATTTTTGTAGATATCATTTCAAGATTACTGAGTAACGGTGAGAAATGTTTGATGTTTTCATGCCCTATTTATTGGTTGGATCTCTGAGTTTTTAAAGGTACTGCATTCCTTCACTCTAACCACTAAATATGTTCTGCAAGCTCACATGGTGGTTGGCACCAGGTTGCAGATCGGGAGCACCCTGAAAGGATTATTCACTGTTTCATGGTAGAGAATTTGCAAACATTAATTCTGGAGGGACTCTGATTTTATAGCCCTCAGCATTATACATGGAAGGGATAAAGACAGAGGATGATATTTGCCTCTTGAATTCTGGCTGTTGCTCTAACTTTATTTTTCTGTTTGGGAACATTTGGTACTTTCAAAGGCTAAAGCCAGCTCTTGGCAGCGTAAAACTGAACAATATTTAACCCAAAAGATTCCTCTTATCCTTTTCCTTACCAGATGTATGAGCATGCAAATGAGAGAAAAAAAATCAATGTCTAAATCTGATTTATATGATTTATAGTACTGCGTAAGCAGAATTTTTTACAAGCTTTACTTTTACAGTGTTGCTTCATTTGAAAATCAGGGAGACCAAGGAGAAGGTTAGCCACAACATCAGTTTGGAAAAAAAAACCCAGCATTTCAAACTTAATTTTTATAAAAGAAAACAGAGTACAGGTACAGCTTAAGTGACGTAGGAATGATTGTGTCTTCCCTGGTGCATTAGGTTTATTTTTGCATTTACAGTATGCTTTAAAAAGTATAACAACTAGAATTTTAATAATTAGCCCACATTCCTACTAATAATTTTTTTCTCTATACAACAGAAAAACATGAATATAACCCCAGAGAAGCTTGCTTTTGGTTTATATATTAATTGTAGTAATAAAAAAAGTTAATGCATTTGTCATTTTTGAAAATAGTAGAATGAAGCTAGGAGAAATATGATACTGGATATGATGGCTGGATGTTCCTTTGACATTTTTGGAGGAAAAATTTGAATGATGCAGAAAAGAACCGTGATTAAATGCTGTCCATTCATCCAGCTAAGTTTATTCTTTTTTTTTTTTTTTTTTTAATGTATTTTTGAGGAGGCAAGAACCTTTGAGCTTTTTCTGTTGTAATCGGTAGGGAAAATGAGCCAAATCCTACATTTGGCTTATAAACACCAGCATATGATTTGGGGAGATTGAAGTCTTGGGAGAAGTTTTGTTGAATCAGTTCTGGGTTTTGACTCATAAAAGGAATGGACAAAAGCAAGCACTTATTATGGAAAGCCAGGAATTTATTGTTAGTTTAATTGAAGAGCTATTGTTATTCCAGTTTCAGTAGTTTAGAATTATATACAGTTAAAAGGATATACACACAAAATTTCTGATATTTTCCTTTTTTACCTCTGCACCACTGGGTCCTAAGGTCAGTGGCAGCTGTTGTGATTAGGATGCGGCTTCAGGACGTCATCACAGCATCCTTACTGGTGCTTTCTTCCTCTTCCATATAAGATCCATCATGAATTGTTCTTACCTGTTTGTCAGCACGCTTTGGGGCTTGCACTGGGCTTTAATTCTTCATTACAAGTACTGCTGCTGAGTGTGGTGTGCTTTAAATGTGCTACGAAGGGTTCTTTGTTCTCTTTTTATCCCCTAACAATGTTTTTACGCAGTGCCTGAATTAGACTTGTTTAATGGCCAGTGTTGGAACACTGTGCAGGTTGCTTTTAGCCCTTGGGCCCTTTATTGTAGGGACACAGAGCATCCATTCCACATATTAATTGTTTTTATTAGTTGCAGAAATATATCTAGTAGGTGTTACATAACACAGTTGTACAGAGCTAGGACTTAGGTAATTTCTGATAGGAGCAAGTCTCCTATCAGAAAGGAAGGGAGGCACAAGACCCTCAGATCTGTGGTGTTAATTTAACAACAGGCTTGTGGCCTGTCACAAGAGATAGCAGCACTTTGTTTCTTTGTCTCCAAGGCCTTCAGAATGTTGATGTTTATATGCTCCCTCAGTTTGCAGTTGGCACTTCTTGCAGCTTTTTTCTGTGAGCCTTTGGAAGATTTGCAGAGCTACCAGAGAGGGATCATGACAGCACCGAGAGCTGAGGGGCTGGGCAGAGTTCTACTCAGTTAATACTCACTCAGTTAGCAGGAGAAGGGAGAGAGGATGTGGTGAGTCCTTTGAGAGAGGGAAAGGAGAAAAACCCTAAGAAATTAAAAAAAAAAAAAAAAATTGCGGAGATCTGAGAAGCACAGCATGTGATGAAGTGACAATGAAGCAATTGAAATAAATAGGAGGGAAAGATCAGAGAAGTAAATGCTATTTCCCCAGTTGCAGACCTCAAGAAGTCACAAGATTAACACCAAAAATAATATTTTTAAAGTGTGCTTCCAAGTTTCTGAGCCTTTAGGCATCCTTTGGGAAATATTTTCAAGAGTTCTTTCACATTTGTAAGAGCTAGAATATAGGGCTTTTTTTTTTTTTTTTTTTTNNNTTTTTTTTTTTTTTTTACTGACAGTTTGTATTGTAACTAAATTATAAAAATGTAAGACCATGGACTTAAAGAGTAAGAACCAAATAATCCAAGATTTTAAAATTATGCTTATTGGCTACACTACTTGTTTGCTTTCATAAAGTCATTAACTGATGGGGAGGGGAGAAAAGTGAATGTGCCTTGTTGTTTCGCCTTTGAAGGCTGTCTCCTACAGCATGTGGCTGTCTGCGCACCTCTGCTTCTACATTTCAAATCTTCTTTGCTGAAGAACTTCAGCAAGTAACTTAGATACTCTATCACATTACTGCCTTCATAATTCCATGGTTTCTGGGAATTAATGGAAACAGTGACAACAGGTGAAATGTGATTAGTGACGTTTAGAAAGCTGATAGTGTCTATTTCAAATTATTTTGTGGCAAAGATTATACAGAGCCTCATTTTTATTTATTTATTTCTTCCTGAAATGAGTTTGTATCTCTGAAAACATTCTAGAATACATCTTGAAAAGAGGCAAATGCCTGGAAAAGAGACTTCCATTTATCAAGAAGAAAATGAAAATTAGTTTTGAGTTTGTTCTCCCAGTTGGGAGTTTGCTCTCCAGTTGTGAGCAGTTTTAGCTCTGTCTGTCCAGAAATTTCTGCAAAATTTGTGTGAAAAAGCTTACAGAAAAGCCATATAGCATATAGATTTAGTCACTGCTGTCAAATTTCTATATTTAATCAAGAGTTATTATAGAAATACTCCTTTTAAAGTAATAACAGTGTCACATGCAGATTATCTCAGAGGACTGTTTGTATCTCTTATGGTTATGACCTAAATTATCTATATTTAGAGCACATCACAGATCTGAATACCTGTGACTTCACATTTTGTACTGTGAATTTCAAGGTTTAGTCAGTCATGAATGCATGCAGGTAGCAATATAAGCTTCTTTACTGTGGCCCTTTAGATCTGTGCAACATTTTTGCATGGTAAAATTCGCCAATTTTTTTAAGCTGGTTACACATTAGAGGAAGAACAAAGAAAAAACTCTTTGCCGTGGTCTTAGTCTCTTCATGATCACATGCATTATTCTTGTAAGAATTTACTGTGCTGGTAATTTTGTATTTTAAAAGAAGGAACTTACCATTTCCTGTTTGAAAGATGTGTTAATCAGGATTTCTGTCTTGCCTGCTTCTCATTCGAGACTGGTTCTTCAATGTGATATTCTTTGCACTTGGAAGTTATATGTGTGATTTCTTAATTACCCTTTGTGATGCTTGGTCATTTTTATGTCCACACCTAATGTCAAATGAAAGACCATTTAAGAATATTGCATGAAAGTAGTGGCCTTCGCAACTGATAGGTTTATCATATTATTTGCAAAGGCTACTAATAGAAATAACAGCATTGAATGGAGGACAATAACCTTGCTATATGGGAATTGATCATATAGTCATATACTTGGATAGCTAATTGAAATTCAAGAATCTTGAATTAAATGCAAAATTGTTACTGGTAAATTAATTCAATGAAAAAAAAGAGGCGTTTTCTCTTTTGAGCACTCTTATTTCATTATCACATCTTTATAAAGCATATTTTTTATTTTAAATTAGCAATAAATATTATTTCAAAGCAGCTGGTTTACCACAATTTGAAAATAGTAAATTATTTATGTTCTCCTGTCGTGAGAGTACCTTAGAGAATACTTCACTACTGCTTTTTACCCTACAGATTATTGTACATTAATGAATTGTGCTTCCAGTTGTCCTGGAACTTTCTGATGGATATAGAAGTCGTCTGCCAGGATATCTCAGGGGAAAAATTGAGCATCTGACGCCTTACAGGTTTAGATAAAATTACTACAAAAGGCTGAGATTAACTTTCTCTGAAATGCAATAATTTCTGGAAAACAATTGTTATTATTACTTATTATGTAACTTAGATAAGGTGATTCTTACACTTTTCTGAAAGTAATTTGCTAATAATTTGATTCAAACCTATGACTTTCTAAGCCAAATCAGTTTTTAAGCATCATTGACGGCAAGAAGTCTGCAACTTTTAATCAGTAAAGCTTAGTTACAATTTGGAACAAGTAAGTGAAATAAAAATTTAGAGCCTGTAGCACAATTTCACTTTTTATATTAGAAAGAGAAAAATTTTAATAGAAAATTGGTCAAAAGGCAAGGCAGAAGGGCTGGAGATATGTCACTCATGAACTGCTTACACAATCAATAGATAGTGAATTGCTTTCCCTTAGCTTGCTTTCATCAGCAGCCTTTCCCATACCATAACCAAGGCTGGGAAGCAGCATTTCTCCTAACAGTTTTAGTGGAAATATCTGCTTAGTTTCAACCCTAAACAGTCTTGTTGAGTAAGATCCTGCATAGTATTTTCCTGAATAATTTAATAATGTGCATACTGGGTGTTCAATTTGATATTTTAGCTGAATTATAGAGGAGAGTGGGGAGTTCTGTGCCTGAGCAGAGGCAGGAGGCTCCCAGGAGGCCAAGCAAGCGCAGCCTTCAGGAGCTGCTGCTATGGCAGAGCAGCACCAGCTGACAGTCACCCTATCCCTAGGGACAACAGCTGCCTGTGCCCAGGGAGCTGGGCTTCCTCCTTCCTCACCTTGCTGTGTCACTGTTAATGAACTCCTTTAAGTTCAGTAAGGATTCAACATCTTGAGTTTTGGTCAACCCAAATACAAAATGCAGAAATTCCTCTGGTTTTTTGCAGTTCTTACTTGTGTTCTTCACTTAAGTAATTTGTTGTCATGGTGTGCTGTGCTATTCATTCTTTCTTGGACATGAATGTGGAAAATGGCTATGATTGAATACACTTCAAGCGGAAGGGTTTGTCAGATATTACCGTGCTGAAAGGCTGATGTAAAATCAAGGCTGATCCTGCTCATTTTAACTTACCAGGGAATCACATTAACTTCTGAGTTAACTGAGTTCTCTAAGGTAGTGTGATGTTGGCAGGATGTCCCAACACTGCAACCATAAAATACTAGCTCAAAAAATGCTATTAACGTCCATCCTCTGGGAAACCAGAGAGCCAGGAGGAATCAGGGACATGACACTGAATGGAGAGCAGCAGTCGGTGAGAACACTGCAGTAGTCAGTGAGATTTCTGAGGAACAGGACTGCCAGAGAGTGCAGCCAGGTTGGAAAGGTTGAAGCTGGACTGGACAGTGGTGAGGGATTGTGAGTTCATCCTGTAAAGCTTGTTAGCAAGGGGAGCAACAGAGGTTTTGACTGCAGCTTTGCCCTAACCTGGAGGAATGGGGTTAGCACAGTGAAATCCCAGAGCCTGTTGGGAACTTCTCTAAACTGCAGAAGGATCTGTGAGGGCCAAGAGAATGGCTGCAGTTAAAGCTGGAGAGATCCTGGATGTCCTGGTGAAAAAAGGAAAGCTATTCTGGGTGAAGGGCTACAGTATTCTTTTGAAGCACAAGAACTACTGAAGTTCATAGGCGTGACAGATCTGAGCTGCTATGTCTTCATTGCCACCTTCATTTCTGTTCTCTGGCTGTGAGCGCAGTTACCGTGTATTGTAAGTTGCCTGTAAAGGTGACAGAAAAATTGCACATCTTTTGTTGTACATGTTAAAAAGAATGGATACTGTAATGTTAAGATACTGTAATATTGTAAAGTATTATATCAAAGTCTACCCTTTATCCTGTATCTCAAAGACTTGAATTACTTGTGAATGTTCTCATTTTTCTCTGTATGTAAAGGAAAGGGTAGCAATTTCTAAGCCTAAGAAGCTTTTAGTCCTTTCCTTCATATGCATTGCCCATTTGCAGAAATACTAGGTCTGGCTTAATATGGGAATTTGCTTTCCTGGATTTTTGGCCTTTTTCTATTCTTGGCACTCGGGTACAAGTTTTTTTAATAATGAGCTGATTTTTCTTTCTTTAAAGTCAGATATTGATATCTTGGATTTCATTTAACCGGTTACTTACGTGTAAGATGAAGACGGAAAAAAAAGGCAACAGATCTCTGCCACTGTAATCTAACAAATGAGTTTATTTATAATATGAAAAAAATATGGAAAACGAAAGGTAAAATATTCACAATACTTGAAACAGTTCATGAAATGCTAATCGGAGAGAAATTACAAGGCCAGGGAATCTAATGGTTTATGAGGTTATGGGAAGTGAAAGCTAGTCAGCTACCATTACCCTTTGGTGACCACTTTGATATGGTGAACCAAAAGGTTAAAGGTTTCATATTGTTTGCTTCTTCCCTTTTCCTTCTGGGAACAGTTGCATCCCTTTTCTTGGCTGGATCAGCAATAATGTTCTGACCTCATGAAGCATTTTCCCAGGAATTAAAGTCCCCTCCCTCTGTTCCCTGCCCTCCTGCATCCCATGGGATGGTTTCTCTCAGCAGCCTGACTAAATATCCCCCCCAGAGAAGGAGGATGTCTTCCAAGGACTCCTCACTGGGGTGGTAGGATTTTCTCTTTCAAGAGAAGACAGAGTATTTATGATAAAGGATCTTCTGGGTGCTTGTCTCTGCTATGCTTTTAAAAGCTATAAGCTTTTCCTAAGCCTCTCAGGGGTTACTGGGTCAGCCATGGCTTCTGCTTCCTGAGGAGTTCATTGGTTGGTGTTGATGCTAACAGTTCCGATCTGGCATGTGCTAAGCCAGTGAAAGGCAGTGAGCTCTTCACTGCTTGAAACAGGGCAGAAAAACACTCTTGTAGGTGGCTTGAAAGAGCACAGCTTTTTCACAGAATGTCTTTATGTTACCTATTGTAAGTTCAATGTTTAACTGAATTTGATATTTAGCATAAAAAAGTGGTTTGTAGACTGGTTCTTTTTTCACTCTGAACTCTTTTTTGAAGCTGTTGTGTTACTGAGTTACCAGAAAGTTCTCCAGTGCTACTATAAAGTGCTGGTTTTATGTGACTTCGCCTTTTTGTTGATTGCGAAGTGTGGTGACATTTGTGTTCTGGTTGCTCTGTTCACACATTTGCTTTTATCTGCTCACCTATCATCACAAAATTCAAGCGTTCTTGCTATTAGTATTAGACTTCTACTCCCTCTATCAAATGATAAAGGAAAAGACCGAAAACTTTGTGGGTGCAGAGGTCATGGTGTGTGGGAAGGCTGCTTGGATGAGCACCAGAGCACAGTTGTGGGCACCCAGTGTAAAATGCTCACATTTTTCCTTTGTTTTACTGCTTTCGCATAGTTCCAGTAGTTTTGAAGGTCAGAGCAAAGAAAAGTACAGTCTCAATACAGAAACCATTGTAAAAAACCACCTTGTTGTTCTTTCTGAAATCAGAAATAAACAATTTGATCCTATGACGGAAAAGAAAGAAAAAAAAAGAAGAAAATAACAAATGAGCAAATAACATTGGTTCTGGTAAATCTGGAAGTGTTTGGGCTTTGGGGGATTTATGAGAACATTAAGTAACATGGCCAGAACACATTATGCTGAGCTGGACTGTAAAAAATGGGGAATGCTTTCAACTTAAACTCTGATTGTAACTTTTGCCTTTGACTTCTTGCATAAAATGAGGATAAATAAAAGGAATTAATTTAGAGTTGTAACTGATGAGAAAAGTTCATTGATGTTTGTTTTGTACCTCCAATCGCAAAAATGCAAACAGCTAGAAAAGATATAGTTTATACTTGAATTTTTTAAATTATTTTTTTGCATTTTAGTGTTATGCAACAAAAAACCCCCAAATCAATAAGTGGAGTGACAGACTTGCTGCCTGAGCAGCAGGTCGCCGCTTCTGTCCTGGCAGTGTAGCCAGGGCCAGCCCTGCCATCTAGGGCTGTGTTTGCAAAGGTTTCTTTGGTGCCGCTTGGCTGCAGTGCTGTGGCCAGGGAGGATGGAGGCGTGACAGAAATGTCTAAATGAGGCCAGGCAATCCTCCATCAAAATGCCTCAGCTACTTTGGAAGCTGCATTTCACCCTGACACTGAATTTTTTTAAGATTCTGATCACTTCCCAGACTTTCTGTGGCCCCTGCGTCTATCATATACACATTTTAGCAAGAAGGGCTGCCAAGCGACATAGAGGATGAACAATTTTGCACTTTGGATATGCTTGTGCCTTTCCTTTGTTACATGGCACAACAGTTGAAGGCAATGGGGAGAAGCACAAATGAAAAAGGAGGCAGGGAAATGAATTGTAAAATAGATTTTGAGCAATAGACTCTGTCCTTACTTTGCTGGCTGCTGTGGTTTTGCCAGCTGGCGAGAGCTGAGCTGTGTAGTAATCATGTCAAAGGTAAAGTTAAAGGTCAGATTTACCCTTGTCTCCTTTTATCTCCTTCTACCTGAGCAGTGCTGAGATGCTGGGCAGTACCAGCTCATGTGTTGGGGCTGCTTCCAGTGGCTCAGTAAACTCAGTCAGCTGCTGCCCAAAGACAAGTGACAGGACAGCACCCCACCAATTTCACTCCTAACGCACTCTTTCACAGCTTAGACTGTCTTGCTCCTTCTCTCTTTATTTATTTCTTTTTCCTCTGTTTTTTCAGTCTTCAGGGTGTTTTAAATGTCACATTTCTGGCAGATGTAAAAATCTTTTCATGAGTGAGTTCTAACACTTCCCTGTCTGGCCTATGGAGGCCAAGTCATCATTACCTGTGTTATCTTCCCTGCAGCAGATAGTCCTGAACAAAATGCCCTCTGAAGTGCCACCTTTTCCACCTCTCTTGGCCTTTCCCCTGCCTGTTTCTTGAGAGTGTGGATGTTAAAGCCACTGCGCCACCTGGTAGCTTTAGGATTGGGACCAGCCTAGTAGTAGCTCATACCTGATGCTTTTCTTTCTGTGCCTTAGTTTTTAAGGGTTGACTCTGGGGCTGAGTCTGCATACTCATGTTAACTTCTTGGTAATGTCCTTTGGGCTCAGCAATCCAGGTTATTTTGCTGTTTTTCCAGCTGCTTTGAGCTTCCCTTTCCTTTCCGTTTCCCATTTTGTTTCTGTCTTTTTGTGATCTTTTAGCTCACCTGCCACTATTGTAGTTCTCTTGATCTGTTTCTCTTCCCTGCAAATGCAGGCAGCCCCCTTAGATTCCTGTGAGGGATCTAGGAGGGCTTTATGGGCCACTTCTCTGCACTTTTTGTGTCTCAGTAAGTTACTGCCTGATATGACCTATTACAGGTGGCTTCTGCTCTGAGTAGTCTTTAAGGCTTGTTTTCTGCCCAACAACTTAGTGACTTGTTCATTTGAAATAAACCCAACCTTGTTTCTTTTAGGATCCAAGAAAAATTAATCTTTTCTTCTGTCACTGTGGGTCTAGTCTTTATTTTAATGCTTCTCTCTGTTCCTACATCACTGTGAGATGACAATGAATGCTTGTACGAATTTTTATATATAGCACTTTGATACCACATTAATAAAAACATGAGAAGTTCATTGAGTATCAGGAAAGGGTAATGAACTAATCCAAAATATATGTGTATGGAGATTGCTTGCTTTGGGGACAAAAAGGTAGATAAAAAGCAGTTCATTAGAAATACCTCAGTTCATAGAAAACAATATTATGCGATATGCATGAGATATTAAGAGATATGCAAGATTTACTCTGCTCTTGATTCCATGATGTATAGCATGAATTTGACCAAGTGGAAGCAGTGAAACTGAGAGTGAGTTTGAATGTTTGTGAATGTAAAGTTCTGCTGTCCTTTGCCCTGTGGTTGACCCTTCCCTCCCTCCCTCCCTCCCTCCCTCCCACTTTTGACACAGTACCTGGCAAGGGCTGGAGATAAAAGTCTAAAATTAAAATAATTCAGTAAGGTTTAACGTATTTTTTTAAAATAAATTTATATAAATGTGACGAAGTTCAGAGAGTAAAATAAAATTAGGACTTAAAGATATTTCAGGGCATTCCCAAGAAGTCTGTTCTTCTACACACCTCCTAGGTATTTGTGTAACTTTTTCTTGCAACCTCTGAAACTTAGAAAATAAGTAGTTTTCTTTGTTCTCCCTGCCATTTTCTACACCTCCCATCATCATTGTTGCTCCTGGCCAAACTGTTACTCTTCTTTGTCCTGGGATGACTTTATGATGTTGAATTATATCCCCATTCATCTGTTTAGCCCAGAAATAAGTTTTGCCCCCTTAAAATTAGATGTGAAAGTGAAGTGGGGAGAAGGAGAAGCAGTGGAAAGTCTGAGGGGGCTGTATTCAAAAACATAGAGATAAGAGCTTCAGCTTTCCCTCTCACGGACTGTGTTGTCTGCAGGATGGACAGAAGGAGAGAGCTCTTCTTTGCTTTTACTTAGTTTTTTAAGCTAGCTGAGGCAAAGAAGTTCCCTGGACTGTGGCTTTTCTTTTTCTTGGAACTGACTGGCCCTGCTCTGGACTGAAAACCCAGAAGAGCACTGGGAGATCACACCTGTAGCCCGCTGGGGCCCGGGACGCGTCATTTCCAGCCCAGGACAGACTGATAAGAGGCTGAGTGAGCCAAGCTGCACCCCACGACAAGGACTTTCTGAATTTGCCATCTCTTCAGAACAGCGAGAAGTTTTGTTGTTTCATAGTATTTTTTTATGCTTGTGAATAATTTGTTTCTTAAATAAACCAAGTTTTTTCCACTTTTCTCCAGGGAAATTTTTTCCAGAACCAGTACAGGGAAGGGCCGCTTGAATCTGCTTTCTAGAGGGACCCCACTTTGAAGTTTCCTCCCAAATTTACCATAAACCAGGACATTCCTCCTTCAACCTTGTCTTGAAGTGCTGTGCTCAAGACAGTGCAGCACTGCTGCCTGAGGCCCCAGACCCTCTCAGATTGATTGTTTTGGCCATGTGGGCTGTATTCTTGCCTAGTCATCTTCCATGGGGACTTGACTTTCACGTGTTTGACAGTCATTCCTAATTGAGATCCAGTTCATAAATCCTGTCATTAGGACAGTCATTGCGTCAGTTAAGTGTTTCTTTAATACAGAGTTGATGAGTGTCTGGCCATTTACATCTGTCCTGACAAATTGTGCTCTGTTTTTTCATTTAGCTCATTATTGCAGTTTAGAAATATATAATTTTATGCTGATTTTTCCCCTATTTGTTTGCTCTATTATATGACAGAGTTTTGGGTTATGAACTGTTCATCTTTTTTCATATAGTTTAGTTTGTGCTTGTGCCTTTAATATTATTTCACTGAGGACCTGTGACTTTCCTGAACTAACTTTTTCCTTGAGTTTCTTATGCTTGAGGATGCACTGCAGGTATATTAAAATCTGCTTTGACATAGACCGTTGTATTCATTCCCCTGTTATCAGTCTTTCCTGACTGTTGTGACTTTTTTCCAAATCCTGATCACTTGTTTCATTCTACTTACATGTTTTAAACAGTTTCTACCAACTGATAAGAAACAAACCTAGAGGAGCTCCTTTTATTTTGTTTTCTCTGCTTGTGGTTTCCAGCACACTCAAAGATGTTACTTTTGCCCTGCTTGATTCCATTCTTCATAAATGTCTACATAGTTTAAGTATGCCATTAGGACAATGAACTCTCTTTATATAATTGGTAATTATTCAAATGAAACCCTTATCATCTTCTTCAGGCTTGATTGCTTATGATGTGTCTCTTTCATGTCCCTTCCTTGGGTTGTTTGTTTTGGCTTTTTTGCTGATTTTATCCTTAAATCAGAGAGTTCCAGTGGTCTATCTCACAATGCATTTTGAATACCAGAGAAGGCCTGTATATTTTTTGTGCTACGCAACATATTTTTTCTCCTGTCTCTGGATAGGAAATGTTATCTTCATGTGAATTCTGATTTTGCAGTTTTCACACAACTCTTTTAAGACATGATTTTTGTTATGCAGTGGACTTCCACTTCATTTAGTTACCATATTGTTGAGAATGCAAAGTGACAAAAAGAAGTTTGTGTAAATTGTTTAGTTATACCTAAACAGATAATTGTCCTCAGTTTTTAACTGGATGCTGATTAATTAGATGCACCATCTGTATTTTTTCATGTGAAACCAGTCTAGATAAACCCATCTTGGTACTAAATAAGAGTTATTTTACAGTGAATGTTTGAAAATTTAAGATAATGTTCTATTAAAGTAATATAAAAATTACAAAACTGTATAAAGTTAATATAGTGTTTGTATTTCTACATTTTAAGTAATTTTTATTCTCATTGTGCAGAAAAGGATTAATTTTAGATGAAAACAGCTAAAACATGCCTTTTATCTTCCAGTGTCTGACTCAAAAAATGACACAGCCATGAAAACATCTACTAGAAATTTTGACTTTGGTACTAGTCAACCAATTTTAGAAGTTCTTCATGCTAGCAAAAAAGAGTATTTCTTTGGGGACGAAATGCAAATTTAAAATAACATTAAAATGTATAATTTAAGTAAAACCACACTGATTTTTATTGTAGTTTGTCTTTCTGTTCTCCACATCTTGCAAAAAGTTTTTATTCACAAAAAAACAGAAGGTTTGACAGCATTGCAGCTCAATATGCTACTCTTAAGCTTCACTCCAGTTTCTTAATTTCTTTAAGTAAATATGGAAATAAAAAATGACTATTAATGAAACTAATTTAAATTTCAAAAAAAATAAAGAGCAGAAGTCCACCATCTGTTTTCCTGTGTCCCTGGTGTCACTTTGTGCATATGGGTTATGCCATAAAGCCATTTACATACTTCTGGTTGACTACCAGCAATTCAGAAAGGATTACAGATGTCCTTGGAGTATAGCCATGGATTTTATATAATTTTGATACTAGAGGAAAGATACAGAATTTTAAAATTGTTCTTTTAGAAGCTTTAGACATATGCAGAGTTGCTTACTAGGAAACCATATTTGGTGTCCAATCATGTTTTGTATTGCCTGTAAAAAGGCATTGGTGCAGAGTGCACACAACTGCCCCACCAGATCCAGAGTGTGCATCACTTCTTTATAGGAATAGGGACTTTGGGGGAAAAATCAGGAAGAAATGGGAGAAAGAGAGAAAAAGGCAAGGGGAAACTGATTGGCCAGCTGGAGAAAGAAGTGATCCCCTTCTGAGTGTCCTTGTCCTACTCTGGGTACTCTCCCCTCCCTCTACAGTATGTGGCAATGGGAAAGAAACTAAATGTTGGATTTCTCTGATATAAACTAGACCCTATAAAATAAAAGGCAAGACAGTTTGGGGGTTGGAAGGGAGAAGACATGATTCTCATGCCAGTGGCAGTCCCTTCCCGGGAGAACCTGCTGCAGCAACAGGTGTAGGCATGTAAAATCCTGTGTGATGTTGGGAGTCTAAATGGCAGCTGCTTATGAATAAAGCATTCCTATGGGTACTGCCTGTTGTGTGTGGAGAAAACAGCTGTGTGTACGTAGGCAGCTGTATCATGTAGGGTTGGTTCCCTGGTCAGACTGAGCACAGGCCGCTCCACTAGCTTTAGTTCAGCCTGAGAAGTTATGTCCTTGCATACGCACAGAAAATTCAGTCCACTCAGCCAAGGAAAGTGCAGTAAATTTTAAAAGCCTAGAAACCCAAATTAGAATTCTTACTGCCACTTTGCATTTTGATGCCATGGCTCTTTTCTTACAAAGAGAAAATTCTCACAATTCTATGTAATTTTATTTCATGTTTTTATAATAACTCTTGCTGCATCCAGCCTGGAATTAAACCCAAGCAGTTCTACAGCTATAATAAGAGTAAGGTTTATAGCCAGCTAATGTTTCATCTGCTGACTAGATGACTGGCTGTGCACCAGCTGCATAATATATTCTCTAAGGATATCATCATCATCACAGCATTTCACTCTTGTATCTCATACACCCACCAGGAAACATGTTTTATCTTGTGCTCTGAGCAAGGAATACAAATGAGATGTCTCAAGGAAAAGTAAATAAGAATATTAGGAAATATTAGAGAGAATTAATTCCGGTTTTAGCTTGTTAGCATGAGAATCTGTTCTTGGACAGGGACGAGATGAGAGCTCCCACAAATCTTTAGGTGGTGATGATGGACTGCTTTTGGCACAGCTCAGACACAGAATGGCCCAAAAGTCTGACTTTTGGCTGTTCTTTTGTTGGCTTCTCCCCTGCATAGTTCTTCCTTGGTTCCTGGCTTATGTCTGAGAAGCTCTAGTACTGCTCTAGCTTAGTTCTGAATCTTTGGAGGATTTTTTTTCTGGCAGAAAGGCATCCCCAGAACATATGAGCAAGGCCATGGCTCCTCCTGTACCGGGGCAGGAGAACTGCAGTGCAGCAGCAGCTGTGCTGGTGCTGAACCTCCTGGGAGCTCTTTAGTTCAAAGAGGAGGGGAAGGGGTTAGTGCTCACTGGTCTCCCAGATGTGCACAGGCACAGTGGTGACCAGGCTGAGCAGTCAAGAATTGCTGTTTTGCCCAAAGCATGAAAGGAGGATTACAACATAGATACAAGATACAGGACAATTATAATAGATGAAGTTGTTGATGTAGAATTTATTTTACTTATGTGTGTTATTCAGCCAAAATTTTGATATTTGTCCTGATAGTTTATGTGTTTTATATTAATTTCATGTAAACTTTGGTTTTTTTAAATAAAATGGAAAATTTTAGATAAAACTATATATCTCATTAGCTTTGCTTTGAAAAGCTGTAGTTCCCAAGTCTCACAGTTTTTCTGCTTCCAGCAAATATTTGAACAGCAGAGCCAAAGTGTGCTTTGGCTCTAGTGCTCTGCATCTTACAGAATATTAAACCATTTGCAGTCTGTTAATTCTGTGCTGGAAGTGCAAGGAGTTTTTGGCAATGGATATAATGATTTCAGTCATACTGATGGTATTTGAAAATGTCGGTGTGACACTAGAAAGACATTGCCGGGGTGATCCTTTTGATTTTTGTTTTAATTAAACATAGAAAATTGCACATATACACGTAATTAAATAGAAAAACATACGAACCGTGTATATAATGTCAGGTGCTCCAAAGGTAAAAAATAACATATTCAAAGTGTTTTGTGCTATCTTAGCTTTCCTGTGCAGATATGTAAAGCTATAGACTTTACTGTGTAGTCTGATTATATTTAAGTAGTTGTTGATCATTTTGTTTCTCCTTTGTCATGGGCTTGGTGCATTAGCTCCCTGCTTGGGGAATTAAAGACAAGCATAGCATTCATGACATTTTAAAAAGAGAGAAGTCATCCGTTAGAGACCAGTTGCTTTTCCTCTTTTGAACTGGGAACTTCATGGCAAAAATGAATCCACTGAAAGGTTTGTGGATGCTACGGAGAGCTCCTTGTGTTTCACACATTCTTGAGATTTTTGCAAGGAAAGATTCTCCTGTATGCAAGTAAGATACAGAAGGTATTGCTCTCTACAACTACCTCAAAGGAGGTCAGTCTCTTCTCCCAGGCAGCCAGTGACAGGACAAGACGAAATGGCAGGGGAGGTTCAGGTTGGACATCAGGAAGAATTTTTGAACTGCAAAAGTGCTCAGGCATTGGAATGGGCTACCCAGGGAGGTGGTGGAGTCACCATTCCTGGAAGTATTCAGGAAATGACTGGACATGGCACTTAATGCTGTGGTTTAGTTGACAAGGTGGTGTTTGGTCAAATATTTGGCTCAGTGTTCTTGGAGGTCTTCTCCAGCCTTAATGCTTCTGTGATGCTGTGATTCTGTAGTGCTGAGGTGGGAGAAGATATATTATTGTGGAATATATTATGGCTGAACAATAATGCTATACACAGTGAAGGCTAAGTTAAAGATACTACCACCATTCTCAAGGTAAAGGTAGCCTCATATTCACTTTTCCTAAGTCTAGGATGTTTAACTTTCAAGTTTAGCAAATACTCATTTGCCACAGCTTTGAATGTGCTGTGAATATGTGCTCTGTGTATATGTAATTTGTATCTAGGGTGTCAGGGAGTTTTGCGGTATAGATGCCATTTTAATTTAAAAATGAGAAATATCTCAGATAGTGCAAGACCTACATGAACAAGTGGTGTCCAGGTGAGGCATAAGGTGACAGGACCTATGGTCATAAACTGTAATCATTTGAAAGGGGCAGGAGCCTTGAGGCAGTTGTAATGTTTATCATATCCTCACATAACTTCTCAGTTTTAGTTCAGCGTATGAGTTAAGAGTTAATAGAACATTTGGCTCTTCAGACTCTAAAATATCATCCTTGGAACATATAGCCATATGATTCCTAGAAACAGAGCAGTCTAGCTACAAAATGTATGTTTTGAATAAATGAAGAATTTTTCGGCATAGTTTCTTAGAAAAACATGCTTAAAATATTATGTAAAAGTGAGACATTTTAATAAACATTAACCTTTGGCTCTAGCAGTTGTAGAGACTTTCTGATCCAATTGAAAAAATGAAGTGCGGAATTACTTAAATATTGGAACCAGCAAAAAATCCTGCATGAATAACACTGAATTAAGAAACAATTTAAGTGAAGCAGCATTTTTTTAAGAGATTTTGGTAATAGAGTCTATGTTTTTAACCATTGCATTGCTGATTTATTTGGTGTTTTTTTTAGCTTGCTGTGCCACAGAATTTTGCTTTTCCTGGAAAATTTTTGTTTGTGAAGAGCCTGAAAATGTTACTGCAGATCTTTTCTCTATGTGAACCTCAGTTTAGCCAAAAAGCTAAGATCTACTAAAATGCTGTCTCATAAGCTTAAGATGTCTCTCAAGCATAAAACGTCCTCATTGTGACATTGAAAAAAGAACTTGAAATCCCAGTACAGTATTTTTATTGCAGATGACAGTTTTCATCTGTTGGCTTTTGCTGCCAGAATAAGCATGTTTTCAATAAGCACAAACAGAATTTTTCAGCTGTGCCAGTTTCCAGCGGTTCCTGTTTATTCCCCAAGTGGGTGGTATGGAAGAGCCACCTTTCTGGCACACTTGCATGCAGACATCACATGGCTACCGTCGAGTTTTGGCATTACCCTCTAATAAAAAAAGATCCTGCTCATATGAGAAAGCTTGGTGTGCGTCAGTACAGCTATTTCAGTCTTTGCTGCCTCCTGAGCTGAATGTCAACCGACATTGGTGACTCTATTAAAATACAATTTCGCAAAAGGAAGTAAGAAACATGACTTTCAAGCTGTGTGTGAAGATGAGCTAAAACAGTAACAAAAGTATCTCTGGAGAGTACTAGAGGACAAAAAAAATTTCTCTGAAATCTACCTATTGTTAAGAAAAAATGAATCTGTCAGACTCTCTTTTGTACCAGCTGGATGTGTTAAATTTTCCTTCTCTTCAACATTGAGAGCAGGCATTGCTGTAGGAGAGATTCCAAGGAACCAGAAGGATTCAAAGACTTCCTCAGAAACTTTCTCCAATGGGCCTTGATCCTAAGGAAAATCACAGTTCAGCTTTAACAGCTGAGTTTCCTTGTAGCAGCCCTTAGAGCCCGTGTCGAGTCCGAGTGGGAGGCTGATGGCGTGAGGGGGCTCGCGCGGCAGGCACCAGTCCTGGCTCCTACTCTTGCAGAAGGCACCAGAGAGCAGCGGTTGTGACATGCCCTAGGCAAGAATTCAGTGAGCCAACCCTTTGTAAAGTAGCAGAGCAAGCACTGGTAATGGCTGGATATAGTTCACGTTGCCCTAATTTTGGAAACAGATGGGGAAATGTACTCTGATCAAATAATTTTGTGTTTAACTACTTCTCTCCCAGATCCTTCTGAAGGGATCTGTGTTATCCAAAGCCATTATAATTCAGAAGAGTTTGGATGTCATTATACCACCTTACTTAGGCTGCTCTTTATTGACTACAATTGTACTGTGTTCTGTTCTCATACTCTACTTCTCGGCTCCTTCACTTTGTTGGAAGTCCTAAATACAGCACAAACCCTCTTTTTAGACCACTTACAATTAAAACTGGTAATTGATAGATTTTACGTGTAATAACACTTCATTTTGCATGTACTGGACTATAAAACTAAGTATTTGTTATCCATTATGGATTTATGTTATATTCCTCACTCACTGATATGTGAGAGAACCATAGTTCCTGTATGTTTTTTTTTTTCACAACCACGGTGGTCAAATACTGGAGCAGATTGCACAGAGAGGTTATATTGTTCTGTCTTTGGAGGTGTTTAAGCCTCACTAGGACACAGCCCTGAGCAGTCTGATCAAACAGACCTGTTTTCAGCAGAGGTTGGACTGAGAGACACCAGAAGCTCCTTCCTACTTCAATTAGTCTGTGGTTCTGGCTTCCTACCAGGCTTGTTTGGTACACACACCTATGGCTGTAAAAGCTGGCCTGATCTTTGCTGGGAAGTCATATTTTTGACTGCTGCTTTTAGTGACAGCAGCTGTATATGCTCCTGATTTTCTGTTGGGACATTCATGAATTGTCATTCCTGCCTTAGCAATGAGATTGCTGAGCAGATGCTATTGGTAGAGATCGGACAATTTCTTATCTGTCATGAGGCTCCAGCAATAATCAGCATTTAGCACAAAAATTTGCTGTAAATTGTTTGTGTTCTCAGGTGGGTTTGATTTTTCTTTCTTGTGTAACGAGTGCATAAATTAGTGTACTAAGTAAAAAAAGGTAAAAGGTGTCATTAGCAAGGCAAAAAAAAGCGAAATGTTTTCAGCATGGCAGTCATTAGGCCATCATGGTCCTATTGATCTTTGTCTCAGGTGGAGTATTAATATTGTTGATGGCACAAATACTGTGTACAGGGCTACTCTGTGAAAATAGTGCTGAACACAGGTCATCCATCATCTATCTTATTTGCTCCCCACTAAGATTAATAGTCAAAAGTTCAGTAGTAGTAATCACCTTTCCTCAGATGAAAGAAATGGTGTGACTTTTTAAATTTTCATGAGTGCAAACTTGTTAGTGATTTGAGAGACACCCACTATATTCATTACCCAAGAGAAGAACAATTCCTTGCTTTCAGGATAAGGTTGCATGCATGCGTGAAAAGTGGATAGGATGAAGCATGAGTAGCTTTATGTAGAAATATGGAGAGAGTGAACTTGCTTTGAGACACATTTTCTGAACTTTAACACAGACACCAACTTCCACAAACATTTTGTCAAAATGGTAACTGTAATAATTTTCTGAGTTCTTGTCTTAGCTGGCATTGTCTTCATGAAGATGTATTCTGATTTAATTTAAACTGGTGTAAATACAGAGGTGTCTCTACTGGTGGGAAGGGTGTAACAGAGTAAGGAATAAGATGGATCAGAGATCCTAGATGAAGCTCAAGTGTAGATGGAAATGGTTTGGAGAATGCTTTCATCAGTTTTTCTGCATCCTGGTAGTGAATGAGGAATAGAGATACTTTGATTATCAAGCAACAATTCCAAAATTAGTGGCCGTTAGGGAGAGGAAATGTTCTGTGAGCAAATTCCATGGAAGAAAATTTGCCTCCTTGGCTGACATCGCCAGGGGCTGCCTCCACTGGGTTTATTGTACAGCATAAAAAACCTGAAATTAGTTATAGGAGAAAAAAAGTCCTGTCATGTTTTAAGTACATTACTAGAGAACAGATTGTATTATTTTGCTCTGTTATTGAGTGAAATATTTCTTGAATACAAATTCAACCAAGAAGGTACAAGCTTGTTTAAACTGACAGATTGACTGAGACACATACAATGTGCAAATGCTCATGCTGACATTCAATACGAGTTAATCATGGCACAAGGAAATATAAGTAGTAAAGTATAATAATAATACTGTAAATAGTATGAAACTAGTAATGAGAGTTGATCTGAAGATGTATAATGTCAGTATAATTTGTAAAGGAAGAGGGGAGATCCAGATGAAAAAGAGAAAGTTGAGTAAGATTGCTCTAGACACAATTTAATTTATGTCCGTTACCAAAACTGTACAGCCAAAGTTGGTTAAACAGGTATTGAATAAGATTTTGTTGATTTATATACTGAGTTTATATCAGAATCTGAAATTGGTTCATGGAGAACCTCACTCCAGAGTGTGTTCCCTGCTGCACTCATGGTATGGTAATGTTCATGATCTGATTGTTCTCCTTGTGGGTTTATTCAGCTGGTTGAATGTTGTACTTTTACAGGAGAAAAAAAGAAAAGCAAGATGGAAGTGTCCATTTTGAAGATAATGGACTTTTCCAGGCTACTTTGTTTCTGTGGAAAGACGTGACATGTTAAAGTGTTTAACATCTGGGAGCATCTGTCCCTGTAGTCCAGCCTGTGGATTAACTGAGTACTAAACTGCCATCCCACTTTCATAGAGATTTAGAGAATGAACAGCAAGTGCTTAACTGTTTTGACCCAGCCTTATTTTAGAACTCCAGGATATGTAATCAAATGCTAAATATATTTTCAAATATATGTATGCATGTGTCAATTTTTATTTTTTTTTTACATAAGACCGTAATTACGTAACAATTGGGCTTTTTTAGTTCAAGACAATGTAGTTCAGGAAAGGTACTTAATTTGATAGTGCTGTGAAACCTTCAGAATTATTTATTTGTGTAAAAAGGCTAGCATTTAACTTCTATAAATTAATTAGTTTTAAATATTCAAGTAGATTAATTATTGTAGTCTAATCCCCTGATGATTTAGTCTCCCTTTCTACCAATGTGACATGCATCTAAAAATGGGACGTACCGTTTCTGTGAATATGTGTAGCTCAATGTTCTGCTTTGTTTTTCTGCTCAGTTTTACTTTTTTTTTTTTGATGGCAGAAAATGACAGAGGACTTTCACCTGCTACTTTTCATGTTAAGATAGTTCTGGAGTAGTTTCCATTGTATTCTTTTTCTTGGGTAGTCAGGTGTTGTCTTCTAACATGAAATTTTAGATCACTTCTAAGAAGTTTGTCAAGGGCATTAGCTTCCTGGAGATGAGATATCTGTTTTTTGCGATGCTGCCAAGATTTTAAAGTCTTTAGTCAGCCTGAAATCTTTCATCCACTGTTACTTGTAGGAGTAAGTCACAGCGGTTAAGCAATTTTTTAATATTTGCTAGAGAATATAACAATGTGAGAATGGATAAGCAAGCATACTATCCCTTCTATCTGTGTTTGGCACAGATGGTTCCTTAATACATTAATTCCTGAGATATATTTCTACAGTGACAGGTCACTGTGCCTTACAAAATGATCATGCTTTATAACAGAGAATGATTTTTTTATTATTATTTAGTATTTGATGGTAAGTGTTGCTTAGGAGGTTTGACAATTCAATGCTTATTCATATCTGTATTTTTAGTGTTAAAATTAGTAATAGCATAGAAAGCATCAAATCTGTTAGTCTGTAATTTTTACATTCAGGAAAGTTTTGAGGTTTTGTATGAATATTTAAACCCAGTAATTTATGGTATCTTTTCTTTTTAAGGAAGATTGGTGATATCACTGAAACCAGTGCCTGTGTGACTCCTTTTTTTGTGGCATGACTAGTTCTGTAATGGTTTGGTACCTTTTATGTAGCGTAACAGTGGAAGTAACATTGAGAAAATTATTGAGGACATCACTAAGATACAAGTTTGAGCTGTTAGGAAGTGGACATTCCCATTGTATCAACACTGCAAGATTTTTTAATTGATGTGCAGAAATCATCAAATTTTAGTTTTGGATGATTGGATTATTGTTCTCATAAATTCCCAGTTTCAAAAATGCAATCATGAATACACAATCATATCTTGATGCCCTTTAAACAGTTTATCTGGTTGTGACAAAGTGAGCTAAAGGTTCAGCCTGGGGTAGGACAATAGTGGATCCTAGGGTTACTATGTGATAATCTCTGTGGGGAGAGCAAACTCAAGCTGTTATTTAGCCTAGAATAAAGCAGAAAAAAATGTTGTTCTCCTGTAAAATGGTTGTACCTTGGAGAAGAGGAAGCCCTTGGTAGCTGTAGTCTCGGCTGAGCTGGATGGCACCTTCTGTTACCATACCTGGGCAGAGAGGTGCTCAGCGCTGGTGGTGCTGCTAAGGAGAAGCTGTGCAGATGTGGGACTTCTGTGTGACTCTTCTGGCAACTGCATCTTGAAAAAAAAAAACTTGACAAAATCCTCTAACTCACTGATGTTAGCTAGCAGCCTAAGAAAGAATTAGGGAAATGAACAGATCTCTCTGTGGCTGGTAATTGGTAATGACATGTTGCAAGGCACATTGCTCCGCTCTCAGAATGCAGTGAGATGACTTGCTTAGGGGTCACTGGGTCACTTAGGGGCAACTGCTGGCACCTCTTCTCCAAATTTGCAATTTCCCTGAACAGTTCTTGGGGCCTGAGGCTGTGAGGGCTACACTTGTAGCAGCCTTAGAATGATCCTGAGGTGACCAGCACATGGGTGCCCAGACGAGAGTGGTGTGGAAGGAGCAATGCTGGTGCAGTGCCATGCTCCCCTTGCAATGCCTTTTGCAGCCCCATTGCCCATGGAGCTTAGGTTTTGTAGCTCTTGAAAACCTACCTCTTAGGGCAGCCCTCAAACACAGAACTTGCAGCAGAACTGCAAGCTGACAATATTATATGGATTACCAAGTGGATTGTGATTACTAATTACTGATTTGACTTACCTCAAATGAATTCAGAGCTGTTTAAGTTCTATCTATCTAAATTATCTGTCTAAATTCTATCACCTACTAAAAATCTGTATGCTATGAAATGTGCTGATATTAGTAACTAATGTCAGTAAAATCTAGTCTTCATTATGTTTTGCATGGATGCTTTGAGAGTTTTCTTTGTAATTTTTATGATTTTCAAAACATAACATAAAGAAATCATCTCCCATGTATGTGTTTGTTCGTATGTATGTGTTTTCAAGGGAAAACTTCATGATGTTCATCTTTTATTTTGCAGTCAAAACCTGTTGCATTTGCAGTTCGGACAAATGTTGGGTACAGTGCAGCTCATGAAGATGATGTTCCAGTCCCAGGCATGGCCATCTCATTTGAGGCTAAAGATTTTCTTCATGTTAAAGAAGTAAGTAAAACCAGAGCAGTAAGTGAATCACTCTTTAAGGGAATACTTGAGTAATAGTGCTACTATTTTGCAATTTTGATAACACTTCACATTGCCAAAGCACTTTACAAATGTTAAAGAAGCTAACAGTGTATAAGGAATTAAAATGCTATTCTTGTAGAAGCAATGGCAGAAATTTCTTACAATCAAATTAATGAAGTTCAGAAAGCAAGTACTTTTCTTCCCTAGTAAAAATCACTTATTTATAGGTTTAAATGGCTCTCTCTAACTATCCAGATATGAAACATTTCTGTGTTTTTTCTAGTCTGGTACTGTGAGGGTTTGTTGTGATTCAGCAGGCAAGGGTTGCTTCTCCTTTATTTGTGTGACTGCATCTCAATCAACCCCAAATTTCTCAGGTCTCCTATTTGTTTACTGAAGATACTTCCCTGGCACAGACAATATTTAGTTAGCAGTCACATGCTGAAGAACTAGAATGATGTTTCAAGATAATTGCAACTGTCAATAAATAAGCTTTGCATTTGCTGCATTGGTTTTCTTGTCCTGTAGTTTGGTTTTGACAATTTTAAATTTTTATAGTTTCAAACACCTAAAGTAATTCTCTTTCTCTGCTCCTTGCAAGACACTCCCAAAGAAATAACTTGATAACTTTCACATGCAGGCCCTCCTCTGTAGCCTGTTGCTCCCTTTTGAATAACTCATTAATTTTCAAAGGTTTCTTAGCTTTTGGTCATATTCCATTGTGGTTTGCCTCAAAATAGTCCTTCTGGATATGGAAATTTATAGGAAAAGAAGTAGAAGGTTATTTAAGGTTGAGAGCAACCTAGCCATGCATTTGAAATTATGTCTTTGCCTCATTTTAGACTATTGAAAAATCCTTCAGTAGTTATGATAGATGATGCACAATGATTCTGCTAGCACAGGTGCTTTGGGAAAGAAAGAAAGATTCCTAATACAGAGATAGAAATACAGGTGGACAAAGACTAAAGAAACACAAGAAACAGACTTGGCTAATGATTGTAATTTTTCATATATATTAAATACGCAAAAAGAGAATAATTTTGATTCAGATTGTATATGGTGAGGGAAATATGCTTTCTGACTGATGATAGTGTGAAAGAATTGCTCTGCTCTGTCATGTGACAAAAGAGGAGATGAGCAGGCATAGCGTCCTGGCAAGAGAAAACCATCAGCCTTCTCCAGTGAGTCTTGAAGCACTGGAAAATGCGGCTCAGTTTGGTTAGATAAAATGGTTTTGCGTAGTCATCTATTCCATCTGCACTTCAAATGAAGTGGTAATCTCAGACTTTACATCAAGTGTTTCCCCTGTTTCCATATAAACCAGACACACAGGGTTAGCAGTTTTCTGTTAAAAGTTAATGCATTTTTCTTCACAACACAACTTAGATATATATATATATATATGTGGGAGAAAATCTGGAAGGAAAAGTCTCCTGAACTTTTCTGTATCTCCAAAATGGCTTGAAAGGAAGCTTAGCTCAGCTGAGTTCTTATATTGTCTGTGGCTGTGTGTATCACTGAGGGATGAAAAAATAGATTAAAATGTTCTTGCAACCCCAGGTGTAATAGAATAGGCATTCTGTGCTGATTGCCTTTTAAAACACCTGGTTTTCTCTTTAAGCTGTCAAGGAGAGGTGGTTGTCTATTGGTGCTAGTCCAGAGATGGGTTGGGAAGGGACCAGGCCAGCTACACCGCTGGAATGGCGAGATGGCAAGGGATCCACTAGGAGTCAGACTTGGACTTAGACTCTTGCCCTGCATTTGGCAGCAGCTGCTGTGTCTGGGAGGGTTGAAGCTCCTTCAGAGGCTGCTCCAGGCCCAGCCCTTCCCTGCACAGCCATGTCCTGCCCCTCCATCTTCTGTGCCATGCCCTACTCCTCCTCCAGGGCTCTGTATCCCACCACGTATTGCTCCTACAGTACTTTTGGTGCTCCCTTCAGGTAATGCTGGAGGAACTGAATTATCTAAACTTTAATTATTTATGCAGATTAAAGAAAAAAACCATATGACTATAAAATGCAGTGTTGCTTATAGATATACCTAACTTTTTGCTAGAAATAAAGAAAGGTAAGTTCATCTCCAGTAGCTTCTGCCTGCATGATGATGCCTTACTGGACCAGTGCTGTCCTCTTCTTGTCTGCAAGGGCTGTTCACCGATTTGTGCTGCTGAGAAGGCTCAAACAAGGAGAACCTCAGTTCAAAATGTACATGGACAGCGATGAAAAGTACTGCAGTGATTGAGTATGAGGGAAATTTATCTTCATTATTCAGTTACATTCATTAAAACTCAGTACAGATAAGGATGACGGATTCCTTCCTGCATAAAGAAACTGCTGCATCATAGTTACTTAGGAATCTTTTGAGGCTTTAATGCATGGTCATAATTTTGCTTTGTGTTTAATTAATTTTTGTGTTTCCCTTGGCACTCCAAACACAGATAAATTACAGAGAATCACTCACCCCAACCAGCACTTTGAGAACTGGACACCACTCTACCAAGATTTCAAAAAAAAATTAAAATTAGAAATTATTGTGTGTGGTATTATTGACTTGAAAAAGTATCTTATACTTTTCGTATACTGACACACCATTTATCTTTGAGACCTTGCACAAGTGTTTTCCACATGCTTTTATTTCTTTGCAAAGAAGAAATTCCTATGGATTTGGGATTTCTGTCGTTTCTAATAAAATTAATATTGTTGCATGGTAATCTGTTTTACTATAGGACAAAATAGTGACTGTTCAGATTATAACTTAACGGTGGTTTTTAATAATCTGTCTCTTCCTTTTACCAAGTTTATGATTTAGTTAGCCTTTCATAATGAAAGGTTATAATTTTAATAATACATTTCAATCTAATACAGCTTTGAGAAACTGCTATTCCAGAGTAGCCCCCTATGAAGTGCTGGTATTCTTACTCATAAAGGCATCCCATTGGATGAATGTTATAGATCTCCTTATGTTTTATAAGCTTTAAAATGCTTTTCTTTTAATCTCTATTTTTGTTAGCTGGAATATCTTACAGTTGGTCTCAAGTACCACAAGATTTCTATCGTTGCCAAAGTGAAAGATAATACTGCAGTGTAGGTTGTGTATCAGTGATCCACCAATGATGGTAAAATTAATTTCTTTTTAGGGGAGCCCACACATTTTACACATTTTATTCTTAACTGTACACTTGTTAAAGCTACTGATTATATAATTAAATATGCACTGTAATATCTACATTAATAACTTCACATTCAAGAAAACTACTTTTTTCACATTCAGGTGTTCTCTTAAAGTTTCATAAATATTCCAGATTACCCAAAATACTTATTTGATGGTAGTTATTCCCACAGAACACCAAAAGTATTGTGTGTGGGGCCCATGTACCATGAGTGACCTATTCTCCTTGAAAAATGGTGAATAAATAAGAATGGAAAAAGCAAGTAGTTCTGCTATAGAGACCTCTGCAAAACAACCAACCTCCCCTACACATAGTGAGGGGGTGTGTATGAATACAGGTGTTGAATTAAAGTAGTCAATATCTCATATTTTACAGAGTTGAAATTCAGTTAATTGGACTATCTGGTGGACTTGTGTAATTGTTAGGTTTTTTTATTTATCCAAAGATGTCTCTTCTTGTGGATCTATCACAGTAAGTTTAAGATGCAGATCACATGAGCTATCTAAAGTAGCGTATATACAAGCAGCTGATTTCAACATTATTTCGGAAGATTTTAGTGAGAAGTGGGAGAATTTGAGAAGTAGTACTTTTTTATTTTAAATAGAGAACTGAATAAAATGGAATAAAAAATACATTATTGCAGATCTATAAAATTTGTAGCAGTAGATGAGAGTAGATCCTAAGTCTCTGGTGTCCACCAAGGAGAACCATGAAGGGAGAACAAAAGCAGCTCTCATGTATGAGAGGAGAAGACTGTGAAGCAAGAAGAAATAAAGATGATGAAATGGGTAGAGTTAAAAACCAGGGAGAAACATGAAGTCTTTGCAGGAAGATTTCCACTTAAGGAATGTGGATTTTAATAATTTGAAAGGAATAATTATTTTAATGTATTTCTGAATATTACCACAATTCTTCATTGGCATAATAACATAGCACAATGATTAACTGCAGGGAAGAACTATAAAAAATAGCATACCTGCAAATTAAAACTAATAACAAAGTTACCACAGATACAGTAATTTCTTAGTATGTTACCTTTTTTTT
>VXBQ01014197.1:521158-583728 GCA_013400175.1 Phainopepla nitens | reverse complement strand
GGTAAAAGAAGGCTGTGAAATAGGATTCATACCAAGCCCAGTCAAACTAGAAAACATGAGGCTGCAGCATGAACAAAAGGCAAAACAAGGAAAATTCTACTCCAGGTAATAACAAGAAATCACTAATAATAGCAACATTGTCTGTGACACAACTTGGAAATTGATGCTGTGTATCAGTCATATATATGCTTAATTATTGTTAATGGCAGCTAAAAGCACTTTTAATCCATGAAATAATTAATTATATTATTTATTATATTATTTATTTTATAATATATAACATTATTTTATATATTATATTGTTAATTAATAAGCTTATTAGTGTCATTGCTATTTGGGAGAAAAAGTAGATATTTAGATTGGCAATCTCTGGTGTCCTACAACTGAAATTGTTTCCTTGTTTTTTTCATAAAAGAATTGCTAATATACATTGCAGTGAGTACATTTACTATGTGCTAGTAAATTTTTTGGCTTAAAATTGATTTATCTAAATTCTGTAGCATTTTTTACTTGTTTTGATGATCTTGTTATTTCTAAACACATTTAAAGCTCATTTTAGAAATTACAGAAAATGTTAAGATGAATTTACTTGTACACCAAAGCCAGTGCCTGTTAGCTCGTAGGGAAAAAATAGTCTTGTCAAATTCATTGCCTACAAATACAGCTTTTAAAAGCACTACATTTTATGATGGAAGTTTCATGTCAAGTCATTTGTTATCTCTGACTGCAGCTATCATTGCATAAGAAAAAGGATTGTTTATAGATATTCTGAACAATTCTACAAGATAGAATAATGTCACCTTTACTGTCGAATTCTTAATAGTTTTCTAGCAACACCTGTGGAAGCAAATGTCACTTGTTTCCCTTTGAGTATAAAAGAAACAAATATACCCAGTGTATTTGAGTGGGATGGACCTGGAATTGAGCTAGGAACCATTCGGGAAGCCAGAAATGCTTTCCTGTCTCCGTAGGAAGGGCAGCAGAGTTTGTAGAGCTTGTCTAGAGTAGGACACGGTGACTGTGCAGTGCTCAGCTGCATCCAGCAGCTGTGAAATGCCTTTCCCATGAGTGCACTGTCCTCAGCAGAAGGATGCTGGATTCCTTATTCCTCTAGTGACACTTCTGGGACAGCCAGATCTGTCCCAGTGATTTGGTTCCTTTTTAAATCATAGAGGCTTCCATTCTCCAGAAATTCTCACTGAAGATAACATTGTCCTACACCACAAATGCATTAAGTTAGTGCTTATTAATATTTTAAGATAGAGAAAGTGGAAACTGGTACTATCATGTGAATTATTTGAAAAGTGAAATAGCCTTTCTTACCTTCTTTTCAGAGCTTTTTTCATTATGGTAACTGAAATAAAAAGACGAGAACTGTTATTTCATTTTCACAACTTGGATAGGTTTTCACAAAACAGAACTTGACAAAATCTTAAACTGCTTTAACTTTGTTCAAGAGATTTTTTTTCTTAAGTGCTATATTTTCTTGAGAAAGCAAAAGACTTTGTACATTAATTTAATTGAAAAGATGATAGACACAGTCTCATCTTCATTAGGAATTTATCAATAACTCCTCAGCAAAAGCAAACAGATATGCTCATTGCCTTAAGAATTTCTCTTATTAATGGCTAGTGATATTAATTAATATATTAATTAGTAGCCATATTAATTACTGAATTGTATTAAGATCATGAGGAAGTGAGAGCAGAATAAATTGCACAGCAGCAATGGAAGTATGATTGATGTTTGCAGTTCCTCAGGTCTCAATTTTGTGTGTACATTTTATGTGTACATTTTGTGTGAGATGTATATTTTATACGACTGCCAGAAGCACTGTTTGTCTCACAGCTAGCACCTCATTTAGAAGGCAGATAAAAAATAAACTAGATTAAATATTGAGAAAACTAGAGAACTTCAAACTAATGTATTACTTTACTCCAGTAAATCAGGAGGAAACTCTTCATCCAGTTTGGGTGACATCGTTCCTAGTTCCAGAAAATCCACGCCTCCATCATCTGGTGAGTAGGTTGTGAACCCTTCAGTAGAGAGACTCATGAATTCATCTGTTAAAATTATTGTACCTTTAGACCTCTTCTTCTTATTCTCTGTTCTTCATAGGTAAAACCCGAGTGATCTGTTACCAGATGAGGCTGATTGGGGTGGTTTGAAATAATGGAGTCAATGCCAGCAAGTTCAGGCTATAATAGCACTGTTAATGCACAGAATTCCCTCTTTGCTTTTACTGCAGAGTTTTGTAGCAAAGATGTATCCTACATTACAGTAGGATAGTGGAATGTTTGGTCTGGTCTGAGCACTCCTACTAAACAATACTTTCTTGTACAGGATAAAAAGCAGCAATATGTTAAGAAGTTCCTGAGAGGTTTCTGCAGTAGCATCAAGAGAGGCATTATTTTAAAACATACAGAACATTTAGTTTCACAGTTCTGATCATGAGGATGCGCTTCACATCATTCTAGGATACTGGATATTTTTTGTCTGTGGCAAATTTTTCAAAATACTATTTTATAGTTAGAGCATCAACATACAGATTTAACTTTAGTTAGGTTGGATTCAAGTGATATGAAGCAAATACATGGCAAGTTGGTAGAGGCTACTGGCATTAGCTCCATAAAAAAAGCACAGCAAAAGCTCAGAAAAAAAAATTCTATTGAATTCAGCTGCTGTGTTACTGGATATTTTTTCTTCTCATGTGCATTGTAAATACCTGAAAACAAAAATATTCGTGAGTGTTGCTAGTGCCTTGTATACTAGGGCAAAGACATGGCTCTTCCAATCATACTCATTTATATGGAGTCTCGTCTACAGAACAGGCATCTTTAAATGAACCTGAAGGTTTTGAAGTATTTACTTGGTCATTTAAAAGGGATACAGAGAAATTAAATCATCTTTTGGGAGTGGCTTCATTTGACTCAATTAATTGAAAAATATATCTGTCTTGTGAAACCATGGATTTGTTAGTAACAGCCAACTTTATTACAATTGCAGTTTGTTTATAAAAATTCCACCTCAGTTTAACTGCTCTTTCATTTTGAAAATATTGTATTTTTTACTAATGTATGTCCATAACAAGTGTGCAGAACACACCTTAATCTTTTCTTTGCTGATTGCTTTAAACTGATGTGTTTACTGTTGAGGCCAACTTTTTCAACAACTGCATTTTTGTAGTAAAACTGTCCATGGACCTATGTTGTAATTTTATAGTTAGAGCATCTGAAATGCTGTAATATTATTTGCTATCAAAGAACCACTTGAAGATCAGTACATATATTTCCAGAATGTTGCACAGAATTTAGAGTTAAGAGCACAGATATCACCTAGATTACCAGCTGACTGATTGCTACCCGTCCTCTAATTTTCATTGCATTGAGTCGTTTCTTCAGACATTGTCTTTCAAGAAACATGGTTTTCTGGAGAAAGAAGGAAATCTGTTAAAGTTTATTCAGTTACAGTGAAGATTTGGAAAATGTGTATGCATAGTGCACATTAGCTCATTCTATGATCAAAAGATTTTGAGTCTACAGTAATTTTTTTCATAAGACATCCTAAGAAAGGTGAAAGAGGCATAGTTTGTGACTAAAACAAGAACTCAAGTAACTTCGAAGCACAATTCAGTTATTGTTCCCACACCTTCTCTCTTTGAAACTATAATCAATTACAAATACATCATTATTTAATAAGTTGAAGAATACTAACTGAATAAGTTAATTTTTTTACTTTGAGTAAGGGATGGGTTTTTTCAGTATAAAACAGTGCCACAGAAAAACCAAAACAAAACAATCTCACAAATGAGATGAAGAACAGTGGAAAACAAATGAAAGAGAGGCTAATATCCATTTGAATAATCAATATTGATATAGCAAACAATCCATTCAGTCCTGTTGGGCCACATAGTTAACAGTAAAAGAACTGTCACAGGAGATGTTCCATAGTGTGAAGAATGAGAATGAAAATAGGAGATATTGGTAACTAGCTGATCAAATTCTGCGTTTCTTTCTTACAGGAAGAACTTAAGGTAACTGATTTTTCTTTACTGACAATTTTGGTTGAACATAGAACCAAAGGAGTTTTAACGTGTCTTACTGTGAGTGATTTACAGCATCTGTGCTGGCCTGTATTCAAGAAAAGATAATATGTTCTTTATATACTTATGAAGAGGATGAAGAAACAGTGTTGCTAGAAGAAAATTTTACATGATTTCTGTGGCTGTTTTTAGGAGCAGGATTATAGAAACAGGATGCAGATCTACTCACCAGGTTTTTCTTAGGAAGGCAGACTCAAAGGAACAGTAACTCAGGGAATGTCAGGCATCAAGGCATTAGATCTGTAGATAATTCAAATGGGAAAATGTACTTTATTCAAACAAAAGAGATCGCTGCCCCTAGTGTCTCTTACACCAGTAGCTGCACGCAGGCTTGACAGAAATATTTATGTGTTACATAATTTAATAGCACACGCCACTGTATTCGTTGATGTCCCAGTCATGAAGCAGATGAAATCAGGTCACTAAGATGGTTTCGTAATAGTTTGCAATGATGAATTAAGGGTTTGGATAAAGTCAATACAAATGATTCTGCTTACAGATCTATTTAGGGTTAGGCTCAGTTTGACATAATTGCTCGGCGAGATAAGAGCGTGTTACCAGAGAGAGTGGAGTGGAGAGTTGGGTAAGATCTTCACACACAAGGGAGGTGTTGTACACATTTGTGGTTCACTTTTGTGCACCTACTTGCTTTCAGAATACAGGTTTAAATCACTACTTAAGATGAGGATTGATTGTTGTAAACAAGAAAGGTTTTGTTTGGTTTTGTTTCATTTTAGATGGAGTTGACAGGTATCTGTTCTACTCAGCATTCAGGATAGTATGGCCTTGCATTTTGAAAGTGTATTTATTACTGAGTCTGTGAGGATTTCTGTTGAAACTGTTATTACTTACTTGCTAGAAAGGGTAAATAATTTGTAGTATAAGCATTTTTTGTTATATATTCTTTTGGGATAGAGATTGAACAGTAACGGTTTATTGTATTCACTTCCATTTTACCCTGCCTACATCCTCACTCTTTACATAGAATCCATGTTTCTGAGCTAAGCTGGGATAAATTTCCTTTCTTCTGCAATCCATTGTTTTTAGTTTTCACTTTTAGTAGATCTGTGTTTAATTATTTCTGATAAATGTATCTTGTGAGTACAATGCATTTTTATTTAAAGAAATTAAAAATGCCAATTGTTGTCCATCCTGAGATAAATGTAGAAAACATTGTACCAATATCTAGCTGATTTTGTTGTCAAAAGTGATTTTTCTTCTACTTCTTCATTTCCCATAGACACAGTAGTGAAATTTCAAATTTCAGTTGATGTTACCCATTTTCAATTAGTGTTCGTTGCTAGAAAATAATCCAAATGTTGTTGACTAAGTTTTGTTGTTTACATTGGTGGAAATCTATTTATTCCAGTGAATACTTTGGATTTACACTGGTGTAACAAGAACAAACTTGGCCATTGGTCTATTTTGTAAATGTTACAGTAGCTGTTACAGATTACCTTCTGTCTTCTAATCCTAATGTACTGCACCTTTAAATTTTTCCCTTTGTTTTATTGTGTTTTTTTCTCATGGTTGACTTTTAATTTTTATTTATTTGTTTATTTATTTATTACTCTGGGCAATTTTATTTCTCTTTACCTGTAATTTCCTTTTTAACCTATCTTTACTTTCCCTTTCATCTGATAATTCTGAATTGTTTGTCTGTACATAGCTGTAGACATAGATGCCACTGGCTTAGATGCAGAAGAAAATGATATTCCAGCAAACCATCGCTCCCCCAAACCCAGTGCAAACAGTGTAACATCACCCCACTCCAAAGAGAAAAGAATGCCCTTCTTTAAGAAGGTAACACTGACTTCCAAGCTCCCATCTGTCCACCTGCTCACCTGCACTGCGTCGCATTTCTAGTCCTGTTAAGTGTCTGCGTCCTCTGACAAGGCAATAACATGCATGCTCTGTGTTTCTTTGTTTCTTTTCCATGCTGCTGTAGCTAAGCAGAAGCAGAAATCGGTAAGTTTATATTGACATCGCCTGTGTTTATCCTGCCACTGGCATCATTAGCATTACGACTCCAGATGAACAATGCAGCCATTCTAGAATTAAGGATGAAGAGATGTGTTGAGCTGATACTGGATTCATTACAGGAAAACAGGCAAAAGTTCAGTGTGTCTGTGGAACTCCGCTACATACTTATCCTTTTTGATGGAATAATAGGACACACTTAGAAGGCCTTCTAAATGTTTGAGAAAATGATTTATAGCATTGTAATGCCCCTCTCTAGTGCATGTTTATTCTTTCTGTATCTTTCTCAAGTTGTTTTTTTTTTTCTTTATTACTCAGTCTGTTGAAATCATTATTGGAATCTATCAGATACTCAGTTTGGACTTAGGAAACAAATTGTCAAATTTGTTGTATTTTTAATTTAGTCTGTACTTAAGCTTCGAATTCACTAGGTGCAAAGTCTGCAAGTGCACAAGACCAATGGAAAACCTCAGACTTGTTTTGACAGTTTACTTCAAGTTTTTCTTGTTGTCATGTATAAATTATCAGCCAAATGTTCTTGCCATCCCTCAGTGAGACTTTTTTAGTAACTCAGCTATTGGAAATGGTACTGGTGGTTCCCAGGAGAGCCAATGTCTCTCCATAGATAACCCAGATAACTACAGAATTATGCAATTGGCATCCTGTTGCAAAAAGCTGCAATACATTTCTAGGACCTTTGCTGGAATAAGTTAGCAAGACATTAGGTAGCTTGCAAACTATGTAGTGATATACCACATTTTGACTTTTCTGTTTTAAAATCTTTAGTCTTTGTAGCTCTCATTCATTTGGTTTTAACCACTCACTTAAATCTCCAGGTAATAACAGACTGTTATAGTGCTTAAACATTGCCGAGTGACATTGTTGTCCCTGCTGTGGATGCTCTCGTGTTTAATAAATAGGTCTTTGTTTCTGTCTCTTTTCTTGAACTCTTTTACATAGTATTGAATACTTCTCATTTCCGAAGTCACTACTACTGGCTTCAGTTTGGTCTATTAAGTCTGGTGTGGAAATCAACAGGGCATTCTTAGTTCTGTGTAATTTCTTACTTAATCATATTTTTAATTGGATAAAAATTATAAGGAAGAATAATACGTGTTGACATGTGTTGGATGCTGTCTGCATAAGCATCTTTCAAAGATGCAGCTTCTAGATGAACCACCTTAGACCTGGGTGAGGGTTAGTTCCACGTCTTTCTCTCACTCTGTGGTGCCTCTTTTCTTCCGTATCAGAATCATTACTAGTGTTAGTGGAATTTTTAATACTGACATTTACAGTACATACCGGATGGCCATCCCAATATAATCTGCATAGTCAAACCACTGAGTAAAAGCAACATGGTCAAATCTGCCAGTTTTTATCCTGAGTTCATATTTGAACTTGAATCTGCAATGAAAGCTGTATAGTTCAGTGCCAGTCTCTTAGAAAGTGTTAGATTCTCTACTGTTAAATTAAAGAACTTTAATGCTTCCATTAGATAACTTCTACTCAGTTTTCTGCTCACAGCTTCATTATTTCAAGCTGTAAAGATTAGAGAAAAAAATGCCCATTGCAACAGAACAGATTTTAAAAATACCCGATATTCCATCAAATAAGGTAATTTCTGTGTTTGCCCTGATTGTCAAATAGCTGGTTAACTTCTAGCATGAATGCCTTTGGTTAAGTCAGCCACAGTAAGACAAATCTGTTGCATCAGGGCATTCATGCTAAAAGCACTTGCAAAACTGTAATGAATTTTTCTTCTAATCTGTCTCAAATATGCTTATCAGATTATTAAAAATATTAGCAAGAACAGTGGAGGACTGCTTTTGGATAGAGGCCCAGCCTAATTGCAGGGGTTTGCTTTGAAATGTGTTGAGTCAGATTCTGTACTGTGAAAAATAAATTCATTTCATGTGCTTATGATGCCTTGGGCACTGGTATTCATTCTCATGTTATTAATTATCTTTTGAAACTACAGGTAACAAAAAATAAATTACATTGAGGGACATTCATAAAAACATTTTCTGTGGTTTAGACTGCTTTAGACTGCTGCTTGTGTAGCATTGTGTGCTGTCACTGTATAAATGTCTGTCTTTGTGGGTTTGTGTTTTGGAATGTATATACTCGTTTTAGTGTTATTGCAAAACACCTTGGGATACATTGAGTTCTGGAACAATGAACAATGTCTGTATTCTGTGATCTTGACTGATGTATTTGTACTATGTAAGCATTTGAAAAATAGATTTGGCATTTCTTTTCTGTAATGCCCACACATTTCTGGGTTTGGATTTCAATCTTTTTTTCCCAAGACAAAGATAAACCAGAACCTTATGAACAAAAGTCTCTTTCTGCTAAGATCCTATTCATGGTAATATATATTGAACAGCCACTTACTAAAGAAGATATATATACCAAACTCAACAGTTAAATTTTTTTTATATTTTATTGGGATAACAATATAAAATTTTTGCACTCCTTTAAAGGAGGCAATATTTTTATCTTTATATGTTAGAATACTTTTTTAGAAATTGTGCGTGATACATCAGTTAGTATTTTGGTAAATACCAGAATCCATTCTTGGGTGGTGACAAGAACTTCCCAAAGTGGAAGAAATGCTATCCCAAGCTCTGCTTATGATAATTTTCTAGAAATACTAACTTGATCAGTCATTATTTTGATTTACTTTGTAATTGAATTGTGGGTGCAAATGTGGATGTCAGATTGAGTGCTGCCATGGGAATTTGCAGTGATGTCACAATGTTTTTTCAAGCAGTGGGCAGATCTGAACATTAAAAGGGAAAAAAAAAAAAAAGATGCATTATGCTTTTCTCATCACCTTTTGTTTTATTTTTCTCATTCATAATTCCCTGTATAAAATTTCTGATGAAAACAGATGTCACAGCTGTAGAATTCATAATTTCAATTCATTAGTTGTTGGAAATAACCTTTTCAATTTACCAGTTAGGAATTATGCAGTGGGAAATGTGCATGACCCAGAATAGAAGTTTTTAACTATGCAGAGTAAATATGAAAACAGTAGGAAACCCTAAAGTCAAAGATAGGTTTTTTCAAAATAAATCCCTGAACCTCTTATGTTCTTATCTTGTGCTGCCAGTTGCTGAGAAAAGTTAATGAATCTGTGGTTCCTGTGACATTACTGGAAATTCAGAGTTCCTAATACTGTAAAGAGTGTGTAATACTTTCTCTAGGTGCTGTGATGCTGAAAACTTTTTCTATTTTGCAGACAGAGCACATCCCTCCTTATGATGTAGTGCCTTCTATGCGACCAGTAGTTTTAGTGGGGCCTTCTCTGAAGGGATATGAGGTAATTGATTGTTGTAAATGGTTTCATTTTTGATAAAATACTGTGCTTCATCTGTATTTGATAATTTATAACTTTGGCAAACATTGGACAGTTTTTACTCCTACTGAATAGCTGCTTATTTGTATTTTACTTCATGTCAGAATTGAGATTAAGAATAAATTGCATTCCAATCCTGTTGTTCAGGTACAAGATTTACTGTCAGCTTTATTATATAATATTATTAGCATTAACTATTATGAATTTTCCATGCAATTATTAATTTGTTGGTTTTTTTCTTCTAGGTAACAGATATGATGCAAAAAGCATTATTTGATTTTTTAAAACATAGATTCGAAGGGCGGTAAGTACTTTGCAATGTGAATATACTTCAGGTTCCATTTGATTACTACCAGGTTTTTAAGGAATAATAACAGTGGACAAAATTAGGAATGACAGCTAATTCCTTGATCAGAGAACTATAGTGTGGATTGGAAGTTTCCTTGACAGAGCATGCTGAGGTTGTGTTGCAGTGGGAAGCGTTCTGGGGCATATATTTGTTGAGAGTGGAAAAAAATGTCGTCTTCTTGATGACTGTGATATTCACACTCCAAATTGCTAGATATTTATCTACAGATTCAAAAGTTATTTTAAATATTTTTTCAAGTGATATCTCATCAATGCTTCCCAGGTGTTGAGGAAATTGACAAGAGCCATGGTTCCTCCTCAGCTCTACTTCCTTACTTGGTATACAACTTGGAAAGAGTGATATGACTATTCAGACTATCTGGTGTATGGGATTATCAAGCTTTTTATCCCTCAAGATAGGAGCTTGGTTTGACAGTAGCTCTGGGCTCTATAGTGAGAAGTTTCAAAAGGACTGGGATGAAGGGGTGGGGCAGCTGAAATATGGTCACCCTCAGCAGCAGACCGGCTGCACTCTCTGGGTTCTGATCCGAGTGATTGCCGCACACTAGACTGTAACACAATGGGATTTGTATTTGAGCCTTCAGGCATTACTGTGGTACAAATGTCAAATGATAGTCTGTCTCTAAAAGCAGTGCCTTAGTCTGTAACTCCCAACATCACAGACTCATGGAGCAGAGACATCAGATGCATTCTCCAGACATGACCATATTGGTATTGGATCAAGCACCAGATTAATATGTCCCAATGGGTTGACACTGGGAGGAAAAATTGTGAAAATAGGAAGATCTTATAATAATATCTGTAACTTCAAGGAATGTTCTGTTTAGTTTGGAAGTGGACAGATCCATAACACTATTCTGTGTGTCCTGCTGCTGCCAAAACTTTGAAGAGGGATCTTGAGGTTTTTTTGTCAATAGCTTCAGTTTTTTAAAATACCAGGCATTGTGGTTTAAGCTGGTGGATTTTCTCAGTCAGAATAGTGATGTCAATACCTAACCCCTTTAGTATTCCCTCTTTATATTAGTCAGGATTGTCGCACCCTAAATAACACACCTTCAGAACTGGAAGTTAACAAAACGTTTGTTGCAAGCAGAAGAAAATTATTGCATCATTAAGCATTTTAGAGCGTGTCAGATATTCAGTTGTAGATCGAGCTGTGGCAGGGTGAATCCACATATACTCTGTAAATAAAATTTATGTCTGCAGTAGCAGATTTAAAGCATCCCAAACTTCAGTAGCAATTGGGATCATTGCTTAAGGTCCTGAACACATTTGCACCAGAGATTCTCAGATTCATGCCACTGCTTTGAGCTGCCACACTGCTGTCCCTGCTCTTGTTGCAATTGTTTCACAATATGAATTTACACATCCTTTGTTTTGAGAGCAGACTTGGTCCTCTTGATGTCATGTTTCTCAAAGACAAAAATATGTTCTCAGAAAGATGGTAAAGAGTCTTAAAATGAAAAATAGTGTTTTTTGTAGATAAACAGACTGATAGATCTAGTTCAATATACCATCATTTCATTTAAAAAGGCAAACATTTTTTATCGCCTGTAGGAAGAAAGACTGGCAGGAAAAATCCAAATCAACACAAAAAAACAATAAACTGTAAAAGTTTGTAGTGTCCTTCCATTAGCAAATAAAGAAAACTAATAAGTATCTCAATATACATGCTTGATTTAATTTTAAGACAAATGGCATTATCTGTGAGGAGCTGTGCCAGAAATCACAATCTTTGGTTGTGCTTTTAGCTTAAGCTATATCACACCTAGATTTTCAAAATTATATCAGTAATCAGTATTGTGCACATTATTCTGTTTTTTCCTATTAACTTCTGGCTCTGTTACATTTTTTAGATAAGTGCATACACATGTTGAGTTCATTGGGAAATGGCCTCTTGGATTACATTTCAGATCAACAAACAGCATCTGACTGTGCTTGCTAGAGAGGAGCCCTCCCACTTCTTAGCAAATCCATTTCCTCTTTTAAATTGCAAGTAAAATCTTACAAGGAGGAACAAGGGAATATTATCAGTCTGATTTAACTTTCAGCACTGGAAAAATATGACCTCTAAACCTCATTAGACCAGAGAGTTTGAAAAGGAACTTAAGAGTGTGCATTTTGACCTTGTAAAGCAAAACAAACCAAAGTAACTGTTTTCCAGGGAAGAAGAATATTAAGAAGATTATGTAGCAAGTCAGTGCAAACAACTCAAAGTAACCTCTTCTTTCTTGGCTCATCTTTTCTCATAAACACAAAACTGAGCCTGCCAGATTGTCAACCTAGACTTTTCAAATATATGCTTCTCCAAGTTACAGTTCCTATTTTTAGGTGGCTAGCATATTGCTAGCATGAATCTTTATAAAATTACAGGTAGCTCTTGCACTCTATTAGAAAAACACATGCTAGTAAACTGAACAATAAAAAAGCCGAAGCACTCCAAATCAAAACAAAAAGCCCCTGAGTTATATTGCTGGACTCGTTCCCCTGATAAGCCTTACATTTGCCATTTAATTGTGCATGTCTCTAAATGACTTACAGGTATGGCTGAAGTAAGCCAGATTGTCATTCAGCGCCATTCAAGAAGTCAGGGAAGGGAGAAACCAGCCTGTTCATGCTGGGGATACTGGTGAAATGTCAGAACCTCACCACACCTGGAGACCCCAGGGATGTCCCATCTTCTGCAGCGTCCCTGACCTCCTCCTGCCTCCCCTCTCTCCAGGCATGTGCAGGAGGATGACTTATCAGTAGTCACTGTAGCACTATTAAGTTAGATAAAGTTTTTGCTCTGTTCACATTGGGTGAAACACGCTGTGCTGCTGAGAACTTATTTTCCTGTAGTCTTAGCCATCTTCTAGTGTTAAATGAGAATTCTTCCAACATCCCTGAAAGATAAATAACATTCAGTACTATTTTGCTGTATTTATTTTGCAGTATATCAATTACACGAGTCACAGCAGACATCTCGCTTGCCAAACGCTCAGTATTAAACAATCCCAGTAAGCATGCGATAATAGAGAGATCCAACACGAGATCAAGCCTAGGTAAGTACCTGTAATGATGCTCTCTACAAACTGCCTGTGAAGTATGCTACTCTCATTTCATGTGTGTGATCTAAAAATAGCCTTCTCTCTGCTGTGAGAAAATCACAGTTCCCATAATTCAGAAATCCTGGCACTACAAATAATTTTAAAATCACTATCATGTAAACTTCCTATAGTGGTGATTTTGGTTTATTCTTCTTATGCTCAGGTTTCGTGTTTTGCTGTTTGCCTCAGTGGGGAGAGGCAGCCCTCCATATAAAGTCTGAAGACATGTTCTTCTGGTTAAATAGAAGTGACAGTTTTCAAATACTTGGAATTATATAGATATTATTGATAGTATGCATTATTTTTGATGAGATAACTCGTAGTGGTAGCTACTGACATGAAGGCCTAAAAAAATTATCAAAGTGCACATTTTATGAATTTTGTATCAGTTTAAACTAATCGTAAGGTTGGTACAAAAAAAAGGAATAATGCAATAAAGGAGATGTTTTTAAAAAACTGTGTGGCTACATTCATAGTCTAAATATCTGTCATCTTATGTGAGTCTTTTTGTACTGAAGCTTGTCCAGTTGTATCAGTAATTAAACATTTATTACCCAGAATGAAAAATAAGCTTAGCTGGGAATTTGTAATTAAATGTAACCATTTACAGTACAAGTGGCTGCACTGGAGCTTCCCATCCCAAGCTGTCCTTAGAGTTAGGAGGAAAAGGTGGTTAGTTTGGAGTCTTCATTGCTGACTGCCTTTGCCTTTCCTCTAGAGTGAGATGTATTGTATCCAGGACTCTGCTACTGTCATTGGTGCATTCCCTGTGTAGAGACACCTGGAGATAGCCAAGAGGTCTAGGGGAAGGTTCCCTGTCTGTGGCAAGGGGCTAGAGCTAGATGATCTTTAAGGTCCCTTCCAGTACAAACCATTCTATGATTCTGAGATGAATCTTGCCAGGAGTCTACATATTCGTGTGAGGCTTGACTGAGATAAGGGACAAAAGTCTCATAACAAATCCTGCGCAAGTTCCCTAACAAATACCAGAAAAAGGGGAACTTGCTATATCCCAGGTGGATACTCCAGTCATGTTTCTGCCTTTACAGAGCTGCAGGTTCCTCTTAGTAGCCTTTGAGAGAGATTGGTTTCCCCTGAACACAGCACTGGATCTTGAAAAATTGTGAATTTGTGGAACAAGGAAGTAGTTTCATTCATTCTGTTATATAAGTTCTTAGCAGTTTGCAACAAAAAATTTCCAACAACACCTGAACATTTGTCTAATATAGTAGTACTTTTTAGAATAAGCTTCTCCACCTTAAAATTTTAGCTTTCCTTTCTTGAAAATTTGTTTAGTAAAACCGTTGCTTTCAGCTACATGGAGGCTGTGAATTTTTGCTTGAAAGTAGTCTGTAGCTTCCAAGTGTGTCTTATTTTACATTTTCAAATATCAAAATACAGTGTACTGTAACAACATAATTAATATCTTTACACACAAGAATGTTCTTCTGTGTGAATTTCATTCTTGTCACCAAAGACTGTTTAATAATCTAACGAAAAGATAGTGTCACTTGTTTTGAGTAGGACTGAAAACTGGTAATAAGTATGGAGGTCAGCTAGTCATGGAACAAACCAAACCGTGATGATTAAATTTCCAGCCTCATCTGCAAAGCTTGTGCAATTTTGCAATACTGTACAAATATATGCAGCAGTAAAAGCGTATCATTAATTCCTCATGATAAAATATTCTCATATATGTGAAACACCTATCACAAAATTCTGTACAGGAAAAAAAAATTAAATGCTGCCCAATCTGTACACCTTTATCTCATGTAGAACAGTACTCTTAAGAGCATCAACATTTTTTCTTTGTTTAAAAGTATTTTTTTAGAGGGAAGTATTTAAAATGGGAGTTCTGACAGAACACACCCAAAAGATGACAGTGTTTATGTATATATGCAAATATGTGGGTAGATGGGTAGATGTGTCTCTCTAGTTTTTATAACAGGCCTGTTATTAACCAAGATTTCCAGCTACAGATGAGGTTTTCAGTTGTGTATAATTGTTCTAAAAATAATTGATTTATGTAATAACTCCGAAGATCTTTGACTAGAGCAACTAGGTCATTCTAGAATAAAGTTAGGGCAAAAACTAATTTTATGTACACTAAAATATTGTCAAAACCTTTTTTTTTCGGAAGCTGTAATACTTCCATTGTTCTAGTAATCTAGCAGGGGTTTGAAATTTGGTAGTGAACTGAACAAAATTTCAGTTACATGTTTCTGGGCAATTTCATGAAAATAATGAGAAAACTTGACCAAATTATTAGAAGCTGCTATTAACACATGTCAAGCTTTGTATCTGAATACAGGGAAGACTCAGCCTTCCTTGGCAAGGTCCAGCAATGATGCTGAGCAGAACCTGCTCCCAGCAGACTGAATCAAAGCAGCCAAGCAGAACTGAGGTGAAAAGATGCTCATCTTTCAATTTGCAATCCCTCCTTTGCTATGCAGCATGGAGAATGGAATAAAAAGACATTTACTTTAAAGATGTTCACCTGGAGGAACAGATGGCTGGCCAGGCTAAGGCAGAAAGACAAGCAGTGAAAATGCTTTGTGGAAAAGGTTGGACTTATGGAGAAGGAGTTGGGATAGTCAAACCCACTGATAAAGCACCTCCAGGTCAGTGCTCTAGGCATGGGATAAACCATGGGAGGACAGAAATCAGACAGGAAGTCAGAGAGGGAAGTGATGTGGCAGCAGTGTTGGGAGGAAAACTGAGATAAAATAAAATAAATTGTAGTCAAAAAAGGTAGCTGCTTTTGTAAGACAGTGGGAAAACCCTTGCAGAAGGCAAAAGAAAAAAGTACAAGCATGTTACAGCCTGTTCCCTTGCCTACCTGCAATGTACCTCAGGGCAGAAATAAGAGTCAGAATCAGAAAATATCAGGGTAATCTGCTGGTAGTTGACAACATACCATTGCTGTGAGTATTTAGTTCGCTGAAGTAGAAGAGATGAGTGGCAATATCGCACTATATAGTGGAATTTTTTTTTCCGTTTTTGTGATGAATTTGCTATGAGTCAACAAAATATCCTATTAAAAGAATATTAGTAGTTCTACAAATTCCAGTAGTGCAAAATAAAGGTTAGGAAGTGATAATAATAAGACTAACTGTGCAGCTTTTTCGTGTCTTTAGGTTATGTATGCTGTGATCCAGTCTTTGGTCAAATATTTACAGACTACTTTTCCACCTTCCACAGGTCCTCTCTCTTAATACCCTCAAAAAAAAAAAAGTATAAAATAGTGTGGGGAATTGGATGCAATGCAATTGCCCCAATGCAATAGAGGCTTTTTCTGCTTCTGATACAGAACTGCTGTATAGTACTGGATTAGTTCTTTGCAGACTTCATGAAGATGGCTATTTTTTCCCAGTGTTCTTTGTATGCTTCAAGCATCTTTTGTAGAAATACTGAATACTGTAGCTGACAGAGAAGATCAAGCTTTAGATCTGTCAGATAATAGTGTATACCATCAAAATCAGCATGTTGCATGGTAATGCACTGACTTGGAGAAGGAGGATGGAAAGCCGGCAGTCCTTTACGGACTGCTGGGGCTCCTGTTGGGTACCTTGTAAAATATCAGCCTTGTGGATCCTCATTCCTCAGAAGTTCTCTTATTTTAGGCTCTGCTCTTTGCAGACATTTAACTCGGGCAGTATTCTTTTTATTCCCAGCCTAGCTCATAGAATTTTTTCCTTCTCTCAGATCAGTACTGAAACTCTGTCATGACAGTACAGAGCAGCGTCAGGAAAGTCCTGAGTCTTATTACTGACTTCTAAAAGAAGCTCCAACGTTATGTTCCATTTTGGAAGAAAGAATCCCCAGGAATCAGGATTTCCTGTATTTCTATTCTGAATATAATTTCTACTGGTAATTACTCTGAAGAATCAGGCACTGCATTTCTGAAAATTAATCCCCCCGAATTATTCATAACTTGTGATTATTCTTTGTAAATCAATTTTCTCTTTGGAATATACGAATAATTCCAGCTTCTCACCTAACTGGGATGTTTCAAAGGGAAAAATCATTCTTTTGCATATACCACCAAAGTAATCTCCACAAAATAGCCCATAAATATTTTATGCTTTCAGTTTTCAGAGAAAGATTAGAGCCATGTGTTCTAAATGAGATGTGAAACACGCATTTGACAATGAAGAGAAAGTAAATTATTCAATGGCTTCTTATCAGTTGACAGTGTATGGAGTTGCATACTGAGTGAGACAGCAGCCCTAAACGAACAACTATATCATATGTTCCTGAATGTACTCTCTTATAATATAGATCACAAAAGATTTGATTTAGGAGAGCTATTTTGACATTTTGTATTTTATTAGCATTACCTTTGCAGCCAATAGTATTCTCTACTAATACAAGTTTTATAGATATATCATTAAATCAGGGCTCACATCACATTAGTTCTTTTCTAGTATCTGCTGCAGATCTGCTCAGAGTAGTGGAAAATGAATTTTTTTCTCCACCAACATTTTCCCTTCTATAAAATAAAAATAATAGGATCTTTTCCCCAAATCACTTGTGGGGGGGAAAAGGGGGGGATGGTGGGGAAGGAAGGAAAAAAAAACCCAGGATTTAAGCAAACACTAAATTTATGCTGGTTTTTTGGTGGTTTGTTTTTTGGTTTTGTTTTTTTTTTTTGTCCAGACTATCTACAATGACTTAGTTCTGGCCTAGGTATTTAAAACTGGTATTCATCACAATAAAAATTTGTTCTTTTTAAGGAAAAACAGTATTTGGTTTGGTTTGCTCTGAAAGGGTTTTCTGGCTGCGCAGCTATGAGATGTGGGTAGATGAGTTGCTCTCTTTTCTCTCCTCCTTGAGCAGTCATTGGCACGTGGACAGAGACCTGTGTGGTTTGTTCCTACATCTGGTGTGATTTAAAAATGCCTTTTTGCAAACATACATATATATATATATATATATATATACACATATAGCAAATATAACTTAGCAAATATAACTCCCCAGAACAGCTTTATATTAATCCAAATCCCTCCTTTCCTCCAGATTCAATGGAAAGCTATTTTTTTACTCATCAAACTTTGTGTAGTGGTACCTCATGCAGCCAGGCCACTGGCTCACTTAGGAGCATGCTTGTGAGCAGGAGTTGTAACTGCAGCAGAGAAGGCTATTTCTTAGACTTCTGAAAATATTTTGTTGTTTTTAACTATTATTTTAATACGTGTTCCATCAATTACTTAAGGTAATTGATTACTTAGAAAGGTACTGTGCATGATATATTAATACCAAATACTTTTCTCTGGGAAATAAATGTACCTCTTTTTGAGAACTCTTACCTTATCACCCAGTACAGGTCTGCAATGTTCTATGTAGCACAGAAAACAGTGCAGTGAGCACCATTCTTTGGAACAATTTAACAGACAATCCAGAATTAATTTCAAAAAGACATACATCAACAATGTGATAATCAGAAATAGGAATAGCCACCATGAACTGGATTTACAGGATTGTAAGGAAGTCTCAATCAGCTTATAATGCTACACACACCTATCAACTGACAGTTTGCTTTTGTAATGGAATCAGTTAAAAATAGACTTGGGATTTGACTCATTGGAAACCAATGCTGCCACTGAATATCTAGTATAAAATTATTGTTCTCGAGAACTTTTTTAAAATAGCATCTGGCTCATAAAGATTTGGGTGGATAGTACAGTCTTATTCCTCTCTGTCCTGGTTTGAGACAGGACACTCTAATTAAACTTGTTTTGCTGTAAAGAGAAATGTTTCCTTGTCAATATTGTTACATGTTTTAACATGTGAGGTGTTAGAACTAAATTGAAGGAAAGGGCAAATTTCTTTAAAAGCCTAGATTTTTCTCCAGGAAGGTACCGTACATGGTTAAATCTTACTCATCTGAAAATCAGCCTAAATTGGCTAAGTTAAATTTTTATATGGAGACATGCCATTTGCAGAAACTGAACCAGCTTTGTGCTTTTGCTGCATTTCTTTGTCAAAAGAACCCAAACCTTTTTCTGTGTGTGTTACACTTGTTATAACCTTACCTCATGCTGTATGCTTTGTACAAAACCTGATTGTGTTGGCTTTTTCCATTCTTTGCTTCATTAATGCTCTCCCTTTCCAGATGTTTTAGGTATGTATACAAGCTTGCAAATGACTTTTCCTGCTGTTTTGTGTTCAGTGCTTTATTGTACCTTACAGAACCACTGTATGTTTCTCGCATCTGGCTCACTGACAGACAAAAGCCGATCCTGAGCTGTGTTGCTAAGTCTTCCTTTTAGAAAACCTTGCTGGTTTCCCATATTTATTTTCAAGTAATTCTAAAAATAATGTTGACATTGACAAGTAAACAGTACAGATTAGGTATTCCATATTTCTGAGATGCGTGCGCCTAATCTGTGTGTTCTAACACAGACGTGTGACCGTGGATGTCAGATGTGTCATTGTGTTCATGGTAAATCGATTGCCATCATGTGCCTGGGAGTCTGTTTATTTGCTTTCCATGTGCATATGCAGTAACCTGTCAGGCATTACATGCACCCAGTTTGCATGTGCAATTGAGCACCTACCTTTGGAAGGTTGTCTCTAAAAGGTGTATAGAGCTTCCATTCACATCATTAGGTTGATACCCCAAAGCTTTGTCTTCTGAAAATGAAATATAAATGCTCAAAGAAATAGTAGTGGATTAGCTGTGCAAATTTCAGCCTTGTGATTTTTTTTCCTTGATATTTGTGTGAGAAACCAATTGAATGCTTGAAACTATGATAACAATTTATTGCATTGTCAGGTAACAATTTATTTGTTAAATATATATGTATATATATGCTGTATGTTATATACATATATGATATTACTATGTATTCTCCATGTCTGGTAATTTAACAACAGTTCTGGTATTGGATAAGTTTCAAGTAAAGGCTTCATCAAGTACAAATCAAAGATAAATTTAAAAGGGTGCTAGCTAGGCCTCATAAAAGTCCTTCATTACTTACAGAGGCCAAGGAACAGGAATGCAAAATTTAGACTTAACCAAGAATGTATTTCCTTCCCAAAGTCTCAGAGATCTAATATAGTTCAAAGAAAATAAAGGAGATGTTCAATGTGTTAGGGAAAAATCCTGATTGTCCCTTTATAATTTCATGTTCAAGATAGCTGTGAGAAATGTCCATAACTCTCACTCTCAAGTTCTAAATATGTTAACCTGGTAAACCTGAACCTGCCTTGAACCAGAATGCAGTAAAATAGCAGCTAAGAGCTTCTGGGTTTTAATGAGGATATAGCTATACTTCTTTTTGCCCACAAATGGGGAAAGAGCAGCATGAAGTTAGTGAACCTGTTATAATTTATCTGTCTCACATGTCCCAAAATACTCTTTTATCCTGCTGGGACAGCCATGATTTTCTTAACATCTAAGGTCAGAGTTTCCCTAATGAATTCTTTGGGTAGTTTTATATTAGAAGTTTGTTACTAACTTTCCAGTATTTTAACTTACATGTAAGGTTTCGATACAGTATAGGCAAAGCATTTTAATGAAATTTCCTGTGTGTTTTCAAAGGGTATATGAGGGGAAAAAGATTCTTGATTTCTGTAAATTAGAGATAACTCTTAGCAACCTGTCCTTATATTGTCTCATGATACTGCACAGAAATATGTGTGATTGATAATTGCATTGAAACAAAACATGTGCTCAAAACAAAGTAGGGTAGCAATGTGTTAGAATAATTTCTAAGGTTATGGATGTCTCTGTAATAGACAGGATACTTTGATAGGTGAATAAAAATATTTTTAGCTAGTTAGCTATTTCTTTAATAGTACAGTTTGGTTCTCTTAAAACTATTCACACTGTAGGTTGAATTGATCCAGGTTTTTTTCTTTCTCTTGGGCTGGTGGAACTGATTAAAGTTGGTGTCTGTGTCCCCATTTTATCCAAGACTAAAAGTTTGCGATGTTTAAGCAGAAGGCAAAGGAGTCTGGGTTCAGTTCTGTTCTCTGCTAAGAGAGGCATGGACTCATCATTCCCATTGCCATGACAGGGCTGTGATCACCTTTAGGATGGCTGTTGGTTGGTCCTGCTGAGTCTTACGCACTTTGCATAATAATTAAACTTTCCTTGGAGAAGGAACTGAAATCCATGTGTTTTGCCTCCCACTATGAGCATCAGGCTGCAGAGTCAGTATCTCTCCCACTCAGTGAATACGCGAATGTTTTGTGAGTGGCACACCATCAGCAGGAGAGGTTGAATAGCCAGGGATGGAATAGTTCCACATCTTATCTGTGAGAAAGGCTGAACATTTTTATTTATGTTTGTTCTGAAAAAAAAAAAAAAAAAAAAAAAAAAAAAAAAAAAAGCAAACAAAACTGACCAAGGGACTGTGTGCCTATGTATGGACTAGCTCTGTAAAAACCTATAGCATTGCACTGAGTAATGAGGCATAGTGCACAAATACCCAAATTATTGCCAGCCTGACATGATGATATCCATTCTGAGCTCTGCAAAGACACTTGATCCCCTGGACGAAAATGAATGTTAGACTGCTTCTTTGCCCAGTTTTCCTATTACACTTACTCCTTAACAGAGTAGTAGGGGAGCTTGATGATAGGAGCAGTGCTCTGCTGCTGCAAGGCACCTTCTGGAGCTGCTGTGGTTCTTCCTGGCACAGTCATTTCAGTGCACCCTTGTGCAGTGCTCAGCAGTGTTACTGTTGCAGTCTGGTGCTTTTAATCTTTTCCATTCATAGGCCATTAAAATTTACTTCCAGTTTAAACTTGGCATAAGAAGCATCATTCCATGGATGCTGTTGTTTTGCTAGCCCAGAGAAATGTGGAAGGAAGTAGATATTTTTATGTGCCATTTAGTATTTTTAAATGACACTATCTGTTTTATATTTTCACATAATTACAGTGCTGCACTTCAGGAGATGTTAGTCCATTATAAATAGATCTTGGTTATGTTGAGGATTCCAAACGTTACATCACTTCTTTCAATACCACTTGGACGTGTGTGTACATTAAAAGCCATCTGAATTCTGCCTGAACTGAGCCTCAGCAGGCAGGAGGAAGAAAACCCTGTGTTCCTGCAGCACCTCGCCCCACAGCTCCCCTTCAGCAGGGCCCAGACAGGAGCTCCAGGCAGAGCAGCAGACATGCTTGTTTCCTTTCTGCCTTATCCCTTGCAGGAGCCCCATCTGTTAAGCATGAGTAACACATGCAGCCACTTTTCCTGGAAAATATTGTCATCCTCCCACTCACACCCTCCCCTTTTTTACGTAACAAGCTAGTGGCTAAGGTATTTGGTGGTGACCAGGGAAATCTAAGTATATTCACAAAACTACATTTAGGTTAGACATTTGATTAAAACAGCTATAATCCAGGCCTCTTTTGACCAGTTGCCTGAGGACTAAGCTAAAGCATTTATTCCCTCTTGCTTATGTTTTTCAAGATTTTTTCCTTCTTTGCTGGATATGCTAGAGCAGAGGCACAAAGCATTCTTCTCCCCAGCACTGGGACACCTCACGGTATGAGGTGGGTCATGTAGTCCTGCCTAGAGACTTTGGGACTAAAGCTCCCTGCCTGGGGAAAGAATGGAGACTGCCCAGCCCAAAACCCCCATTCACTCCCTGCCTGCCCACAGCAGCATTGCTGCTTGAGGGGAGGAAAAAGGAAGATGAGAAGAAAGAGGCCAAACACTTGTATACATGTGGGGTTTCTTCTTAGCTTGCTCTGCTGTGTTCAAACCCCTGGTAGCTTATTGGATCACCTCAGTAGCATCTCGGCCTCTTTGCTTTGTTTCCAGTGAGCACAGATCCCTGGTGCAGTCTGGGGTAGCCTGCTGTGGCCAGCATTCTGCTGACAGCAGTACCCAGTGGAGACACTGGTGATTTTTCACTTGATAGTAAGCATGTGTATGCGCACACATGCTCACAAATTAAAATTTAAAATTCTAGTTCTGTCAGTCAAACTCATGATTTTGTTATCATTAGGGACTTCTGCAGGCACAGGTCAATAATTACCACTTCCTTTTTATATTTTTATTTTATTTTTTTAATTTTCTTGGATTTCAGCTTTGACCTTCACTCATTTCTAGCAGATTTTTTTGTGTGTGCAAGACCTTCTATGTGGTTTTAAGGCACTGGGGTAAAAACTAAATTTTTCTCTTTCACCTTTGTTATGGAAATCTTCAGGTTGCCTTAAACTTTTTATTACTTTAATTATAGTCATGGAGTTTAGTGGTTAATTATTTTTAAGTAACTGTGTTTGAATAAAAGAAGTAGCATTAAAAAATCAGCTACTGATAGCTGTTCTCCTTAATTTATAAAATTATTTCACATAAAGCCATTTATGTAAGGTTTTGCTAATCATTCTGTATTGCATATATTGATAGAGTTGTGTTCTTTTCATTCCGTATGTCTGTAATATCAGGAGCCCTGTTTAAAACATTAGAATGCTTTGTCTCTGTGCCTGTTGCAGTTGAAATCATAATTTACACATCTGTTTCAATGAACAAAACAGAGACACTGATACCACAGACAAGAGACAAGGTCAAATTTAATAGGATATAAAAAGTCATACTGTACTCAGTTGACAGTTTGTGAATTTCACTGCTCCTTGTGAAGATCAAAATTTCTTTGCTGCTTTTAAGCAGTATTTTGTGCTTCACTTGGGCCTTTGCAGGCCAGATGCATGTCCATTTTGCATGTCATCCCTCTCATGGAGCTGATATTTCATCAGGGTCTTGCTGAAACAAATTGTTCTGTCAAGCTGAGTATCCCAGTGACTCCTGGCTGCTATGGTTGCAGCCCAGGTTTGCAGGAGGGTTGTGCTTCTCCAGCTGTGCAGCATAAAGAATGTTCCTGTACCATGGCATTACATAAGTGACCCTAGGTTCCACTACAGTTCATCATGTTATTAGTGAATTGACAGAGATAAAATGTTAGTGTATCTTTGCCTGTATTTTCGGTAAGATTAGTGCAGTGAACTGGGAAAGATTTTTTTCTTGGAATTCACTTGTGAGGTACAACTGGTGTACAGAATATTTGTCTGCCCCCATAAAGGGATAAGTGATTTACTTGTCCTCTCATTACACTGAATTTCTATTCAAGGTGCAGTAGTGATACTGGTAATTAATATTTGGAAGTAAGTTTAAATGTGCTGTATTTAAAGTTCTCTGAGAGATGTGTACTTAATGTTTTTTAGAGCTGACTCCTTATTGTATGGAATAAATAGCTGGGTGCTCCTGTCATTAAAAATATTCTCACTTTCTGGTTACCAAGGAGACCATATGAAATAGATTGTAAGGGTCACTTAAAAATTTGGTAGCTGATTTCTAGGTTTGAGTGTTGTAAGCTGGGCTGTCAACATTCTATGATGATTATCGCAGTAGTTCTAATATTTTTTATGCCTCTCATTATGATTGGCAAATACAATTTATTGGAGTTAATGTTATAACTTCACTCTTATGCCTCTCCAGTACATAAGAAGGGACATTATTATAAATAGATGATATTCATGGAGGTGGGAAAATTGCAAAGCTATTACTGTGCTGCTTTGAAGATACCCTACTGTCACTGTTCTCAGCTCCCTATTTTAACTACCAGTGACATTTGTGTTACTATCCCCACATGACTTTTTGAGTTCTTTGCTTACTTTGGGCAAAAGTCTGAGAGAAAATCTGTGTTGAGTATCTTGTTTTGAAGGAATTTTTATAGGTATAGAATTTGGTTTTTGAGAGATATTGCTAAAGAAAAATGAAAACCAAAGCAGTAGCGGTGGATAAAACCTTTGTCATCTAAAAAGAGAAGCTACTATTATGTAAGTAATTGCAACAATCTTGTAAAGTTGGAATTCAAAGATTTCAAGCAAAATGAAAGTTTTTCCAGAAGCTGAAGAAGTACTCTAAGGAACAGGAGACCAGGACCTCTTCACCTATCCCAGAGGCATTTTTCCCATCCATTTTTGACTGAAGAGGTAGAGGCACATATATTAGTTCCCCAAACATGCAGTGGAGTTCCTTGAACTTTTCTCCTATACCCAAGTTAAGAAAAATAAGTACTGAAATACATTTTAATTGACAAAAAAGATCTCTCTCCATCTTCAGACTCAAGTGGAAACTATTGGTTCACAGGACCATAGTTACCTGCAGTTATTGCCGTGGGTGTGTTTCACAATAGAACATACCCTGAGGTATATTCTCTCCTGGCAAAGGGCATTTCAGAAAGTATAGCAGGAAATCTAGTTCACAGAGATGTGTTCTCTACTGGCAGAAAAGTGCTTCAAGCAGTGTAGCAAATACTGCTTCCCCAGACAAAATTACGATACAATAGCATAGAGACAGATTTTGCTGGTTATAAATTGTCTGGAACAAGAGTATTTTAGCAGTCTGGAATGGTCTTAAAATGATACATTAACTAATATTGTTATACTGACTGAAGTGTTGAGCCTGGTTTGAAATCACAGGAAAGCAATCTAAACTCATCATCAGAAAAGCGTGACAAATTACCTCTGATATGTTTATTCTAGTTGTCATTGGAACTTAAATTAGGGATAGATGGATTATTGACTATCTTCTACTAAAACTCTGAGACAGTGGTATTCAGTGATTTCAGCAGTATCTCTATACAACAGAGTTGTAGAAAATGTAACTGTGAATGTGTCAAGAACTATCAGAAGTTCTGTCTTAAAAAATGTGGTCCTAATTCAGACAGCAGCAGGACCACAGCGCTTTTATTGAGCAGCAGCAAAGCATGCATCAATGTTTTCCATACCACACCGTGCACATCTCACAATGTTCACTGCTGTAAAAGATGGATTGCGTGTGCTCACCCAAAACTGCAGATAACCACAAACAGTTGGAAGTTACCTCTAATAAATCCAAACCAATGCCCACCTCCTCCAATAAAGGATATCATATATAGATTTTCTGATGACCATTTAGATGTTTCTTTGTTTATAAAATGACATTAAATGTTACTTTGTTTATAAATTGCTATAAAATAGCAATCACCTATTGATTTGGAACCAAAATACTAGCTGGGATGCCTTGCTCTCTCTTGGAAATTTTGCAACCTTTTTATGGTATCTGATTTATTCAGTTGCTATTCTAAGAGAGAAAAAAAGTCAATCTCTTCATATCTCTTGAAAGAGACCATTTGATGTAGAAAGCTCTCTCTCTAGCCAGATCAGATAGGTTGTGTTTTCAAGCAAAAGTTAAGCTTTTGCCAGCGTAATAGATAAAAGGGTGATAATGTAATTTCAAGAAACTCTCTATTAAATTTTTGATACCTCTTCTTGACCTTTAAGTCTCTGTTGGTTGTCTTCTAATATTTCCTTTGACAGGGCTAGATATCTAATCTGATTTTGGTTTGTGAAGCGTGCACAACCTTTAAAGGGAAACCTACATGGATTGGTCTTGTCTGGCACAATGACTTTCTTTATAGACTTGCATAAATCACCCAGCTTCTCTAATTCCTCTGTAAAATCAGCCAATAGCAAGATTTGAGCAGGAAAATGTGATTTCATTTTAAAGATAGTTTTGCTATTATAAGATGTAGTTTTGTTTCATTGGGGAATGAAGACAGTTTCTACACCACTTGTGAAAGCGGATGCCGCCCATCTGTCTTGGAGGGGTTTGCCCTGGAAAGTACTGCCAATCAGACAGGGTGCTGAGGAGCTGGGAGCATGACTACCAGAAGAAAAGATGATTTTCCTCTGGGAAAATCAGCTTTCCACAGCTCCTGGGATTGTGATGGGGATACTATAGCATTATTTGGATTATTCAGTTATTTTCTCTTACAAAAGTGTTTTATACATAATGGGCAAATTTTTAACATGGTATGCTGAGGCCAGTAGAGAAAACCTATTTTTCAGATAAGTCCAGATTTCAAGATAACTTTGATAAGTTGAAGTAAATGGGAAAGCAGTAGTTTCTACTAGTGTAGTAATCAGTACTTCCTAATGCCTATCTCAGGCACTCCAGTTTGAGCAAACTGGTTACTGGGTAAGATTGAACTCTGAGCTGACATTACTTACATGGAGCACATTTGCGGCATATTAAGATTGCCATTTGATGCAGCAAGCATTCGTACTCCTTTTTCTCATATACGTGGTGTGGGGTCATGTAAGAATGTGTTATCAGTATCTCTCCACCCTGGAATAGCTGGAATTGGTGAGGTGAGAGAGTCAGACAGTGCCTGCAAGGGCAGCAAAGCAGGGGTGAAACGCTCTCATTAACGCTGTATTCACATCCTACTGTGCCAGGGACATGCACGGATAACAACTCCTGCAACCAGAGGAGGAGCAACACACCAGTCTACTACAATGTCACTTTTCTTAAAACTAATCACCTCTTAGTGTTTTCTCAACTCTGATTTTCTACTTTGCAGCTGAAGTTCAGAGTGAAATTGAACGGATTTTTGAATTAGCCAGGACACTGCAGTTGGTAGTGCTTGATGCTGATACCATTAACCACCCAGCTCAACTGAGCAAAACCTCTCTGGCTCCCATTATAGTATACGTAAAGATTTCTTCTCCTAAGGTAAATATTTTAGATACTTTCATGTTCTTTCAGTTTTGGTGGTTTTTTGTTTGTTTTGAGGGGTTTTTTGTTTGTTTTCTTTGTTGTTTTTTGGGGGGAGGTGGGAGTTTGGGTTGGTTTTTTGAGGTTTTTTTTGAGCCTTAAATGCAGATAATCACGTCCTCATATAGGTTCAAAGCTATATATTGTTACTTTTTTCCCTTTGGATAGTGCAGCGTTAATAATCAAAAAAGTATCTGAGCTCTAGTGTTAACCAAAACCTATTTTAGAAAAGATGCTGTAGTTCCAATGGATTTTTTAATTGGGTTTGCAATTTTAGTATCAATCACATAAGTAGTGCTCATGGTTTGTTAAATCAAAATAATATGGAAATGAAAGAATGATTTCGACTGAATGAGTATCAGACTGATTGGTAAACTTTAACATCTAAGAAAATACTCTTTCACTGTGTGTAAAAAAAATGCTGAGACCTTGTGAAGAGGCATTTGAAAGAGAAAAATGAATTCATGTGAATTAAAAGAATTCAACTTAGAAACAAACAAAACCAGGAGTAGAAAAAAGGCAGGAGTGTAACTTCTTAGTGCTTGTAAAGGAAAGGAGATATTTGGATGTAAATGAAAATTAGCACATCCCGGATGAGGGAACATGGAAAATGTTCTTGAAGCGGGCAAACGAAGAATTTGCTCTGCTCATGTCAGCAGTTTCAAATGTAAACATTTTAAATGGTTATATATGTATATTAAGTCTGAGCCTGCTCACTTTTTTTAATGCCTTATTTTTCACAGGTTTTACAGAGGTTGATAAAATCTCGAGGGAAATCTCAGGCCAAACACCTTAATGTTCAGATGGTGGCAGCTGATAAACTGGCACAGTGTCCTCCCGTGAGTTACTGTTAATTTATGTCTTGTCTCTGAAAGGTGCCTTTCTTTTCGAGCACGAGTTTAATTATTTAATTTTCAAGAATGTTTGCCCTCTTCTGGCCATATTTAACTATTGCTTTTTGCAGAACACCTCCTGAGGTTCTGGGGCTCTGCACTAGGGTGCAGGGGAAAAAGAGTCCTAGTCACAATCAGTTATTAGGATGTGTGCTGATACAGGCAGTGCTTCAGTAAACTGAACATTGGTCGAAAAATGAACCCTCTCAGTGTCTGTGCTTTATCTCTGTTCATTTAGAGTAAGGCCAATAGTTTGCGTAGCTTCCTCTGGGGCAGGAACTGTGTAGCTGACAGCTCTGCAGTTCTTCTTCAGATGTCACCTCTACTGTGTTTTAAACCTGGCATACATTGCTGCCTGCATACTCAGCTGTCAAGAGTATGGGTAAAACTCCAGAAGGTGGAAGTACAGTTCAGTTGCAGATATAATTTGCCATAGTTATGGAGCTGAGTGAAGGGCATGTCTTCACTCTTTTAAGTTCAAGCATCTCAGTTAAGCAATGCTCAGGTCCCCAGGAAGTCAATGAAGAATGCTGGAGACCTGCACAGGCCTTCAAAACTGCCTTCTGCTCCCTGACCAGGGAGGAAATGGACGAAACTCACCTCCTAACTTCAGAAGACTACAATTAGGCTGTGTGACTAATCTCTTACCTAATATTTGTATGACACTTGGAAATGGAATGATCTGTATTCTTACTTTTGTTAGTTATTGGTCTTAGTTTGCCCTAGTTTTGTTATAGTTATTGTACAGGGGAATTGAATCCCTTTCTTGCCATTCCATTTTTTTCAATTGTTAATTCTACAATATTTGTCTATCCTTTGTGTAAATTTAAGATTTGTCCAAGCTGCTTCTTCCCTGTCTTCTTTGACTGTTTGTGCATTACTATGTGGAAGTCCCAAGGCCTTGCTTTAGCAAGTGTAACATTAGTGCTAGTTATGATGATGGCCTTTTGTATCAAATGCATTCAGAAAAACAAACCCCCAAATAAAAGTAAAATATCATAATACCAGTACTAAAAATGTGGTTCATTTTTGATTAATGGAAAGCTTGATCAATGTCTCTAGCTGATCTCCCTTTACCTGGTGATTATTCTCACTGAAACCTTTCCTTTATCAGGAAATGTTCGATGTAATTCTTGATGAGAACCAGCTTGAAGATGCCTGTGAGCACCTTGCTGACTATCTGGAAGCCTACTGGAAGGCCACACATCCACCTAGCAGCAATCCTCCTAACCAGCTTCTCACTCGCACACTTGCAACAGCCACTCTTCCTATTAGCCCAGGTCCAAATATTAATTTACAGGTACAGTTTTTATGCCATCTCTTCTTTTTCTTCTGTCAACTTCTCCTTCCAAAGCACAGAGTTAGGCTGATACTAGAATATGCTGAATATGTTTTCCTGTTGTTGAAAGAGTAAAAGCTTTTTCAGTAGACATTCACCCATTTTCAGTATAAAAGGCAAAAGCAAGCATGTTACTGTTATTGCTATTGTATTCGTAGTAGCATGTGTTTGTGTATTGACTAGGGGGCTGCTTTTGATTCCAAGGACTAAGCTGGCCTGACTGAAAACATATGTTGATGTGAAATGGAACACTTCAGGTTTTATTGTGCCCAGGACACCACTGTGCCAGTAATATATGTACCAGCCACAAGCATTTTTACAGCTGGCCATATGTAATCCAACCAGAGAAATAAAACTAGGCTTAGACTATGCACATTCCAGCCTCTGGTAACTTTCTGACTGATGGGCACACTATGTCTAATAGGCAAATCCTGGCCCCAGAGGCCCTGCTTGACAAACTGGGTTATGTACAGGGCAGATCCACAAATGTTGGAGGAAAATCTGTTCCAATCTTCCCACAGGCTGTAGAGTTGTAGAGGTTGAGGATGACTGACTATATTATTAAAGACTCAAGGTTGAAGCGGCCCTTCCAGTGTTTCCTTTGTTCTTTTATTCATTAGCCATTGCTGGGAAAAGTACAAACTTCCTTCAAGCCAAACTCTTACATCAAATCCAAGTCCTGCTGCGCTGCACGTTGTGCAGAAAGACCTTGAGAGAGGCTCTATGTTCTGAACAGTGAGGACACTCTCCAGTGAGCTGGGGAAAGCAGGCTTTACTCCTGCCTCTGTACTGATGTGCCTGTTGATATGGGCATATTATGTCCCCTCTATTCTCCTTTGACTTTTGGTTTGTAGAATTTTTTTGAGGTGTTCAGCATAAGGAGATGCTTTCCTTTGGATATGTGTTGCATGATATGAAATAAACTGCTTCATTATAAGTAGTGAGGGACTCCTTGAGGCTGAGAGGTTCACAGAGGGGAATAAAATAGATCTGTCACAGATCAAATAAAGGATTACTACATCTAAATTTCTTCCTAAATTAAATATATGCCCATAAATTATATACGTGTGCAGGTTACAGTTCATAATGTTGGCTAAGAAAAGCACCTCCTTCTAGAAAATCAAAGGGAAAAAAATGTGCCTGCACCCAAATTAAAATACAAAAAAGTTGTGCTCTTTTTTAGGGTTTTGCAAAACAATTTTTTGTGTCAAATAATTTATTTCTCATTAGAAAACCACTGACTTGACAGGTTTGTTCTTTAACATGAAAATTTTCTTTAGCCATCTTGAAGGGTATCTCCTTTTTCTTTCGGACACAGTTGCAAGGAAAGAGACTGTAAGCTGTAGCTCATTTCTGCCTTTTTTTCTGTCCTCAGAGCTGAAACACCTTGAAAAAATTGTGAGCTGGAAGAATTTCTGAGTATGAAATTCAGTATTGTTGTGTGCAGCCTTGCTAGATAAACTTTCTTTGCTTTTTAAACTTCTAAATTATTTTGCTCAAGTTTTTTTATGCTTTTTGGGTGTGGATTTATAGCTCACATACTCATTGTATTAACCACATTCTCTGGAGGAACTATGCAGAGTTTAAATAACACTTTTCTGAATGCTGTGTTGTCTCCTTACAAACTAACATATTTTTATTTTAAGGACTAAAAATGAGGGTGTATTTGCAGTTTCCCAGTTTGTTTGTAGGTCTACTAATACAGAAGTGTGAATCAACAGGGGTTCCTTATGGAACATAAAACTTTTCTGTTCTTTAGTTTTATTTTCCTATGATACATCTTCAACTGACATCTCAAACCTGAGCTTGGCATTGCCTTGGCACAGAGTGGGTCTGTTTTTTAATGATAATGGCCAAACTCATTCTTTCAACAGTGTTAAGACCCTGTATTTAGAGACTTTAAAGTCTATGTCCGTGCCACGTTTCTGGACTGCTCTGCAGGGAAAAGCCACCAGTTGTTTGGTCTAGGGGAGCCACATCTGCACTGCAGAGCATCGGAGTCATCCTCCCCTGGGGCCAATACAGGGCCCCTTTGCCATGAAATGTATTTTGGGTTTGTGGTTTTTAAGTCCCCAGTGTACATTGTAAGGGGGGATTTGTGTTGCCAGCTGCCAGAGTGGCGTTTTTACAGCATGAAGCTGCCTGTGTGCATTGCATGGCACGAGGTGCTTGAAGGCATGCGGCCTCCTGGGACGGTTTGAAATGAAATAGACCATGACCTTGTGTCTCTGTTGGAGGGAGAGCTTTGGAACAAACTTGCATGGAAGTAGTTGGCTAACTCCAAAAGGACTGGAGCAACTACAGCTGCATATGGTGCAGGTGATCAGGGACCACTGGAAATAAGGAGCAAGGCCAGTTCACTCAGTGGACAAAGGCTTATCTCTCCTCTTTCAACACTGTTTAAAATTCTTTCCAAGAACCCCTACTTTTTTGAAAGTACAAGCTGAGTACTGAAATAGGATTATCTCAAACTTTCTCTATTTTAGACAGAAAACCTTATGAAAGTGGACCATAAAATTCCCGCACTGAACAATTGATTCCAAATTGGAGCCTGAATTTGATTATGAACCAAAAAAGCCAGACTCTAATCCAGATTCAGACATTACCTGTTCAGTGTCCCTATAATATTTAATGCAAGTTACTGTCAATGAATTTGCCCATAAATCGCACCAGCCCTAACACTATTCTCAAATTCAGGTATCAGTTCTAAATTTATTCATTGTGTTCCTTCACATGTGCTTATCATAGCACAGAAGATGCATTCTGAGCTTGTAAAAGTCGCAGCGTTTCCAGTGCAGGTTCAAATTTTGGCTGCAATGACAAACCACAGCAATGACAGATTTTATTAGTCATGATTATGTATAGGTACTTGCATTTGACCACATGAGAATTATAGGGTTTCACATGAATACCATTTTTATGTGCCTTAAAACCAGTCATGGGGATGAACTGATAAAAGTTGTGTTTACACATGCAAAGCAGGCACTCCTTTTCACTTCATTTCGTTTAAAATTCATCTCTGTTGAGTCATTTCATTTCACCTTGAACAGATCTATTCATGTTTACAATTATTATATTCCTTTCTGACAAATCAGAATCATCTTGAGAATCACAAATGCAAGAACAAATAAGAAATACGACTGCTATTCTTGTTACCTTGTTCTCATCTATACTTTGTTTCACATTAGAAACCCAGCTCATCTCTTAGAAGTTTACATAACAAAATGTTATCTTAGAAAATTAAGATTTTTCAAATTTAGCAAATTGCTGATTTGAAATATGCTGCTTTTTATAAGTTTCTGATTAAATACTGGTTATTTTCCTGTCCAATTTCCTGTAATTTTACTTTTTGGGTTGCTAGGAAACCCACCTGCCAGGATCTGTGGCTGAAGGACAAAATTTCCTCCTTCCCCTAGCTCTTTTCCACAAAACAGAAAGAGAGAAAGAAGATACATCTATGAGCTGCCTTGGGGGCAGTCCTTATTCTTAGACAACTCTGAACATAGAAGGGCAAACTTAAGACCAACTTTGGTATTCAAAACAGTCTCATAAACAAATACCTGTATAACTCTGGTAAAATCTACGTTAATTTTGTGGCAGCAGAGATGATTTTGTCTTGACATTCTTCACCTCAGGTGAGAAGCATAATTCAATTTCAATACTATTTAAATTTTTGCAATTAAGCCTGAAAAGTCCTTAGCTGCGATTTGGCAATAAAAGCAGGTTAATGCAGTGAAAGCCCCAAATGAGGTAAATAATGCCACTTGTTCATTTTGCAGTGATTTCAAAGCATTTATGCGGGTGAAGAGTAGGTTTATTACCTGGTAATTTTTATTTCAGTCTTTTAATAGCAGTGGTGTGTTAGGAAATTTTATATGTGATAATATCACTCTCCTCCTGCTTTTCTTGGCAATGGGCTGTATTCTCGAGCTCTTAAAATTATGAGGTCAATGTTTAATTTTTCATTATCAAGAAGAAATGAAATTATTGCTGAGAAAACAGAAAGTCAGTGATACTATTAGTATCATAATACAAACTTTATTCATACCAGATTCAATTGCATTTTTTTTCCTTAAAAAAAAAGTTGCTCTGTAAGAGCCAAGGTTTTGTACTTCGGTTCTTTGCTGGCATCCACCTCTAAAATCACTTTCCCATAGTGGTTATTTCCATATATTACTGATATATGCCCTGTCCTGGCATGATATCTGCTCTCAATTTTTCTGCAGTTTGTCCTGTTTTTGCATGCTCTCTTTTTCTTTGGAGGGTGGCGGCAATTATTGCTAAGTGAAATAGTCAGAAACACCACAAGAAATGAGAAAGTGCCACAGAATAACCCAAGTGCCACCCTACATTCGGATGAGAGTAAAAAGAATTGTTTGTATTATAATACTGATTTCTCAGTGAAAGTTGAATACTAATGGTTTCTTTCCTAGTTTAGATTCAAAGTGGATTGTTTCGTACTTAAAATTTTACTGGTTCATGGTACTTTCTAGTTGAATTTGATATTGGGGGAAGTTTTCCAGTGTGTACCTCATGACCTTACTGCTGGTTCTGGTAGCAGGGATCTCAAGGAGACCAGAGGAATGACCACTCGGTCCCTGAGCGCAGCAGTTCCCACATTGAAGAGGAAGCACGGGTCGAACCCATCAAGAAATCCCAGCACCGCTCTTCCTCCAGCCAACACCACAACCATCGCAGTGGTGCCAGAGGCCTTCACAGGCAAGAAACTTTTGACTCAGAAACACAAGACAGCAGAGATTCAGCTTATGTAGAGCCAAAGGAGGACTACTCACATGAGCATGGTGACCACTATGATTCTCACAGGGATCATAATCACAGAGACGAGTCCCATGGGATCAGTGAACACAGACACAGAGAATCCCGGCATCGCTCAAAGGAGAGGGACCGCGAGCAGGACCACAATGAATGCAACAAACAGCGCAGTCGTCATAAATCAAGGGACCAATATTGTGACAAGGATGGGGAGGTGATATCAAAAAAACGTAACGATGCAGGAGAGTGGAACAGGGATGTTTACATCCGTCAGTAACTTTCACCTCTGGCAGTCTTGTGTTTCTTTGAAGTCTTGTAACAATGCCCCTTAAAAATATCTTGGGTTCTTATTTGCAGAACATATGGTATCCTTCTGTATGCTGATTTGTATTGCTGTTGCTTGCATAGCAATAGCATGAAATAGAATATTCATATACTTATTTTTTTGGTTAGTGCTATATGAATTAGTGTAGTACAACTGAAGAGTTCCTCATGTTGTACTATGACATTTTTCAAGCTGTTTTTGGTAGCTGCCACTTGAACAATATCTGTTGCCATCAAGGTGTTGTTAGTGTTTTTTTAAAAAAAAGGTACATTTGATGTTTAATAACTTCCCATGTATTCAGCAAGCCAGGATCAGCACATAAAAAATCTAAAACTTTTTGTCTGCTCTGATTTTTAATTTGAATGCACTTGATTTGCATATTGATTTAAGCACCATTCTGTTGCTTGTACCTCTGGTGGTCTCCGTATGAAGACAGAATTCAGTCTTGCCTTACACACAGGGGATCATGGAGTCAAAATCTATTTTCTATGTACTGGTACTGTGTACTGTATATACAGTTTATAAATGTTATTTCTGCAGACACCTTCTTACTATATAAGTTTGATCACACTGTTTTAGAGTCCTAATGCCAAGTCAGCAGATTTGCTTTTGAATTACTGGCAACTGGAACTAGCCTCACTTAGGAAATCTGTAACAGTGTTCAACCTAAATACCTTTTCTTCTGTAGCAGAAAGCTTATACTTATTGTAAATACAGATGAGTGCTTGAGATAAAGGGTGTAACTCTTATACCTTTTGCTGTCCTTGCAAACCAAATTTTGCATTTTAAAGTTACGGTAAAGATAATGAACTTACCACTATAAATTATTCTTCTCTGTTCAGGTCACAATGTTGCAATGGGCAGAGCTTAATTTTTATTCTACTGTCAGTAAACAGAGCACACATGTTGGAGGTGTGTATGTGAGTGGGTGGGTGGTGGGTTGGTGATCGTGTACGTGTGCACGTTAGGCAGCAAACTGTGAGAATCTACTGAACAAAACAAAGGTTACTCAAAAGCCCAAGAAGTCTGTTTCTACATTCTGTCTCTTAATTTAAAAATCAAAATTGCATTCAGGGAATATGAGGGAATTTACTGACCCAGGTAATTGGGAAAGCATAAATCTGCTGGCTCCTTGTTGAGACTTCAGGAGAGTAAAAACAGGCAAATGTTACTGTGAGTTTCACTGGAAATGTAAAATCTGTGTGTTCTAGAGTATTTGTTTTAGTAAGAAAAAATTTACACAGCTTGTGGAGAGTTATTTTGTTGGAAAATAAATTTTTGTAGCTTCTCCACTTTTTCTACACTTGCCAATTCTCTGCATTCCACTCTGCAGCCAGCTCACTGCTTTCCTTCACCAAAGCTGTTGTGCTGCTGATGAGAGCATAGAAAAATTACTGTGACTCTGTTAGGAGCTCTCTAGAGAAAATGCATTGAAATCAAAGGGAGTGAACACAGTTTGTTTTGCACTGAACACCTGTTGCACTGGTAAGTGGGGGGGAAATGCACTATTATTTTTGACTCCAGGGTCCATACCCTTGCCTAGTGTAAAAGCTGTTCTGCATCACATGTAGTCTTTGTAGTACTTGTATGAATCAAATACTTTTTGTATTCCCCTGTAAATAGCACATTATATAAAGACTGTAGTGTGATAATAATTAGTTTAGCTGGAAGTTCTTTCTATTTATTATTTCAATTCTGGGAATATCAGCATTGCCTGATTTTGAATATCATTTTAGTGAAATGGATAAGATATATGGCAGGTGCATGCTTTCTCCAATCTCCTAGCCCAGCATCCAGGAAACTCCCTTAAACATTCTCTGCCCTTCCTCTCCTACCCCTCTCCCTGATGCTTTATAAGCATTTTTGCAACAACCTAAGAGTGGGAAATTCTGCTGTCAGTTATCTGGCCGTTCCTCCCAGCACTGCTGACTGTTGTGGTTATTCAAGGGTAGGTTTTGGCTCAAAGCATGAACTGTGGGGAACACAAGAAAAAAGGTTATTTTTCTAGAAATAAAATATTCATCATTTTTCTAAACATCACTAAATGGCTTTGTAGAGAAAGGAAGAATAGGTAAGTAGATCTGTTGTATTACTAAATGGATATAGAAGAGTACATTAAACTGGTTTTTGATACAAGAGAATTTTCAGGGTATCTGTAATAAAATGACATTATAAGACTGTTGTTTGAATCATATCAGATCACATGTGAGTGGGAAGAAAGTGATATTGTCTTGCTCTGTATAGCCTGGCTTTAGCTAATTTACCAGCTGCAGTAAATGATGTTGCTCCCTGCAACTCATGACAGCTGTGTCTGTAAGAAGTGATTCCACTTCAATACCTTGAATATTTTGTTCTGGTTTTGCTTGGGTTTTGAGATTTTTTGCTTTGTTTGTTTGGTTGTTTTGGTTTTTTTTGTTGTTTTTTTTTTTTTACTTTTGCTCCAGAGAGTGTTTATTTTTCAGCTGTCTTAAAGTATTTTTTAAGGAATACTTGGCAGAATTTCAAAGCACTGAGTAGTATGGAAAACTATGGCATAGGTAGTTGTGTATAGACAAATAAATGAGAAAATAAAGAGCATAGTCCAAGCCCTAGTATTTAAGTATGGCCCATATATTAATTCATGGAGTATAAACAAAAAAAAAAGACAAATCCAAATCCAGCTGGTCATAGAATCGTGTTTTATATAGTGCTGCTATTTATGTATAAACAACATAAACTAACAAACACGTGTATTTCTTAGGCAGAGTCACTGAATAGGTTTTATTAGCCTTGCTGATATACTTTTTTTCAGTTTCTGTTTTAAGAGTGACAAATAATTTGTAATGTGAGCTTGTACTACATATATTGCACAATACCACCTGCCTGCTGAGCACTACTTTGAAAAGCACTTTAACAGAGTTATGTCAATAAGGAGCTTTAAAAATACTCCAAGTGGAGGACATATCAAAGATTATTGGGATGAAATGTCTTTGCAGTGTTTTGCCAATAGAAAGTTTAATATTACTGATTGCATTAGGATAGTAATGACTTCATATTTCTATATCTGGTTTTAGGGATTTTGAATTTGAGAAATGGTAGAGATCCCAGTGAGCTCCAGAGTCTTACGGATGTGTGGTACAAAACAACCCATAAAATTTCCATTCAAATTATCTAAAAAGATAATAAAACCAGTGAAACAGAAGGAAAGGGATGAAAATAAAATATATAAGTGATATGTAAGTCTGGGCAGCTCAACTCTGTATTTTTCTAAAGAATTTCAGTATATGGAAGGAATGGGATGCGTTTCAAAATATGCATGTATATGTTAGATGTTGTTTTTTTTTTTTTCTTTTCAAATGACTATACATCACTGCTGGGTAGCCTTAGTCTATCCTTTACCAGTTGTCTAGTGTCACACAGATGTCTTGGAAGAAAGAATTCTCTTCCAAAGGGACTGGAAGGAGGTGACAATAAAAGCCTCCAGACCTGCTAGAGGACAAGACAGTGGGGAGGAATAGGCAAACAGATTTGTGGACAAAGGCAACAACATCAGTAGGAGTTGCAAGCTGAAAAAGAACTATTTTTACTAAATTGATCCTTAAATTACTGCCTAGAATTCAAAAAATTCTTCTAGAATGCTCAAGAATTCCTATTCTCTGTCTGGCATCAGGAGTTCAAAATTTGAAGAGAGTTCCATAGTTTTTGCTTCTCAAGGAATAAAATTAAGTACATAGTTTCGCCTAAGGCTCTGGACCTATTTAATGAAGGTCAGTTTTAAAGCTAGAAGGAGTTTCAGTGGAGCACCTCTTTTCACAGAAATTTCTATACTCTTAGCCTATAGTCCTTATTATAAAAGGAGGATAAGGAAATGAAATTCCACTCACTGAACCATGAAAAAAGAGAGAGGCCCATTTTTACTTTTCCGTGCATACCTGGTTACTCATACCATACACACAGCTCCTGTTCAGGTCTAATACACTGCCCCTTAATACTTTATCTTTTATGAATCTGATAGCAATTATCAGTTCTAAGCTCTGTTGGTTTGTAGAGTCATGCTCACGTTCTGTGACACCTGCAGAGGTTTTAATGGGGTCCATGATCATTCCCTCAGCTGGAATGAAGTGAGTGGTCTGACTGCTTTTAATCAATGTCTGTTAAAGGAAAAGAGCTGCTGTAAACCACCTCCTGTGTTTGTTAGTTACTAAAGCCTCTTCAAAATTTATTTTGATTTGTGGTTACATTTGACCTCTGATTGCTTTAAAACATCAGACTGAAAGCTGTTTTCCAACTGTTTTTGACTTAATTCTATTCTGTCCATAAAAATTGAGCACATTGCAAAAGACTTTATTACAAAGTCTAAACAGAAAAATATTTTTCAGAGTGTAATATAACATTTCTGGTGTACATTTACTTATATTTATTACTTTATTGCAGACCTTTCGCCAAAATCTTAGTTCTTCTATCATCTGTAAAGTATGTGGGTGCCATTTTTACTGTGAATGTTTTAAATCGAATGTTGCTCAGTCAATTTTATTGCTTGGCAATTTATCTGTAATTTATTTCCCCACTTTTATATAACAAACTATTACATATGATCTTACAGTAGTTTCATAGACAGTTTCTTTTTATAACTTACCACCCTAGAAATGTATTCCTACGCAGCCCCAGAAAAGGTTTATATCAGCTATAATAGAGACTAAGCAGGTTCTTCTAACTCATCCATATTCTCATTTTTTACTTTATTCTTGCCACTTTTGTCTAGTGTGCATACCTACTCTGCAATGAATTCTAGCAGTACAAAATTGGATTCTCTCTGAAACTTTTTATTCATGAACAATCAAACAGAAAAACAAGGTTCTTTATATTTTAAACTACCCACTCTAAAGTCATTTCTTGATTGATCACCTTCACTGGCCCATTCCTTAAAAAGCATATGAAATGCTGTGATCCAAAAAATTGGTGCATTCTGTGACACTGAAACAAGAAAAAGCTGTATCATAATTTCATTATATATGAGGTTGCCTATTTTAGTATCTTTATACTGACCAACATAGATATTTAGATTTGGCACTATTACTAATCACTATTTCTGCAAATGGAGAAAACGACTTTTCAGACTTTCTTAACAACAAGATCTGATTGCATGCCTAATCTATGTATTTTGTAGGTTTAATATTTCACTCTAATGATGATAACTTTTTAAATTTAATATATAAGTATCTCATATATATAGATAAAAATATATAAATATATTCCATTGTGCTTCAGCATCAACTGGTGAAGCATGATGATTCAGTGTGTAAAGATTATCAGGAAAGTAATCACATATGTTTAAAACATATATACACCATCCATCAGAATTGTGTCAGTGAGAAAGTATTCCTACCACTTCTAGTTAAAGTCACAGTAAGATTGGAAAAGAGAAGAAAATGGCATCCATCCAACTTTAGTCAACTTAGCCACACCTGTACTGAGAGAAAGGATGCTGGCTCCTTCAAGGGATGGAGTATCTTGTGTTTCTGCTCTGACCTGCTTGATGGAGAAGTCACTCCCCATTACCAACAGAGACAGGGCCCTTCGGCAAACAGCTGAGGCCAATCCCTTCAATATGCTGAGTGCTCTTCTAAGGCTAGCAGTTGACTTCTGCAGAAACAACCCTAACAGCTAAAGTTTATATATCAGTAATTTTTGTCAGGTGAAGTCTGCTCTGCGATTACATTGGAATTAACTACAAGTTAGTTACGTTTTCTTCCCACCCCTAAGAAACTTCTCCTCTAATATCAAGTGAGGTCACCTCCTTAAAAAGCCTATTATCCAAAACTAAAGAAAGTGGTGGAAGTCTGAACAAATATTCCATTAAAAATTCAGCAGCTTTAATTCTTTCAGCATTGCACAAATCCTGCTACTGAAACTGGAGGTAAAGTTCCTTACTTTATATGAATACACAGACTTCAGTATATAATTTATGTGCGCTGATTAATGTTTACAAATTTTCTATATTCTGCAAAAAAGAAAATGCTTTTTTACTAGCACTGAGTTAAAGATTTCAACACATTCTTACAATAAAAGATTAATCCCTTTGTTCCCAGGTAATTATTTTCACCATATTTAGACTAGAAAGATTATAGTAGGAACTTCTACGACCTAAATAGGATATCTCACCTACTACTGATGAAACAAAGTAACTTTAAATCTTCTTTAGACATTTTGTGCTTAATGGCAAGGAATGACCAAAAGAAATACTGAAGTGGTAGACAAGAATTCCATTTTCCTATCTGGCTATGATAGGCCTTGCAGAAGATGTACTACTCAACCTTGGCAGGACAGAAGAAACATTTGTTTTTTATTCAAGAGCCATAAAAAATATGCAGTATCAAAACATTTATGGAAAATGTAAGTAAACAACCAGACTACCCAGAAAGAGAATTTTACAGATTGATTGCTAGCAAATACAAAAAGCATTCTGACAGTAGAAAGACAAATGATAAAATAACTATTGCTCTTTTTAATCAAACCAAATAGTTAGGTGTGAAAAGACATTTTTCAGATACTGCTTTTTAAAACTGGAAATCGATGAGTGAGAGGAAAACACCAAAACTGAATTATGAAAACTGAACTGAACTATGTCAATTTCTGTTTTTCCATTGTCCTTTGCTTTCCTTCTAATTTTAGTGCTACTGTCAGTTCCAGCAGGACTGAGAATGCTGTTCGAACTGGAACTGAAGCAGAATTTTCAAATATATTTAACATCTTTAAGAAATTTAGATTATTTAAACTTTGAGCAACGTACTAAGGCAGTTTTCATTAGCATGCTTCCCCAGTTTCAATTTTCATATGATTTTAGCTGGTGATGCTTTCTAACCAATAAAGAGTTAATATTCTTAGTTGTTTGAAAGGTGATTTGCAACATTTCAGATGGTATTATGCATTCTTTTCTGTCTTTTGATATATTAATCATAACTGTAGCCCCTTCTGTTAGCAATGTTTGATTTTAAAACTGTCACTTGTCAGCCGGTCCAGTAGGCTATTTCAGAACCAATACAGTTTATGCATGGGAAGTTTGATGTTGAAACAATATTTATTTACATTCCCAGAGTGAGATGGTTTAATATATTCATGCTGCTATAAAAGACATGCTACAAAGCCTAATCGTATTTTGTGTATATACTATGTGTACAGAGAATCTTGCTTGTATTAAAATAAAAGAGAAATGAGGTTCTAAGTATCAATTTATAAAACAGTCCTTTGTAAAATGTTGCAGTGTTTTGAGAAGTACTATTTAAGGAAACGAAATACTGGTAAACCTCCACAGAAACTACCCTTTCCAATATTCATTTTAATAGCTCCTGTCTATTTTATTTATGTTTGCATTTTGTAAAGTAGCTTACAACCCCTTCCTACGCTTGCTGCACCAGATCAGGGGAAACCAGAGCAGACAGCAGTATGAGAGAACATAGCTGTCATTCAGGCACTGACCTGCTGTAAATACAAAAGCAGAAGGAGACTTACAAATGATATTACCCTTCCCCCAACCATGACTTTTCTGGTGCAACCTGTGGCTCTTTCCCATCAGAACAGCTGGCAGATTTTAGTGCTGCCATAGCAACCCTGCCGTCAGCCCGTTGGCTTGGAAACGTTGCAGCAGGAAGAAAGGCACTTCACGTCTGAACTGTTCTTAGATTCACTGAGGTATTTTTTCAGGTTGCATTTCCAAATCCTTATTTACTGTCTGATTTAATAAATTTTGCAATGAAAAATCCTATACAGTCCTTATTTGCCAATGAAATCAGGTCCTCTTCTCTGGAATCTTGCAAAGAATCAATATCCATTCCTTGCAATGTCACAGCAGATGGATCAAATCTCTGGAGCAGCTTCAGCTGATCAAGTGATAGTCCAGCTCCCTTCATGCCTTCTCCTCCAAGGTGAGGTTCCTGTTCAAGTAACATAGAAGAGGAAATTACTGCATCTCTAAAGTTCTTAAATGCCCTAAATATATTCTGCTGAGGATATGCAGAGCTACCAAACAATTAACATGGACAAGCTATGTTTGTATCATTCAAACCACAAGATTCAGAAGTAATGTGGCTTGTTTTCTTGCCTTCATCTGGCCAGTATTATACAAACATACAGATTTATACCTATAAAGATTTATACAAGATCTATACGAGTATTTTGAGGAGGTAGTGATGCACCTCATCTACTTCATCTCAGTAGTTTAGAGCACTTGTTGAGGATAGGTGTACAGGTCTAAAAAGCACTCAAAGGGCTGAAACATCTCAAGAAAGCTGTTACCACTAGAAAGCCAGTCTGAAGTGTTTAGTTGCCACTTCTAAATGATGCAGCACTTCTGTGTACAGACTTAATAGCTATGACTTAAGTCAAAAATAGTGAGTCTTTAGCCCATTACCAGTATCATCAGTAACAGCTGTAGAATCCCAGACGACTAGGTTGGAAAAGACTTGGAGATCATCAAGTCCAACCTATGACCTAACACCACTTTGTCAACTGTATCATGGCACCAATTGGTACCATGGCAATCCAATCTTCCCTTAAACACCCACAAGGACTGTGACTCCACCACCTCCCTGCGCAGCCCATTCCAATGCTCAATCACCCTTTCTGTGAAGAACTTCTTCCTAATGTCAAACCTAATAGGATTCTTCACAGTAAAATCTTCAACTGGAGAGACTAAAAGCCCCATTCCAGAATATTTTACTGCCTGAAGAGGCATCATTTTGGATGATGATGCAGCATAAAAATATAACTAAGTTTTCTGGTCATGTAATAAGACTAACAGGTAAATGGGACTACTGTTACATGTGCATGTCTATGAGGCAGAGAAAAAAAAGAAAGAATCTATTTCAAGAGATGACATTTGGCTTCAAAATCCTAGAGAGGAGAAGAACTTCAAATCCCAGCCCTTTTCTCAGTATTTCTTGTGAATAGCCTTGACCGCTTCTTATTTAATACCCTAATTCCTGGAAAAAAATTAGTTCTTAGCTGGATTGTTCTTTCAATGCATTCAGTAAGGAGATGGAACAAAGTGTGCAAAAGCTGGCACTGCAATATCAAAAATAGATCTCCTCTGTCAATCTAGTCTAATGTAGTCCATAATGCAGCCTACAGGAAAGGTGTTTTTTCAGCCATCACACTTTGCTCACACATGAGCTCACCCAGTCAGCACATGATGCGAGTTAGCTGCTTCACCACGTACTGCATGCTGGAAAGCTGGGCAGCCAAGGGGCTGCCCACTGATTCTTCCTTTCCCTCTCTAGGATTTCAGTGCTTTCCAGGTTAAAACACGAACAGAGATGTCTATTGCAAATTGAGAGAAACATAACTTACAAAGGGAAACAAAGGTAGTGACTTGACGTAATAGAAGGAGGGAAAGGTAAAAGTCTAGGGAAAACAGTATTCCACGGATGCAAGTAACTTGCTAAAAGTCAGAGTAGTGTCTTCCTCTACCTTTTCATTTTTCCCTCCAGTTAAGTTACTGCATTTAAGCTGATCTACAGTATCTCCTGTGTAAATTCCTAAGAGGACGTTTGTACAAAGGAGCAGCTGCCATGTGGTAACCCCCACCTACAAGAACGTTTATGGCTCCATCTCTGTTTTTTTCCTTGCCCACATTACCCAGTGTGCTTCCACGATCTGTTGCCAAACTGAGGAAGTGGGAAACAGTGGACTGGATAAAAAAGGAGGCGTCCACTGAGACTAAAGAATATGGGAAATAAATACATAAAGGAACATGAGGTAAGTAGACCCTAGACTCCTATTTCATGTTCATTGGAAAAGATCACCTTAGTTTACTCTAGTAGGGAGCTGGTTATAAGGTATTATAAATTATATGTGGGTAAACAATTCAGTGTCATCTCATTTAAAATATACTAGATATAAGATTCTTTTTATCCGATATGGCATTTGTGTATGAAAAACAGTGCTTTATTCAAGACTGACATTACTGGTGAGAGAAAGTCTATACAGCAAGAATTAATCTTACATTTGAGTTAATAAAGCCTGTGTTTTGCTTTGTCATTCTATCAAGGAGAAATTTTTATGCTGTTAGGTTAAATGTATAGTCTCAGTTGAAATGTCTGGAACTGAAATATTCTTAGTGAATGGATGGTGAGAATACAGACAAAAGAACACACCATAGAAAGCTTTGAAGAGCTTCAGTTCTGTTACATCTTTACCAGCCATCATATGAATTTCTCATTGTACAGCTATTGTATATATTTTTTTAAAAGTTCTGTTAAAGATTCATCTAAGCTTCTTAAGACAGGTGCAAGTCATCACAGAATGTGTAAGCTAAACAGGTATCAGAGTTAGACTTTTCCTCAAAGCCATGATGATAAACAACTACCCCACCCAACTCATCTCATCATCAAAGAGGACGTGGGACACGCATAGCCTGATGATAAACCCCCCTGAAGTACTATTAAAGGTAACAGATATTTCTGAATTGTATGAACTGCCACTAGTATAAATAAAAAAATTCTAGTATCTAGTATCTCTATATATTACCTCCTCCCAGACATCTTAATGGTAGACACTGACTCCAAAAAAGACAAGGTACATTCTTGGGACACTGAGACTGAAATAATTTCTTCCCTTCATTCCTTTTAAATAAATCAAAAATAGCTCCCATACATATAGCGTTCTCCTTCTTTGAAACATAAATTTATTTTCATTTATGTCCCATACTTTATATGCAAGTCTTCATGACTTCAGTGGCATTAATAAAACAAAAACTTCACCTCTCCTGTGAATGTGCAAAAGAAGAGAATAAAATATATGCATTAAAGAAATTGCAAGAGAAATTTCAACCTGACCTATCTTTTGTCTCTGTTGTGTTTTAAAAGACTAGCATACAAATCAAAAAAACTCCACAATACACAGTGGGAAACTACTTAATGATGCCTAAATAAAGCTCAATTAAGCACAAAAACAGATTTTAAAAGAGCCTCAGAAATCCTTCTGTTATTTCTCGCCACAGCAGTTTAAACTGACCACAGTGAAAAAAAAAGATTTATTGATAGTAATAATAAATTACTATCAATAAATAGTAATACAGTATAACTTCACAGTTCCAAAATAAGCTGACTAGATTGTGTGAAGTACCCTGAAAATAGTATTACCTGTGGATGAAGCTGGAGACATGGAAAAGTTTTCAGGGCCCAAGCAACTTGCTCCTCATTTTCAGAAAGCGTAATTGTACATGTACTGTATACTAAAACACCTCCTGGCTTCAGCAACTTCACTGCCTGCAAGGAAAAATAAACAGTATTTCAGCTTATTTTTAAACTTAAAACTTTCATATTAAGCAACATTAACTAATAACCTATGTACCTAGAATATTAAAACTGAACACTAAATTAAACTCAAACTATTAAGATACTAATTCCTCTCAGGGAATACAGCAAAGGATAACATGGATTAGAAAGATTATTCTTTCCAAATTGGAGCTCATGCAGTTTATTAATGTCATTGAGATGATTCACCTTGTAAGATTTGTTATTTGTACAGCTCTGCATATCCCAGACAGATTAGATCTGTTTTCACCACCTGCTGCCAAACATGGATACACAATACTTATGTCAGTTATATTAGATGTCAACTGTTTCCATATATTTGGCATGAAAGCTATATCTATGCTGCTTTTCAAGCTGTCATTCACTTTGAATATGTATCATTTAAATTTTGACAAGTTTCATCTTATCCTTCAGCATCAGCCCAAGCACATTCCTAAGTCACCGCTCTGTGACTTAGACCCTTGCAATTATTATAATGTAAAACTGATGAAACTGAGGGAATTAAAAAAAACAAAAAGCTTTTCATTTACTAGGGATTACATATACCCTTCCCATGCTCCAATGAACTGGCTTCACCTAGCAACAGATCTGGTGGAGCTGAGAGGTTAACAGGAGCCTAATACTTCTTTGGCTGCTGAAAAAGTAGAGAAAATGAGGCACCGTTTTTTGGGTAAGTTTTATGCTGCAAAAGCATTTATGTTCAATTTAGCTTATCTACTCAATGTTTAACACATACCACAGTGAAAAGCTTGCGCTGTAGTGGCTGATAGGAGGTCACTTCCTTTAAAGTTGAGGAAAAAGCCAGGTTTGGTCTCTGTCCCATCCCACTACATGGAGCATCAAGAAGAATGCGATCGAATGACTCCGGTAGGAATGGAGGTCCTTCTGTAAAAAGCAGTTAGTAATGTAAAATGTGGCTGTTTCCTTCCTTAAGATTTCACTGTAGGTATGGAGAAGCTGTTACTGCTTCCTTGACATAAAACATTTATGTGCTATAGACAGTGTCTGCAAAACTAGTCTCAGCTAGACACAAGTCTCAGCACTGCTGGTGGTAGAGTTCATCTCCTAGAAAACTAAACAGTTCAAGTTCTGTGAGCTCAAAAATGATCCCTCTAGGCAATATTTTTTTACTTAATTCAGTAATTTGAAAGTAAAATGTAAAATTAATCAAAGAAGTTGAAATATGATTGTTCAGAGGTGCTGGGTACAGAGCTGTATATATAGGCTGTAAAGAACCAGTCAGCTCAATAGTGTGCAAACCTTTACTGAGACAAACCTGTAGTTAATCACTGAGACTGCCTCATAATAACTGGACTGTCTATATAATAACTATTTCTTGTGATGCATACCTAGCTATATAAAATAAAGCACTTCATAACAACATGAATTATTGCAAGTTCTACATGTGTGTGAGACATGGTGCCTCCGTGGCAGAACAACTCAGTAAAAAAAGGATTGAGAAGAAAACAACAATTTCTGACTATTACCTAGATGACAATGTGTATCTTCTATATGCAGAGCCTATCCTTTAATCTGTACCCCAATAGCTCAACAGCCCAGAAGTTTCTATCTCTTCAGTGCTAGGGAGATTGGCTCAGCATCACCAGGTACTACTGCTGCCAAACTTGTATTATCACGCTACTGCTACCTAGCTTGTTCCTGCACTACAAAATGAGTCTATCTGGTTTATCTACCTCTGATCCATTACTAAAATGTTCAAAATATGTCATGTGTTACTTGCAGGGATGTACAGAAAAGCCTTCATTATCTCTCAGTATTACAGCTTGCTCTTGTTCAACTCCGTAATTGCTACTTGCCACCTACAATATTTGATGTTCATAAAAAGACTCTTAAGAAAGTACCTTTGTTCCTCCAAAGCAGGAATAACTGCAATGCAAAGGGACAAAGAAGGTGAATTATGTAATCTGATTCCTACTTAGGCTAACCAGTGACTGAGATAAAATAGACTGAGAAAGAACAGCATACTTTGCACAACAAACTAAAAATAATCAAGGCAGCAGATACCATTTAAATCATTCCATCATGGGAACAGAACCAATATCATAACTGCATCCCTTCAGAAAAGCAAATGAAATTACTTAAAATAATACACTGTACTTGTATATAACTTTCCCTGAACAGCTGAACAAACATCAATGAACTAAAAGCTTGCAGCACTCCTGGGAGTTAGGTAATAATAACCCCATTTTACTGATGAGGATTATGAGACAGAAAAGTGAAGCTAGTCTGCAAAAATATTTTTTTTCTCAGACTAGCTCAGAAAATTCCCAGTATGGGCTTAAATGTGATCATGAAAGAAGCTTTAAGGCTTCTTTAGTCTTCGATATTATCTGGGAAAGGAATGCCCTTCCTTTGAGAATATTAGGTTGTGATAAGGACAGATAATTTGACTTTTGTATTTGCTTCATAGAGAAGCTGATAATCACAAAAGAGTAGAAAGAAGGTGCACTCACAGTGCTGAAGCAACTTAGGTATCTGCCAAGATTTCAAGAACTTGTAAACCTGTGACAGATTTAATACTGTTTTTGCAAAACCTTACTATTTTCTTCTAAAAGTTACTACTACGCAAATTGTTTATTTTACCTTGTTTATCCTCTCTGTTCTCGACTGAAAGGGCCTTTGTTCCATCATAGCAAAAGGCTTTAATGCAATGCAGCTGTAACAATTCAGCATTCTGCTTGATTTTCTTCACCTTGTTAGCTATCTTGTCCATGGCTATTACTTCACCCTGAAAAAAAATCCCAGAGCTTTCATCAAAAGCATAGAGATTAAATGGACATTTCTGATTTCCTTTCCCCAACCCGGGGCTGTGTAATAAATAAAGCACAGTCTTCCCTGCAGAATCGTTTTATCCTTAAATCCACACTCCTGCAGTCCTTGTTCCCAAGTGTTTTCCGCAATAGCCGCATTAGTCTGAAGCTGTGCGCATTCTGACTGCTTGGCACTGTCGCTCTAAGGGATGCTGTCATATCTGACTTCTGGCAAGTAGTTTTGTTGTTTGTTTCTTTTTGTTTGTTTTGAATTGCTTAACTGGGCACTAAGATAAAAATTTAATCATTTGAAATAGAGTGGAAGCCTCAAATACATGGTAAATATGTTAACAGGTTTTAAATTTGTATGGAGACGGTAGGAAATGTGATCACACTACAGCTCTGTGCTGAGGAAACGAGGCCCACAGCCATATCTCTAACTTGCTCAGACTCATAGCATATTAGAATACTTGCAGTAATTGTCACTCAAGTTACTTTGGGAAATAGTGTAAATACTAGAATAGGTTTAGAGGTGAGGGAAATCACAATTACATGATTCCTTTTATGTAAAGATAAGATTTATTTCTCCTCCCCCAAAATAAATCAAAAAAGATACACACCACTACCTGCTACATGAGACCTATGAACACAGAGGAAAGTAAACAGTAGCATCAGCAAAATCCTTAACAGAACAACCCAATGACCAAAAACTTTTCTAGACTTGCTACACCAAATACAATATGCTAAGAAAACAATTTCTTTCTATTTAGTGATGGCTCTCTAGAGGCTTACAGAAGGGTAACATGACTAAGATAATTTAAGTAAAAAAAATCAGTAAAGATAAGCTGTTATCTGTACATCATGTTAGGCAATATGTAGATCTAGGACTGAGAGGTAAGAATGGATTTAGGTTGTGTCAGTGGTGTCCAGTCTTCAGCTACTGTGAGCCAAATGACCTCCTAGAGGTGCACTCCAGAACCACGTGCCACTGCTCATCCCCTAACACCATTAAACCTTGTGCACACGCTCACTAGGACCTGACTGTGCTTCAAAGTTTCGTCTGTTTCAAGAACAGTGGATTTGCTGCACATCTCTGCATACTGCAGAGATAAAGAGATGACAGAACCATAGAATGGTTTGGGTTGGAAGGGATCTTCAAGATCATCTAGTCCAACCCACCTGCCATGGGCAGAGACACCTTCCACTAGACCAGGTTGCTCAGAGTCCCATCCAAGCTGGCCTTGAACACTTCCAGGGATGGGCTATTCTCAGCTTCTCTGTTCTTTTCTCCAGAGAAAAGAACAAGCTGGAAGACAACTCTTCTCCATTTGGCTCATGCCAGCCACTGCCAGAACAACTACTTAAAAGTAAAATCACTGGTCTAGACTGGGATGCAGATAATAATAAATTCTTAAACTTTAACCATTCCCAATTCTTATTCAAGAGCTCTTAAGATTTCTGAATAATTTCATGTCTTGGTTATATAATTTAAAAACAATATAGTAATGTTTACAATAATATCGCAAAAAAGTAAGACTGATTTAAATATTCTGAGATGTTAATCGTTTAATATGCTGTCTGTGAAAAATTATTATGGAAAATCTGTGAATAGAATTTAAAATCCAGAAAGAAGTGCTTTTTTCCATACCTTTATCTTCCATATCTTAAATTAAAATGGTATACTCAGAAAATTAAAACCAAGTGAGATAAATATTCAACATCTGTATCTTAATCTTTATCTCTTCAGCTGCTGTATAATCAAAATAAGGAAAAAATTAGGGAAAAAACAGTTCTGCAAAGTTATACAAAATGTAGATGGAAAAAAGTATAGATGCAAATGAATCCATGACATAAATACATGATTTGCAGACTTCTTTTATTTATCACACTGAAATGCTTTACTGGAAGCTTTATATATATATATATATATATATAAAACGTCTAATGACTGTCTAATGCATTTTTAATGCTTTCTGCCATTTTTCCATACTGAGGGAAGAAAACACTTCCACAGACAAACCATCACAGAACTGCATACATGCCTTTTCTCAATACATTCATACCATTACATGCTATGTCTTCACATTTATGCTCAGGCACTGATCAAAACACCGCATAATGTAACTGCAAGACTTCTTAACAATCTGATAGATTCTAATAACCTTATTTTCAAAAATAACCCTATAACCCTGTAACAAAAATAATAAAGCCTTACTAAATTTTAGAGGAAATATTACACGCCTTTCCCCTCTGCTAAAGAGTAACCTGTTTCTGTATTTCACTGTGCACAGAACATTTTAATATATGCAAGTTGTAATCCTATATCTACTTTCTTATTTTATTACATTCTCCTTTCCTTTGTCTTTCTCTACATATTTTTCTGTTTCTTCTCATTTTTATAACTTTCTCATGAGATAGTTTTAGTTTTGTGACATTCTACCATGGAATGACAAATTCAGACTAGAAATTCAGCTAAAATCATATCTCTATGCAGAACTGATAGTTTTTATTGAGAAAAATCCTAATCAGATTAGGAACTTTTTAGTAAATTTTTGTAGAATGTTGTGTGTTTCTTTGGCACACAGTAGTAACCCCTGATATTTAAGCATCTCAGTTTCATGAATCCAGCAATTCTTGCATAACTATGCATTGCATGTAAAAAATTCTATTATTAAAAATAATTCAATAACATTTTAAAAAGTGAAATTAAACATATTTCAACTGTCAATTTGTTGCAAGTAAGTTTTTAAAGCTGATGGTGAATACTTGATAAAGACTGTCTGTTGCCCATTTTAGTAACTCTGATGTGTAGCAAAATACACTGGTAAGTAAAATGTCAAAATATTAACTGTTTGCTGCTGTAAATTATGTGTGCATTCTAACAGTTAAATGAAGATAGCTGTACAAATGAAAAGTGGTCAGACTTTCTTCCTTAGAAAATGCCAAATTACTTCTCTTACCTGGTCATGCATTAATGTTGCAAGATGGGTTGTTTTCCCTCCAGGTGCAGCACACATATCCAAAATTTTTTCTCCTGGCTGAGGGTTTAAAATATGGCTCACAACCACAGAAGGTAAATTCTAACATAAAAAGAAATATGGGAGAATTCAAACTTTATGCCCTGCATCAACTCCTTTATTAAGGAATGGCAAATGCATTTAAAAAAGTAATTTATTCAGCAGCGAAGATACCTATGATATTGCTCTCAGTTCTTTAACAGAAAATTAACTATTTTTGTTATATACAATGGGCAGTTTACATTAGAAGTCTCCAGTTGCTTGTTTTTTATTTAAAGCTATGTCTGATTTTCTATGACTGAAGTTTAAGAGCTCATAACTGAGGAGACAGCAGTGCTAAAAGTCCAAATAAAATAAGCTGATACTGGCACAGAGCAGAGCAGCTCTGCTTATTGCAAATACTTTATATTAACCTGTTTATTGGATCATCTACTGTATTAACATATTGGTGCAGCTACAGAACAGTAAGATCAAAATGCTTGCTGAAGTCTAAGCTTGCTGAATTAAAGTAGCAAGAAGGTGAACTGTGCTATTAATTGTATAAACAGAACAATAATTGTGGACAGTACTGCACCTTAGACAATATGGAAATATTTTCTTCTCAGTTCAACACAAAGGTATAAAAACCTTTAAAGCTGTCTTTAGTATTTAAATAAAAACTTCAAGTCAACCTAATATTTGGAGATTTTCCTGATTACCTACAGAATTTTGTACCTTGAAAGGGGCTCATATTCCAGAGTTCATAGGCAGATTCCAAAAACTAATAGTTCTATGCAGAGTATCTGTGCAAGAGGAATTTCTACATTTCTAAGTGAGTATCTCTTATGTTGCTTTGAAATCCCTTATCACAGTATGATAATCCCTCAGACACAGTATGCTTAAACAACCTACACGTAGATACTGGCTTCATTTTGAATGCTTTGTGTTCCACAAATCCAAAGACTGAATCAGGTGCTACAATGCACAAGGAATGTAGAAACCATGAATGTGTACTAAGAGAATATTAATTATTCTGTAAATAGTACAGACTTTTGGTTTTGGAACAAACATACCTGTAAAAACAAATGACTAGGGAGCACATTGTCAAATGAAGGACTAAGGTAGACTGGCTCTACCATTCTTATACCTAGCCCCCTGAAAAACATGAAAAAAGATTCAAATACTCAGTTTTATACATTTCAACAGGAGTCAATTAAAATCATTATGCTTACAAATAGCAACTTGAGACAACAATCTTACAACAATAAAAGAACAACCAAGAAGAATACTTCTATGATTTTGTAATATGATATTCTTTAAAATGACATCAAGTGGAGTAAATCATGGCAAAAAATGCATTACATGATAAATTGGAACCATCTGTAAAACTGAATAACGAAAATTTCTGGTTCTGTACACAGGATATACCGATATGTAATCCAAGCCTTGATACTGCAAAGAAATGCATAAAACCAGACCTAAATTCCTTAACTTCAATCCATAACTGCTTTTGGCTAGCCATGTGTATGCACTAGGGCACTGGCATATGATTTCCTACTTAGATTTTTCTTCATTTCCTAAATTCCTGAGATTTCAGTCAAATTACTATAGAAATCCTATAAGAAAAGCCTTGCAGGAACATTGATTTGCCTGTGAAGCTGTGGTTTGAAATCAGAAGTAACCTGAAAGTTTTAAATATGGATGAAATTCTGATGCAGATTTAATTGTTAAACCAATGTACCAGGAAAGGGATAACAATAAAGAGAAAACCATGAAAAAGCAACACTGAGTCTACAAACAAAAGATTACTAAAGAGAACGAGTATTATTTTGCACATGTACTGGACAGTCGAACGAGAAGGAAGGATATGAGAAAGCAAAATTGCAGACACCAGATTTAGTGTTACAGACTGCTGTTCCATGTCACCAACTGAACAGGTACATCCTACCACCACTTCTATACTTAAGCTCTCATAAATCAGAAATTCTCTGGCAATGTACTTTCTTTCACTAGAGCTTTTGCAGTTTGTTCTCAGGAAGTAAAGTCTTGGTCATTAATTTGACATCCATAGTCTTATACATTACACTTTATATGTGTTTTAGGTGGCACAGGAGGAATAAACCATATGCTTCATCAACAAAACAGTAAAGCAAGTAATCTTGAAATAGATAACTACTTTGGCAGAAGTTTTTAATTTTTAAAGATACCTGATCTTATGTTCCGTCTTTTGTCCCACAAAAAAAAAAAAAAAAGAAAAACGGCCTCTACAGATATTTTTAAAAGATGGAGAAATTGACAGGGCTCTACTTCTGTTCCATCCAAAGGGGGAAGTAGTACAACAAATGCAAATTGTACCAAAATGCAATTGTGTAAAAGTGAAGACATTTGTCAGTCCTGTTTGATGTTAATGAACTGAATAAACATAAATTACTAAAAGACTCCTACTTATTTCCTCCTATCACTCAAGTAAACTGGTATCTGGATCCCACTATGAAACTAACAGCTTCCCAAAAAATATTGGAAATCCCAACATGCAAAGCCATCTTGTGACTTCACATAGGGTACAAAAAATTCAAAGTGTTTTCCCATCTTCTTCCTTCCCTTTGCAAATTTTTATATGTAGATTGTAATTACTATGGACTTACTTCAATGGGCCACTTGAACTGAAGATTTCACTGCGACTGAGTTCTGAAATCCCATTTCCAAGGAAAACTTTGACTCCATTGAATTCTTTGGCTCCTCTTTTGCATTTCCCTTCAATATCTGAATACACTGAAACCAGATCTCCAGGTTTCACAACTGTACAAAGAAAAATGTAAAGCTTGAAATCAATGTGACACTTAAAACAGCAGTGACCAAGTAAGTTAGGATTTTCAGTAGATTACTTATTTCAACTCTTCTATCATACCAAACTTCACATTTTCTAAATGTAATCAAAGAAGATCAACTGATATAAAGCTTTAAAGCCTTACACAGTGAATGATGGCTCCCAAACAACTGCACATACTGAGAGACACCAAGCTGCAAGTCAGGCACTGTGTTTTGTTTTCCAAGAGGCTACACAAACCTGCACTTCATTTATTTTATCATGGCAGGGCCACCCATGAGTTTTTAAGCCCACTCTTCAGGATCCAGTCCTCCGTGTGTGCTCCATGCACACAAATACATGAAATAACACTGCTCACCCTTACTGAACAAAGACAGGAGTGCTAAATTTTTCTAAGGTCCTCTCAACAGCTACCTAGAACATACCTATAGCTCCTTTTTCTCTTAACTATTTATTGCTTTTACACAAGTTATTATTTATTCTTGTTCTGGTCTGGCTCTCTTCCCTTTGAGGGAACTGCTGTTCTCAATAATTCTCTTAGAGAGTTTTGTATCTCCAATTAAAACCCACCAGATCAGTAAATTATGTAAATATACACCAAACTCTAGAAGTGTAATTCTATAGACTTGAAATACTTTCTGAGTTAGAAAAAAAAAATAGAAAAGGGATGGTTTAGGTGATTTTACAGAACAGAGAACAAGCGCTATGTGTTGACTGGCTAAAAAATATGCTTAAAAATAAAGGCCTTTTCTGATAGCAATAAAAATATTTCCAAAAGTGCATTTCTGAGGTGATTGACAGGCTGGAGGAACAAAAAGATATAACAAGACTAATGGCAGTTCAGCTTCCCAAGAATTTTTGGAATTGTACTAGAGAATCCTTTTTTCCGTTTTCAAGTGGCCTTCTGATTATGCACAAATGCCAAGAAATTCTTAAAATGTACTATTTTTTGGGTAGCCATTAAAAATATATTATTTATACTACTTCTTTCTACACAATGTGACACAAAACATTATGTGATTTCTCACTATTAATGTCTGCTTAAACTTCACTGAACAAAAACAAGCAGCAATTTAACTCTTCCATCAAGTATATCTATCAATGTTTTTTGCAGTGTTCCAACATCACCTATTTTATTTCACTCTCTGCTGACAATCATCCTTTCGAAATACACTAGTCCTGCATAGAATTCTTAAGCTTTCTGTAGATTATACCAGCATTCCATAAACAGAAAAGTTAGAGTTTGATTAGTTAAATTAACCTCAAAGACCCCGATCATTAGTTTACCTTCATTTGGATTGCAAGTTCAGTGATTAAATATGTGTTCTTGCTGTACTGTCTTTTTTTTCTTAGTTAGACCATCTGTGCTTAATACAGCCTTAGTATATTTGGCATCAAGTGGGTAGCATGCCCTTTTATTATATTTTCTTATCTGCAATTCCCTTGAAGTGTTCCATAAGTTTTATAGTATCTTTATTTTCTTTGAATTGATGGTACACGCATAATTACATGTGGCAATTATGATAAATCACTAGGTGACTCAAGGAAGGATTTGAATATTTATGGACGTGTCTAAATAAGCAGTTTCAACAACTGCGATGCCAATATACTTACTTCATTATCAAGCCCTAGATTGAAACACATTCCTGTTCAGTGAATTGGACTTAAGCACATGCTTAAAACTTCTTGAAGGTTTTTTTTTTTTTCCCAAAAGGAAACGAAGTGACTTGATAAATGCTTTTCTAACTCGTTTTGTTTAATAATAAGAATCAAGATGATCACTAGATCTCATCACAATAAAAAATAAGGTGAATCATCCAAAATTATATTGGTTTTACATAAAGTTAATTTGATATTTAAATAACAAAAATAGGTTGCTGAAGAAGCATGCATATGTAGTTTTTTTCATCTTGTCTCGCAGGCATTGATGCATAATTTCCATTTCTTAAGAATCTGAAATAAAAACTGAAAATTCTTCTCAACAATGAAAACAGATTTTTACTACATCTCTCTTACATACACAAATGAATCGCAAGTGAATTAGAAAAAAGAAAATCTGGCGTTTTTTAGATTTGTAACTAAAAATCTAACAGAATCATGAAGCTAAGTGGCTTTGTGACTTAGCGAAGAAATAAAAAATCTGTATCTGTTAAATAATCAAGATACACCTAGTCACCATCCAGATGTGGTATCCAATTTATTTTTTTTTACAAGACTGTAAAGTAGCCAACTTTTGTAAGTTTATTCAACTTCACAGCCATATTAGAAGTTACAGTATTCAGTAGTAAAACTACACTATTAAAAATAGGTTTTACTCTGAAAATTCTCTTTAAAAATATATTGAAATGAAAAACAAGAAATTGCAATGCTTGCGAACTAATACTTCAGCTATGAATTATGTGGAAAAAGGAATTTAAAACAGGTCAGGCTAGTGAGAAATAACTATACATAACTTACCACATGTAAACTGAAAAATAGTGAAAATATTAAAAAAAGCCAGAAAAATTTTAAAAAGTGTCATTACCATAAACCACAACTGTAATAATTTCAGCTGAGAATAGAAAATTATTTTGTGTCACTATTCATTTATCTATTATATCATTTATCCAAGGGTGACACTTTTTCTGCCATCTTTACAACTTAATTGGGTGTTTTTAGAGAACTCTTACATCTTGAGATGGATACAATTCCAGGGACATAAACGTGTGCTCCTCGAAGTACTGCATATCCACACTGGGCTCCAACTATGACTTCAGATGCATGTTGTTTTAAATCTCGCCTAGAAGTACAAAATGTATTGAGTAAAAGAGAAAAGTATACTGAAAAAAAGCCAAATACTCCCCAAGCAAACTCTAGTTCATTTTGTCAGATGCAATAGAGAAAAAGCAGTTAACTATCATGTTAACTCATTTAAAAGATTTGTTTTAGTCCCAAAGAAATAAAAGGAAAGAGTCAAGAAGAAAAGCAATCCTCAAAATAATGCAGATTCTGGCCCACTCTGCCACCATTATGAACCTGACACAGGAATACAAATAAATTACACTGGGATGGAGAAACAGTCCTCTATCCCTTCCTATGCCAGATGATTGTGGAGTGATTTTTTGTGTTTAACAGCTGCTGAGTAACTCTTGATTCCACTTGATTTCTTCCAGTGGAAGAAAACCCTGCCTGTACTTACCTACAGTTCTATATGCCACCCCAGAAGTTTAATTCTTCTATCTGCCTGGCTTTCCAGGGAGGATGCATACATGTCAATTTTTCCCTATAAAAATTAGTCTTATAAACAAGGAGAGAACTCTATGTTTTCTTGCATTTTTAAGGACTAAAACTCTCACCTGATTAGTATACGGACTGTCCACCAGGTCATAATACAAATGAAGTTGTGCCTCAGTTACAGTGAGTTAGTTATTATAACTGTTTAACAAGAAAACTGTAAGAAAATTGTGTTACGCAACATTTTAAGGCTAAAGACTGACAATTTCAAACCTGGGTCCAATGACAGGAATTAATAAAATGTCCTGAAGCTTTGGGTGCTCGAGAACTGGAACCCGTAGTCCTTTAAATTGCTGTTTCATTAAAAAAATATAATTAGTAAGCACTACTAATAAACTTGATATTTAAATACTTAGTTAAACTGAAAACCATTTTTCCATTCATAATTTATAGCTGTAGAGCACAAAATGCAAAGGTAGTGAAAACAGTTAAAAGCAGCTGGGAAATAGTGTGCAAGGGGACATTATATATGAAAAGTACTGGTATAAAAGACTAAACATTTAATAAATTCAGAAATAACAAGATCACAAAGAGATTGACTGAGAACTGACTTCAGGGAGTGGGAGAGTGTTCTGGCACTCATAACCCTATCACTGGTGTTGGCTTTCCTCTGGAAGAAGGCTGAGTTATTGTCAGAACACACAGTGACACCACCTTAGAAACTTGGGTGTGTTCTATGTTAATTCTTAGATGTTATTAGTTATAAGCCACCACTTAACTCTACTCATGTATTACTTGTCTTACTTAATAGGCCAGGCTGGCAATACTTTTCATTTTTCTTGTCAGTCCAAGTTTGAGTACTGATAGCTGAGTTATGTATTTAGCTGAAGAAAAAAAGGCCCTGTAATAAAGGTTCCTGGAGTTAAACAAAAGGATGTCTTCTCATCTGAGCCTTTTAAAATATAACCCTAAAGTACGTAAAACCATAAACCAGTTTGCATCTAATAAATATTTTCTCTTAAAAAAAGAAACAATCCATGATCATACTTCTGTTCAAAAGTGTTATGTGGTTTCCTTTTCTAACATGTAATCACACTTCAAATTACAAGAAGTTTGTGAAAAGCTGGTTTTAAGCCAGTTTTCAGCAAAGGCTTTTCCCTTGAAGCAAAATATAACCCTGCAATACCCATTTCCAGATTTCTATAATCAAGCTAAAATTAGCAAAACTCATTACCATCCCAGCCAGCAGAACACTGTCAACTGCCTCTGCATCACAGAAATGTCTTGGCTACTGTCATGTAAACGCACCCCATACACCCACTAGCATTAATAATTTACTTAAAGAACCAGATCTTTTTACACAGAGTGAAGATCTAGGACACAATTTCAAAATAATAGTTTTCTTAAACATAATGGTTTACGTATTATCAGATAAATAAAAGTTTAATTAAGATAAGTAAAAATCCAGAAAATTATTATATAAAGATTAAAAACAGGTCTAAAAAAGAAAACATAGTGGCTGTAGAGCATCACTGTAGCTCCAGTTTCCAAAACACACCAATTTTCTCACTTTCCTAAAGAGTTTCTTCAATGAGATATACAGGCATTGTTCTTTAGTCTTAAATAAAAGTGTTCTAAGCATGCTAAAGACGGCACACTGAGCTACCCTTTTTATCTGTAATTTTCTCTTATAGACTTAATGACACCTTTACATTATTTACCACAGAAGTACCTCAATCCTATCAAGGGTTTGGATCTGAAAAAGACTTGGATGTTCTTACCCTCTGTTACTGCCTTTCTTGGAGGGATGAGATGAGGGATACTGGTACACAATGAATTTTCATTTAATGTTTAATGCTGACAGGAAATCAGTGTGACTGTATAATGTTGATACCACTGGAAGCACTGAGGAAAGGTGTAGTTTCCAGTAATGAAAAGGTCTCATGTTAGATGAAAGATGAAATACTCTGCTGTTTTTGCTGTAACAAAGAAATTGCACAAACCTTCTGGATCTCTTCAAACAGCGATTTTTTCACATGTTTCACTGAGGCCAAGTGGGTATTTACTCTTACAGTTGTAAAAGCTGGTGGATGAGATAAGTGACTTAACAGAGATTGGTATTTATTCTCTGCCTCCTGTGTACCCAAAGCAGTGATAAGCTGAAAGTGAAAGAAGAGATTTTATACTGAGATTCACACAGAAGCCTCTTGCTCAATGCAAAAGAACCTCACTGAATAAACATTCCATAGAAATTGAGAGATATGGTTGTGTGGTGTGCAATAGTGACAAATGTCTATGTCTGGAAGCCTAATTCCACTGGAAGCCTCATAAATTTCTTGAAAAACACTTATGGGAAAAACAGCTGTATCAGCCAAAATCACTGCAAACAATTTGCAGCAAGTGTCAAAGCAGCTGCCAGCGTGCTCTCCGCTATTGTACATAGACTAGCCCCGAGGAAATTGAAGAGTGAATTCAAATCTAAGAATCAGAAACTTTCATACTAATAAAAATGTACATAAAAAAGCAATTTTTTTATCCTTAGCATTAGGAATTAATAGACTGTCTGTAGTATTCTACAGTGAGGTAAGGGAGTATTTCTTGTCAATATTGTGTGGTTAATATGTGCTTAATTATCTATGATCCACTCTTCAGTGGGGTCCAAAACGAAATTCTCTGATTTATACTCAATTTAATTTAAATGCATGCTACTTAGAGCCAGTAGGCATAAATACTAATATTATATCTTAAATATAGAAATATTTTATATAAAAACTGTGTTTAATGTGATGACAATATTTTATTGTAAGGTATTAAAGTTACACAAAAATTTATTATTTTTTGATGTTTAGGGGTAACTATGTCACATACCTCATTATTTCTGAACACTTTGCTGAGATACTCTTCAACTTCATACTGGAAAGTGATTTTAGGGAAAAAGGACATCTTCCTTTAGTTTTTTAAATCTGCTGGCAAGGAATTGAAATAAGCAAAGTATTTTCTTAGTGATTCTTATCATATCCTGTAAGTTTATATATGTAACATAAGACGTACTCACAAACTAAGCTGTTGGTTCTGATTCTTCCTATTTTAATAATGCAATCTTTTTGCACTCAAATTTCCAAATATTGGTCAGGAAATGACTGTAACCCTACTCTCAATTACAGATATTCTACTGATCCTTAAAATAAATCTTCAAGCTATTCCATGAAAAAAAATCATGGATAAAAGGTACAGGAAATTTCAAGATGTTGCTTTAATTCCTCTTGAAAAGCCCAGCTATAAAGTCTTATTGTAGCTCAGTCCTGATGAAGATTTTATTCTTAACCAATTTTCTCTCTAGGCAATAAAATACAGTTATCTTCCCAAATGGAATCTGCCCACCCCCCTATCTGCATTTTGAAAAATTACATACACTTCAGTCTGAAATGAGACTACATAAAAATTTAAATTTCTTTACAATAACTTAAATGGAAGGAAAGAGAGAACATCACTCTAGGTTTATTCCATTCATAATAAGGAATTTTGACTACTGAAATACATTTTCATTGTACTAAATATACTTAGAGGAGATCAGAATGTTTGGTATTCATTTTATTTGAATAAGAGGCTATTTGTCACTTTTATCATTAAAAAACTCTCAAAATATTTTTTTTTAATTTTTAGTATTTCTGATGCAATTCAAATCTTAATGCTAGAAGAATGTGACCTTATGTAGACTTACTTTTGAGTCCAGACCAAGGCAAAGTTTCACGGGCAGGAGTTTCAAAGCCTTATCTGCAACATTAGCAGCTATTGAAAGAAAAAAACTGCAATTCAATTTACTTCTTTTTACAGTCTGACAAAATGCCAAGAATTTACCTGGTTATTGCCACGAAAACTAATAGTAGTACAGCAGTACTACAATCTAACAGTACTGCAACAGTCAATACAACTGAAATCACCAAAGCTTAGTTTTAACATTTCAGAAGACGTGACGTATCATGTGCCTGTTGTCCTAGAATGCCTACATTACAGGGAAAAAAACAAAACAAAACAAAAAACCACCAAACCAGCCACAAAAAGATCCTCATTTGGTTCACATTTGGAAAGGTTCTCCTTCAGAAACATAATAATCTAGCCTTTAAAAAAATCCCACACTTCTAAATTTTTTAAGGAATTGGAATCCTGAAAACAATTAAGCAGACATTTGAAAACTGGTAGAAATGTAGCGTTTATAAGCCGTTTATGTGTGACTTCAATATTAACATTATGAAGGCAATCCTCCAGGCTGGGGAACACAGCTGCGGGGGCACCAGGACAGGCGCTTGTAAGTTCAGAGGCAGCAGGAAGCCAGGCTGATGAGGGAGACTGCCTAGCGCCCCGCCAAGTACAAGAGGCAGACTTCACACGTTCAGCAGCAGGCAGGCTCGTACCTAAGAGGAGTATTTTTTTTCTCCTGACCTGCTGTGCCGTACACCTTGCCCCAGAAACGGCTTGACGGACTTCAGAAGAAAGCCACCGATTTTCATGCGTCTCCGTGGTGAACTACAGCGGGGAACGCGATGCCTGACAAGGGCTTTGATCTAGCTACGCACACGAACACTGCGAGCAGTCACACGCAGCCACCACCAGAGATGCTGAGCATGATTTTCAAACCTCCCTGTCCACCCTTTCCCACACGAGGAAAACGACAGTC
>VXBQ01014197.1:424121-520035 GCA_013400175.1 Phainopepla nitens | reverse complement strand
CCCGTGGGGGCTCGGGGCCGGCTCCGCTCGCCGGGCTTCCCCTGAAGGCCCGCCCAGGCCAAAGTTGGGCTTTGCTTTGTGCAGCGCCGTGAGCGCTGGTCCCGCGGCCCCTCATGCTCGGGGTGGCTTTGTTTGAGTTGCCGAGGTGGTCCCTCCTCTCCCCTCCTCCCTGGCCGCATTAAAGGCGTCGTGTGCCCCGGGAGCCCTGCAGGCGTTGCGCGCCCGGCGGCCGCGGCGGCCGGGACTGCTGAAGTTTTGATGGACGATGACGGTCCGTCTTGGCTTCGCCTATCCTTTTTAAGTCGGGGTCTCTTATTAAAATTATGTTATTTTAGTCCTTAATTAAAAGGAGAAGAAGAACGCCAGACATGTAGGGGCCTTCGAGGCAAAGATGCTAGTTAAATACAGTTAGTGACCGAAGAAAATCAGTTCTCCAGCCAAAAAGAAAAAGGTCGTAAGGGGATAGTATCGCTTTCCATGCTCTTCTGCCCAGTTCATCCAGCCCCGCAGTCGTGCCTCATGTTCTAAGCCAGAGTTGACAATTTGTGTCTGCCACCACCTTTGCCTCAGATGGTTATTATAAAAGTAGGAAATGACGGCTTATCTGTTAGTTTTAATGATTTTTGTTTACCTAGCCAGCTTTGGTTAGAAAATTAAATAGTTAACAGTAACATCGTTTTGCCTGCTCCAAGCTCAGGGCCTCAATGAAAAACAATGTAAACAATAAATTAATTAATTGTTCTTTCATCAAGTTTCCAAATGTCTGTCTCATTTCCACTTTAAAGTTATTGAAAATGCAGATAAGCCTTTTTTAGTGCAATGCTCTGTTGCAAGTTTTTGGAGGCAGATATACCTGGTGTACTTTCATAGTTTTGTCCCTGTGATTGCACATAACCCATTCTAATTCTGTAGATACCGGAGCAATGTGTGTGCACATTGACATCTGTGTATCAAACTGTCTTTCATGAGATGGGATTGGACTCCAATTCCAGATCATTTGTTTTTCTCATGCATACATTATCCCACCACATCATTCCTGAAATCTTCTGAATTTGTTGTTAATTTCTTACTTTCTTGAACTGAAAAACTTACTTGGCAAGATTCAATGTTTTCCCTATCCTCCAGAAGAATATTGAGCACCCTTTTTTTTGTTTTCATCGAGTAGTGCAATCTGCAACTCCTTCCGTGAAGTATTCCAAAGGGATGTATAAGCAGGGAACTGATCTGGAGATAACTGGTGGCATTTAGTATTTGCCTCTATAGTAGCTTATGATGTCAATATTTATCTTCAGGAAAACACATTGTCTTGGTCATTGTATATTATTTCCTGGAAGAAAGGTTATTCTTAATTGTGAATGACCCTGGCTGGATGCCAGATGCCCACCAAAACAACTACCTGACTCCTCTCCTCAGATGGATGAGGAGAGAAAACAGCAGAAGGCTCTGGATTGAGACTGGGAGAGATCACTCACCAGTTTCCATCATGGGCAAAACAGACTCAATTTGTGAAATTAATAGAATTCATTATCAATCAAATCAGAACAGGTTAAATGAGAAATAAAACCAAATCTTCTCAACACCTGCCCCCCACTTCTCCCTCTTTTTTCCCAGGATTAGCTTTATTTTTGGTTCTCTACCGCCTCCCTGCAGGATGGAACAGGGAATGGGGGCTGTGGTCAGTTCATCACACATTGTCTCTGCCACTCTTTCTTCCTTATGGTGGGGACTGCATCCCCTGTTCCAGTGGGGGATCTCTCCCATGGGAGACAGTCCTCCGTGGGCTTCTTCAATGTGTGTTCTTCCCAGGGTCTACAATTCTTCACTAACTGTTCCAGCATGAGTCCGTTTAACAAGGTGCAGTCCTTCAGGGATGGGCCATTCCAGCGTGGATCCTCCACAAGGTCACAAACCTGCCAGCAAACCTGTTTTGAAGTGGACTCCTCTCCGCAGGTCCACAGGTTCTTGCCAGGAGCCTGCTCCAAAATGAGTGTCCTGTGGGGTCGCAGCTGCCTTTGGGATCTGCCTGCTCTAGCATGGGGTCCTCCATGGGCTGCAGGTGCATCTCTGCTCCCCCGTGGACCTCTGTGGCTGCAGAGGCACAGCTGCCTCTCCATGGGCTCTGGGTGTATCTCTGGCACCTGCAGCAGCACCCCTTCTTTTGCACCGACCTTGGAGTCAGCAGAGTTGTTTCTCTCACATATTCTCACTCCATGTTTCTCTGTCCGTAATTACACCTGTGCAATAACCTTTTCCCATCTTAAATGTGTTATCCCAGAGGCATTACACCTGTTGCTGATGGCCTTGGCTGCGTAAACATAGAAGGTTCTAGGAGTTTCTCACAGAAAACACAGTGTAGCCCTCTCCACTATCAAAATCTCAGATTCATATAATTTCACATTCACATAATCTCACATAATACATTCATATATTTAAATGGTTAATGAAAAATTAGTCTTACAGTTAAATAGATGAGATAATACCAAGAAATACTTATTCTTTGGCATTTGTCCTAATAAGAGACTTATAGGGTGTGTCCTTGGTTTAGTGCTGGATTTGTCTTTTGTTTCATTTTTGCTTTGTTTTGTTGGGTTGCTTTTACCTCCTTGTGTAACCACTGAAAAGAAAGTGAGTTACTTTTCATGGCCAAAATTGAAATTTCATTCCAGAAAAGTTGCTTCAAACATAAATTTTTGACCTAATGGGAAATAATTCTCCAACTACACAACTATTTTCTCTAAATAGTAGTATTACTTATAATAAACCATAGTAATTTCTGAGTTGATTTTGGTTGCTCTTCTAGTTACATCAAGTCTTGATAATTCCTTGGAGAATTAAGAGGCTGTCCTGTGAAGGTGCTTGTTGAGCAGACCAGCACATGTTGATTTTGGAATACTCCTATGCAGAGGGAGTATTCCAAAGACACAGATAGGGTCTGCTCTGTCACGATTAGTTCTCTTGGCTGGTGCCAGTTGTGTGATAGTCTGCAGCACTTGAGACTGGCAAAACGAAAGGTGAAACTAAGCAAAGATTTGAAAGTTCCTTCTGTGTTCCATGAAATAGAGCATGGGGGATTGTTGTATTTCATTCAGTTCTAAAAACTATATGGCTAGCTTTAGACTCTGGCGAAACCAACATAGACAAAAGCAAAAGATGAGAGGCGCTCGCTTTTCTCGAGAGTGAAGTCCCACAGCTTTAATGCAGAACGACTCCCAGGAGGGAAGGCAAAGAAAGAAAAGCGATGTGCACCCTTTGCAAAGGGTTTTTATAGCCAGGGAGGGGGCGGAGGAAAGGAGCTACAGCCAATGGGAGACACTGGTGGGGGGGGCGAGGGGAGGAGCCAACCCGGGGAAACCACCGCAGAATTTGAGGGTAGGGAACGGGATGACCCAATACAAGCACAACCCTCAGTGCAACGTAACAGACTTTGTGTAAATAATAACTCAGTGGTCGATAACCAACAGCCAGTGCAAATAATAGCATAGTGCAACACAACAGGGGATGACTTGTGTCTGTCTTTCTCGTAATCAAATAATGATTGAATGATGTGAATTGAAATAAAGATACTTTTACTCATAAAAGAAAGAGCTGGCTTTAAGATAGATTTCTGTCATTTTTCTCAGTGATTTTCTAATGGCTTCCTGAGAGTTTTTCCCTTTTTTTGAAATTGACAAAAAACATTACTCAAGTATTGTTTTCATTATAAATACCATGCTCTGCAGCCATTTAATGTCTAGTTACTAAATGATGTAAGTTCAGTTGAATTTACTTTTATTAGTAACTTACTTTTAGAAGTTTTAAAAAAAATCACATTTCAAAAATGACCTGCTGAAGCTATGATTCAGTAGTCAAGTAGCACATTCTTCTGAGCAACATAGAGTAGTATGGATAGATGGTGGAGCCATTAAGTTAGTGCCTGTGTCAAGACATGTCTGAGTAAAATTTGCTTGACTTATCATTCCATCAATATTATCAAGATAGCTCTAAATTAAACTGTGGGTTAAAAATAGAAGTGAATGTCAGCAACCCTGATAAAGATAAATGACAGTTATCAATACCTTTTTTTTTTTTTTAATGTGGTGGATAGAGTTCTTTGAGAAGCTCACAAATTTGGGGTTTACTTATATTTGGAATGGTAATTATTCAGCCTCTTACAGGTTTCTCTGAATAATTGCTACAGTTATTAAAAAATTGTTTTAAGAGAAATACTAGTAAGCTCTAATTCAAGATGATTGAACTTCTGTAACTCCACAGTTTATTTCACTTAGGCTTACTGGCAGTTCCCAGTCAGGTTAGGAGTGACCATTATCTGGAAAACCAAATGGATTCTGCTTCCACTGACTACTAAAAGTTATTGACAGTTTCTCTACTTATAATCAATTCTAGGGATACAGAATGTATTTTTGCAGTTCTTCTGTGCTTAAGAGAAGACTCTAAGTTAGCTCTTAGTATGCCGAATGAGTCTTTGTATTGAAACATCTTTGACCTCCAGAATTATGCTATTCCTCCTGCCTTCTTTTAGCAAACTTCTGTCTTTAACTCTGGGGCCTCCAAGACTGTTGCTCTTTGGAACCAGATGAGCATTTTGTTGCACAGTCTGAAAGCTATTGCTACCCATTCAGTAGTCATTTCTTCCAAATATTGAAATGAATTTCATCATTAGAGTGTATAGATTTTTTTTTTTTAATTTTTAACTTTTGCAAAATAGAGGAAAAGGTATGTTGGGAGAATTGAATCTTTGGGCCCTTTTATCACAGAGAAATATAAATGAGTAAGGGAAGAAAAAAACATATTATGTCTTTCTTCTAACATCTGCAAGAAGATAATCTTCACTTTCCTGTGTTTTTGTAACACTAAACTGCCAGAGATTTTTTTTAACCATATTACATATAAATTTTTTTGAAGAGTGTGCTAGAAATGGTTGATGAAACCAAGAAGTCCTTGGATTCTTTTAAGGAGTAGTCTAATACTGTCTTTTCTTTTTCCCCCTGCATAAGCCTACTTCTTCTACTTTCCTCTCTCTTCCTATGTGATTAATAAAGACCCTTCTCTTCTGTTCTCTCAACTTTTTTTATGGATTTTCTTCTTCTTTTGCCAAGAACATGGTGGACTGGGAAGATATTCATGAATACAGCCTAAACTGAGTTTGAGTACCAGCCAGTGAAAGGGAGAAACTTGGGTTGGTCTGTAAGTACAGAGCACAAATAAATCACTGCCTATGGTTTACTCAGTAACTGTCCTTCAACATAAATGTGGCATCTATCTTCTCCTAGTTGTACTTGTAAACAAGTAGCTGTTGTGCTAAAATTCTGTTCTGTCCTAGTTTGGTAGTTTTTAAACTCACATGTTTTTCCTCTAATGCACATGTATGTGTAAATTTTCTGTATTTTCATCAAATTAGACAGAAATTCAACTTTTGAATATGTTTGTAAGAGAAGAGCTTCCATTAGTATAGTTGTGGAATCTTCTACTTGTGTGAAATATCCATGATTTCATCTTACTATTTTTATGCCAAGATCACTATTAATTAACTTGTGTGACTGTTTATTGTTTGTGCTTATTCAAATCACTGTATGAAACACCATTTGACTATGAAGTAACACAGATAAGCTGTGCCTTTTTTTCCCGGTGAGTGTTGAACCTTTCACACTTGAGCAGCTTTCAAAAGCAGCCATCTCAATGAAGATTTTTCTTCATTACTTACAGTAGTGTGATGTTGTATCATCCAGTATTCCAATCATTCATGCCTAAGATGAGACAGCAATGTAGTGCCTGACTGGAATTCACTTTCTTTCCTGAAAATAACTTAAACAGAATGCTGCAAAAGTAGAATCATCTTATTCATGGTAGTAGTTGGCAACAAGTCTGGTTTGAAAACAGTGGGAAGGTATTTCTGTATTTGATCTTTGAAAGCTCTTTAAATTTAACTAAATTTGAAGAAGAGATGGGGCTAGAAGTGCTCCTACCTTTCCAGCCAGGAGGTGTTCTTTTCTCAGAATGTGTTGACAGGATGCAGTAATAGGAGAACTGGCAGAAGGAAGTACATTTTACCATCTGTTATGACCCTATTGCATAGCAAAACTTAAAAAAGAGTTCCAAACAAGAAAATGTTTTATTACAATAATATTGAGTATAAAAAGACCTAGATTACTGTATATAAATAGGTTTTTAACCAAAACACTTCAATTTTTCCTTAAACCACCCACTTTTGGGGGAAAAAAACCATCAATTTGATACTTATGATAGATCTTCTGATCTAGTAACTTATTTGATCCTATAGATCAAATGTGGTATTTGTAGGAAATCTTTGAACTATGAACCATGTTTTGCTTTGAAATAAGTGCCCTAGAATTGTAAATATTATTTATTTAAAAATGAACTTGTTCACAAAGTTTTTATGTATCCATTTACAAATTCTTCACTCTCAAGTGGTTTGGTTTTTTTTTGGTCAGCAATTGGATCAGTATGTTTTAATTTCACACAAGTAGCAAAAGAACCACCGTTCTAAGTGGTTGTGCTACTGAATTTGAAATTCTAAGAGGCATTATCTACTGAGAAGCATATAAATTCTGGAGGACTTTTTTTACTGGTTTTGTTTGGTTGATTGATTTCTGTTTTGTCTCCCGTGTGCCTGGAAAAAAACAGTATTGTCGCAATTGCAAGATCGCTACTTTGTGTGCTGGACTTTACAGCAGGTTGGGGCACATGATCTTTCCTTTCTGCTCAGCACTGCTGAGGCCTCACCTGGAGTACCATGTCCAGTTCCGGGCTCCCCAGTACAAGAGACTCATGGACATTCTGGGCAGAGGCCAGTGATGGGCTGCAAGGGTGATCAGGGACTGGAGCATCTTGCACATGAGAAAAAAAGAGGTGCAAAGAGAGCAGAGCCAGCCTTGTCTTAGTAGTGCCCAGTGACAGGACGGGGCAGTGGGCACAAACTGAAACACAGAAGTTCCCTCTGAACATCAGGAAATACTTTTTCTCTGTGGGGGTGACTGAGCAATGACCCAGGCTGTCCAGGGAGGCTGTGGAGTTTCCATCTTGGATATATTAAAAACTCACCTGGACATGGTCCTAGGCCACTGGCTCTATGGGCCTGGTTGAGCAGAGGTTCGACCAGATGACCTCCAGAAGTGTCTTGCAGCCTTGACCATTCTATCATTCTGTTCATTTCACTTCAGAAGTTGCAAAGTTAGAATCCGTGGCCTGTTAAAAATACAGTTTCCTCTTAGGTTTTACTGTGTGCATAATGATGGTACCTTAACAAATGGTTATTACTGATCCTTGGATGTTAGGGGAATACCTTTTGCAGTCTTTGGATATTTGTTGGTGGTCTTAGCATGATACACTGCTATGGATTATGTTTTTTCTAAAACTAGATGATGTAGATGAAATAATCGTTAGTAACCATACCTTTATGAGATGACCAGTGCTGATTTTTCCAGAGACTGGAGTCTCAAGAGAAGATGAGGCTTTTTTTGACTTTTTTTCTGTCCTGAAGTCACCACTAATCTGTGTAAGGTATTGAAATACGAGGAACAACCAGTTGCTTTCTTCAGTAAGGGAGAGTGATTAACCAGAATTACTTTTATTGCTGTTTCCACTAATATTTTTTTTATATATATATATGCAGAGCACAAAGTAATCATAGTGGGACTTGATAATGCTGGAAAGACTACTATTCTTTACCAGTTGTAAGTATGTGAAATAGTTGTTTTTCTGTTTGCATTTGATTATTTGTCACTGTTTAATCTTTGAAAATTCAGCTTTGTAACCTGCTGGAATCTAGGGTTCTAGATCACACTTTGTACATTAATGGTATTAGTTGCTCTCAGTAGAGTAAATGTTTAAAGGATAAGTGAAGGAACTGCTGTGCTTTAAAACTGGACTGTAAATTGAACAACAAATTTGTACGTCCAAGCACAAAGTGAACTACAATTTTTTTTCCCATGAAAGCCTGTCTGAATTTGTATGTCTAGAAATAATCCTGTTGCCAGTAACTGCAGAAAAGAACATGATTTTTAAATTAAGGGAAATTCTAACCACTCTGCAAAAATCAAAAAATGTTTCCAAATGTTTCTGAATTCCAGTGTCATTACTCTTAGCACTTCTCCATCACAAATTTTAATTTCAGCTTGCCCAGGTCCTGCCTTACTCATTTTCAATGGTATCATTGCACCCAAATCTTGGCAGCATTACAAGAATATACATAATAAATTCAAGAGTGTTTTCAGGACCATAATTGTTAATTATGGAAAAAGGAGGAGGGTGTAGATAAATTAATATCCTTATGTTTGGCTATCAAAGCAGCATAGGATGCTTTCCAAAAACACTTCCTATTCATAAACATTTTGAGCAAGCTTAAAAGTGGAACGGAGAAATTTTCAGCTATGTAACCAAACAGTCCTTTGCGATTTAATATCTAGTTACTAAGTAGAGTGCTTTGATAAAATTATATTCTGATTTATATTTTGCACGGTTTAGTGGTTTTGGTTTTGGGATCCTTAGAATGGCAGCTAGCTCCTGCTTTAAAACAAGTGCATTTTAAGTGTCTGTTAATGTCCTTTAGAAAGACAGTCCTCTGTTTTACACAGATGCTTATCCATTTGTTATGCTTTTTATGTGCTTATTTTTCATTGCTGATTTCTTTAAACATGACTACAGTCACTGCTTTCTAAAGTTCAAATGTATAGCTTTTTTTAAATATGCCTAATTTTTTAATATGCCTAATTTTTTTGTCAATTACACATATTTACTTCTTTACTAAAAATATGTTATAACTGAACTGTAACAAGCCTTGTGGATTTTGCTGACTGGTCTTTATGGTGTGATATTGTTTCCTTCAGCTTAATGAATGAAGTGGTTCATACTTCTCCAACCATAGGAAGCAATGTAGAAGAAATAGTGGTGAAAAACACTCATTTCCTAATGTGGGATATTGGAGGACAAGAATCATTACGGTCGTCATGGAATACCTATTATTCAAACACAGAGGTATGAGAAGATGCTTTGAAAACTGCAAATCCAATAAGCTTGTTTGAAATTATATTTATTTATTAGTAATATTTGTAGACTTTTGTAAAGATTGAAGCCATATTGTTTTTACATTTTAATGAGGAAGAATAAATTCAAAAAGTGTGAGGTATCTCTGGTATGCTGCCTTTTTTCTGGTAATATTTGAAATATTTTTTTCTGTATACTTCACAGTAATGTTATTTGATCTGTGAAGTTAGATTTTTCCTAGGCAATCAAATGATAATGAAATATATTTTAGATCAGATTTTTTGCTTGCTTTTTTAAGTAAATTAAAAAGAAAATTTTGAACTGTTATTTGCAAATTTTTTGATGATTTTCAGTGGTCAGTTGGACTTCTGTACCTCCAGTCTGAAATGGTTTTGAAATAATGATAATTAAGGACAAGGAATGAAACTTTCTCTAAGCCTAGACAGCAGTATTTAAAAAGCTCATCAGCTTGTAGCTTTTATCCAGAGGAGGAAGGAAACTTGCTGTGTGCTACTTGTGAGGTACTGGCAGAGCTGCTGTTGCTGGAAAGGTTGGAGCGACAAAGGTTCAGCGACAGTTGACTTGTGGGGTTTGTTCTTTATGACAGCTTTTTTGAGGCCAAGATGTTATCAATACAAAAAGGCACATATAATCACTGAGGACTCTTTTTGAGACATCTACATTGATGTAAAATATTCTAGACTTCATTTCTTACTATTTCTACTATAAGCAGAGACCTCTTGTAGATATTGCTCATTATGTAAGTATTCCATCCTCCTGTAAAATTAGCTTTTTTCATCTCTTCCTTTTTCTATATCTTTTTCTATGCTCTTGGAGAGTGGTGAGATCAGTGATCTGTCCTTGATCTAGTGTAAGCCTGATGATATCTCAACCTTCATCTCTAGCATTTTAGACTAAATTTTTATTTTATCTGGAAAAGTGCAGCTACATCTAAGAAACACATGAAGATAAAGATACTTCTGCCAGCATTATCTGGTATAGAGCAATAACGTCTTGGCATTTATCCCTTGAGTATGTTTGATTTTTGAATTTGGAGAGATGCATATATTATTTTTCTGATACTTTTGGGATTTTCGTCATATTCTTTCTGGCAAGGGTTTGAAATCCAGTGCCTTGTAGTACTTGGAAAGAAGAACTTTCCCTTCACTTAGAAGCTTTGTCTGCTGGAAACAGTTGAGGAAGAAAAGAGATCTGTTTACTATGCTAATCCTAGCCTCCCTCATATCAATAATTCCGTTACTGTTCCTCCTTATCTGCTAGGCATCTCAGAGTCATAGCAGCATTAAATTGACTTAGGTTTCCATAATATGTGGTCATTTTCAATGGCTGATGAATTCCTTTAATTTTATAAGGCAAAGTGATTTGGAGAATATGTTGGAGAATAATAACAGTTATTTCTAATTCTCCTTTTTTGCTACTGTCTCTCTCCCTTTTGTCACTTTCTCTTTTCTAGTGTCCTCTGAAAGTGTCTCTTCTGTAGGAAGACTTGTGGTAGTGGTCTCTTGAAAATGTGCTTTCTGTAATTTGTAGTTTGTATTTACATACTATACTATTGGTGTTTTTCCCTAGTTCATCATTCTGGTTGTTGACAGCATTGATAGAGAGCGACTTTCTATTACAAAAGAAGAACTTTATAGAATGCTGGCTCATGAGGTATGGTGGGGAGTTGGGATAATAGTTCTGTTGAGAACAGTAAAATAACTTTTCATGCTTCCTATGTTAACAAAAATAATATCATCAGAAAAAAAATTTTGAGAATAAGTGTGCATTCATGCTGATCACATTTTAAAACCATGTAAGTTATAAATAAGCAGAAAAATTATTATGAAGCACCCTTCTAATAGGACTTGCTTGATTGTAATCAAATCAGTCTTTACTTTGCAAATGTTGAACTTGTGAAATATATGCTTCATATTAATGTAATTGGTATTATTATCCTTTACCACTGACTATTTCAGTTAAATGGCTAAAATTTCAAGAAACTTTTTTTAATTTTTATTTTAGAGCACTGGAATTGCCTACTATTTTTGTTTGTTTTAATCCTGTTCCTTAAAATTAAGAAGCATATGTCATACTATGGGAAAATTAATTGCAGTTCACTTTCCTTCAGTATTATTTGTTTGTATTTTTATTATGTGTTGTCCTGGGGACTGTTCAGCATTGAGTCAACTCACTCAGATATCCTATATTAACTTCTACTTTGGCTTAGGTAAAGTATGTTAAAACCTTTTGTGATCGCTCTGAAGCTGAATTAAGGTTGTTTTAAATCTAAATACTTTCCTTCATTTTTGAAAGAAAAGGATTTAATACAGTGCAGGTAATCCTGTTGAGTTCATTTCTCTGAGAGACTTGTGTTTCACATAAGTGAGTTTTTGCTTTGCAGTTTAATATTAATTGTAGTTTGGGTCTAATTTACTCTAAGGAGTAAATTCATTACCAAAAAAGATGGAAAAGTTACTTTTTGTGCTGAAGTTTTTCCATGTGTTTTTTAGTTTCAAGTCTCAAACTCATAAGAAATTGTGATCTACCATCTCTTGAAATCAATTGGTAGCCCTAGACTGGACTACTTGTAGGGTTGAATTTCAGCTGTAGATCATAAAGCTTGGTTGTTTTCAGGTTTTTTTCTCTTGGTGGAAATTTCATATGCATTGAAATGTATTGAACACTTTTAGTTGCAACTGTCAGCTTCCTGAGTATTAGATTTGTTTACCCTTCTGCACTTCTAAAGCCATACATTCCACTGCTGTTTGGAATGCTAAATTCCATACTGAAACAAATAATCTTAATTAGTTATTAAAGCTGATGCAACATTATCAGAGCTCCCTTTTTGGAACACTAGGGTTAAACTTAAAGGAATTCAGAAAGCTTTCTGAAATTATTACTGCTTTAATCAGTACAGAACTTCTTTAATGAAGTTGAAAGCAATTCCAAGGGACTGATATCTAGCAGGCTTTTCCATCTGAATAGTATTTATTGTAGGACTTGGAATGTTTAACCAGAAATAATTCCGCTAGCTAAATGGTTTGGAGCATTATAAAATGTGTTTTGACAAGACTTTCATTAGTTATTTATGAACATGTGATCATCACCAATGGGATACTCATATAATATATTACAATTTGACTCTCTGTGGTGGTGAACACTTCTGAATAAATTAGTTTTTTCAGTCTTGCTGTAATGGATATTTAGTGTAGTAAAACGGTTAAAACTCCATGCTCCAGTGTAATTGTAGATTAGCTTGGATACAGTTCCTTTAACAAATGAAGTTAGCACAATAACCTTTTAGTTCTTTATAATAACTGTTATGAGGACTGTAAATAATTTCTAGGATTTACGGAAGGCTGCGGTTCTCATCTTTGCGAACAAGCAGGACATGAAGGGCTGCATGACGGCTGCCGAGATATCTGCATACCTCACCCTCAGCTCCATAAAGGATCACCCGTGGCACATTCAGTCCTGCTGCGCTTTGACAGGAGAAGGGTGAGTGCCTACTGCTTACTGCTTCCTGGTAGATGAGAATACTGATTGAGAAACCTGCTGACACCAAAGTGGATTTTCTGAACTTTGCGGTCAGACCGACATTTCAAATTTTTCATTTTTGTAATTGAACCTTGTGGGTTTTTTTCATAACTCAAACTCCAAATTCACATGAAAGTCTTACATTTGTTGTTAAAAACCTCAAACAAAAAACAAAACATCACCCCTCCACCTAAGTATGTAGCTTTGACATAGCTGTCTACTCTCTGTGCTACTCTCTTACTCTTGTATGTGTTTCTGTATTTAAAGAAATAAGCTACTGTTCTCTTCCTTTATATTCTAAACTACAGGAAGCTTCTAAGCTGGGAGGTTGAGGTGTTTCAGGGTTTTTTTGGTTGGTTGGCTTTTTTGATTAGCATTGAAACATAGTTTTGATGAAAAGTTACATAGATCTGTTATAAAAAAAATATTACAAATATTAAACTCTTTTTTACATCTGGCTAATGTAGCTAATTTTGAAATTTGCATACCTTATGCTAACAATTACAAAAATGAAATGCTGGTCTAGCCTTAGATCCTTAGTCTGTAAATAACAAAAAACATTTTTGAATAACTTCTAACTAGTTGGATAATGTCTTGCTTGTATGGTATGAAGTGTACTGACTTTTCATTTTGATTTTTAAAGCAATCTTGTAATGTGTGATTTTAGGTTTTTTTTTTCAGCTGTGTTGTACAACCTTTACAATAATGTCGTCTTGTGACATCAAAAATAGTGACTCCAGCTGAGTGTTTGGGAAGGGAGAGCATCTAACTCACTTTCTAGCATGAAGTATTGTCTAATATTGTGGAGATGTCTTGTAGAGTGAAGGGTATCATTAACTTCCTTAGGATGGAACATGTTGGTGAGAACCAAGTAGGGCTTTTTTTATGGGGTGATTATATTGTTTTGTTCTAAGAGTTAACTCTACTTTCCTTCTACCAGTTTTGCTAAAGTCACTTTTGAATACACAGTTTATGTACTAGGATATTCAACCAAGTTGACATTTGAAGGAAAGTAATAATTAATAAATATGAGGTTTAGTTTAGGAACAGTGGCTGTCCTAGGCTCCTTCTTTCGTATTATAAAACAAAAAGCAATGAATATTTAGAATACTTTAAACTGTGACAGTGAGATCAACTTAGAAAAAGCATTCCCAGAGTTAGATTGCTGAGCTGAGTCTTCCTGGGGAAGATCTGACAAGAATCTGGGGAGATCAACCTGGTGTGACTGAAGCTGGCATTCTTGGATAGCTCAACCCTGATATGCTGTACAAAGGTAAAGCTCAAAAGGGTATAACTAGATCCCTAGAATATCAAAGGAAACTTTATCTTCTAAAATAGAAGACTTTTAAATGGAGATGCAAGTTGAGTTAGGAAGCAGATTAGGTCCCATGCAGTCTTAGTATTCAATCTAAACACACTTTCAATTTTGAAATGTAATTTTAGAATTCCTGATATACTGTCTTTTCATGAAACAATTCAGTCTGGATAACCTGCCTTTTAGCTTTTAGTATTAGTATTTAAAGGTCTAGCTTTCTGTAGAAAAAGAAAAACTTTTTGTTTCCATGTACTTGTGAGTAAGCATTTAAGGATAGTGCATTTCAGGTTTACAAGGAAAAAAATATTGAAGTACTGCCAAGCTTCAGTAAAATAAAATGCTTGACCATTTCATGTGGCTAAAGCTTAAATAGACTTTGTTTAAAACACTGTTTACTCTGTTCAACTTTCAATCCCATTTCCAGTTGATGTAATTCATTTTAAGTAGCTGTTTTTACACATAAAAACAAGTAGAAAAATACCTTCAGGATGCTGGAATAGAACTTGAACCAATTATAACATCTCTTATCTTTCAGATTATGCCAAGGCTTGGAATGGATGACCTCCCGTATTGGAGTGAGATAGCTTTTTTTTTTTTTTTTTCCCTTCTTTTTGTTTTTTATTCCTCCAAATGAAGATACTTCTATTTATCCTGTGAACATGTACATTTTTCTGTACTTTTGGCTGCTGAGGCAGTGACCAGTGTTTAATTTATATCAGCCAGCCTCTAAGCTGTGCTTGAATCAAGCGCACTTGAACTGAAACACAAAAGTATTTTCTTAACTCTTTTTAATACACTAATCTTCAACTGGATGAACATATGTTAATCTGTTTTTAAGCATTGAAATTCCTCTGAATATGAATTCCAACTTTTTCAATGATAGCTTTTTAAAATCTGTTTTGTCAGATATATTTCTAAATAGTTGTATAACTTACTAACATAAACGAGCACATTTTATTTAAAAATTAAAAGGAGTGTTTAGGTTAACTTCGCTCTGCCATAGCTTTAACCTCAAAGGATAACCATATCTCCAGCTGGACTTCCTGGAACATTAGTAGAGTTCTAGTCAGCACAAGAATTAATAGTTATGAATGCAGATTTTTAAATGCCTAATGAACTAGTTATAGTTAATATTGTGGTGGCTTTCAATCTGATATACAATGGAACTTCTGCCTTAAAAGAAATCTGTTTCTGTCTCAGTTTCTCTGGTATGTAGTTCTAGGACATTCTTATATTCTTCTACTTGAAGATAGATCTCTGTACAGTGCATGAAAATATTATTACTAAGGGCTGGTGTAGTCATTTAGAACTTGAATACATTTTCAAAGATAAATGAGTAATTAAATTTGGAATCACAACAGCCAGTGTTATGTGTAGACTTGCTGTATTCTGTTAAAATTTTAAGATCTGTGTACATGAACCTTCCTCACCTTTTAGTGAGAGTGCTGTTTTCTAAATGAACACAAAATCAAAAGGGAAGCCAGATATATAAACAAAACAAAACCATGGTGCTGTGTCTGTAGACTTCAGAGTGAAGCTAATCTTAATGTTTATTTACCTGCTATCAGATTCTGTTACAGAGAAATTATTTTGCCTTCATTTTTATTTTTGGTCTTCTTTGCACAAGCAGAGAACTTTTGACAGTATTTGAGTTAGGTTCCTTCACCTGAAATTTGAAAAACAGGTGAAAGAGTGGACCCAGAAACTGTTAATTCAATTTGAAGGGAATTAAGTAAATCTAAAGATAATCTAAAGATATGGAGTTAATTGAGAACATTGGGCATCAAATAAACCTAACCACCAATCGCCCCAAAAAACCCCACATGAAGATTAAAAAAACCCAACCAATCCAAACCAATAGTGACCACCCAATTCCTAGCAAAGTCCCAGCAGCAGTCAGGTACCCAAGGTATCTAAATGCTTGGCAGGTTTTCCAGAAGCACTGTTCTGCACTTCTGCATGCCTAAAAGCCACATGGAGTTTGGTTACCAGAACCATTTTGCAAACTGACTGTAGGCCTTTGATGACAAAATGTTTTTGTTAAATCTTGTTTTGAAAATTTAAGCACACTGAGTTTTCTTTAATAAAATTTTAAGCTTTGTAAATTTCCATTTGTTTCCATTTTGTTTAAATAAAACTTAATGAAATTTTCAAAGTATCAGCAAATATGTTATCATAAGTGTTGGAAAGACTTTGAATACATGTGGAAACGATTGGTTGAATGAAGTTGTGTATTATTGCCAGTCATTTAGGACTACATTGAGTGTCAAGTCAAAATGTTCAGAAAATAATTAAAATCGGCAAAAAGAAGTGCATAAAGAAAAAAGATGAATGCAGGGCAAAGTTAAAATCTGATATTAAAGTTGCTTGCTTTGATGTTCAGATGTTTAAATGTGTGAAAATATGATTTGTTTTGCTCTTAGGGAAGCAAATTATAAAGGAAAAAAAATAAAATGATAGTATGAATGATGTTTCTTGACTTATAAATAAACCTGACTAAAAAATAAACCTGAAAATAAATCTAAATGGCAATCTGGAATTATGTCATTCAGAATGTAGTCCTGAATACTTACAAAGAGCACTAGCTGGATGTATAGACCTCTGATTGTTTTTTTTAAAAAGGTATGATTCTGTATTTAATGGTTTCTAGCTAAAACCATTTGTAAATCCTCAGTTTGATTATTAAATCCAGTCTTACCTGAGGTAATACATATAATTTTGATTAGGAGGAAATGGTCTGGTTGTAGACATTAGAATATCAGAATAATGGATTTTTTCTTTTAATTTCTTAGCACTTAGGACCTTTGAGTATCTTTACAAAATGAAAATTCCTGACAAATGCTATGATTTTTATCACCTAACAACTTCATTTTCTGCAACAGTTTTCCATTGATAATATTGGTTTGTTCACAGCACTATTGCTGTGATTTTTTACATTTTTTTACTTTTATTATTTCTGGGGGGATAACAGTTTGGTATGGAATTTTGGGGGGCCTATTTTTAATAACTTCAAAGCCAGTTAAACTAAAAGTGATTTGATCAAAATATTTTTTAAGGGTTGCATTAGAATACTGTGTGTGTTTGCATTGCCAAATACTACATTGTTTGCTTATTTGAGTGTAGTAAATATCTTGCAGGTGGTTCTGCACTTTGAAAGTATTCTGTGTTTAATATGCTGTTCACAAAAAACAATGTTAATCACCTTAAGTTCAAGAAATTATGGTGTCCTATGCATATTTATATTGTACTGATGTAAATGGGTTGGCACATGGCTTTTTATTTGTTTATATTTTTTTACTTTTTGTCTAGGTGGCAAAGAGGTTCAGTATCCCCAAAGCAGGGATTCTTTCCAGCTCTTTAAACACTCTGCACTCAGTAAGGTGAAGAGGACTTGGGCACAGCTGCTCAAAATATTTGTCAGCAAAATAAAATTGAGTTGTTCTTTGAAGTTGGATGGGGTTTTTGTTTTTGAGTACTCTGTGGTGAAGAGGTATCGCAGCAGTGTAGCCTTGTCACTTTCATTTCATCTCCAGTCTGTTCTCTGGGGCAGAATGGGTGCCTACATCATGTGCAGCTGTAGCCAGTTCACAGAACATCTTGGCTGGACACCTGCTTCCTTTCATCTCAGAGAAACTCCAGCTTTAATCCTAAAGAGACTGTCACATCGCTTCAGCCATGGGAAGCGTGGGTCATTGTTTGTTTTAGTGGACTGTTCCCTTTCACAGTAAGAACAAAACAAATCCAAACAAAAGACTGGGAGAAAACTTGTATGAATCTTTGTGTGTGCATTTGACTATGGTTAGCATTTAGCTGAGTTTGCTCTTTCCTTTTGTAGAGTCTGCCTTGTGAAAGGGCCCAGAACACAACAGTGAGGAGAGCAGGATGAGAAACCTGCCACGATGCCAACACTAGCAGTAGAAACTGGCATGTTGGAACAACCTTAAAGTTCTTCGAAAATTACCTTGATGAACTTTCAACATTGAGTGATTCTATATTTTGCTTCTTAGGGGATAGTGCACTTGGACAGCATGCAGCTTTTCTAGCTGTTCTCCTCCTTGCAGGCAGGAGAATGCGGCTTTATGTTAGGTTTGTTTCTTGCTAGGTTTGCTACTCTTCAGTTCAGTTGATTTTTGTTTTGCTGGGTAGAGATATACATTTCATACAGAAAGTTTTCCTGAGAGTAACAGAAGACATTCTTCCAGCTGCACACCAGTTTGTGTCCCCTAGATGGCAGGAAAGGATCAGTTTAACAGTGCCATACCTGCTTTAGCTTGTGTTCTTTGGCATCTATGTGAAAGACTGAAAATGCTTCGGTAAATGAAGAGGCTGTGTACCACTAGCTGAACCGTGGGGATCACACTTAGATATAATGGAAACAGCAAAAGCAGAGTAAGGTTGAATCACATCTTTGGTGGGAAGAAAGCTTACAGTGAGGTTTTAAAAATTTTGAAACTGTTCTATAGCTTAAAGGCACTTTGTCTTATTTCTTTATGGTTAGAAGAATATTCCAAACCTTCTATTGTTGCTGCAACTGAGAATGTAGACAACAAAAAGAATAAATACAATTCCTGGCATATTTCATTTTAATAATAACTTCTGTTGCCCATGACATGCTTGATTTTTTTTGAACTTGAGTTGATGATTGTTGCTCCTGTAATGCTCTGCTGCGCTAATACTCCTCAGAAATTGCAAGAATCTGGAACATTTGAACTATCTCTTTATAGTGTGTTTAGCTTAGCTGTGATGATGATTTGTAGTTTTTACTATATAGTACTGCATATGAAAGCTAAATTCAAGTGAAATAATAGTTCTCTTGCAAGATTTAGATTATTTTTAGTGTAAGTATTGCTCAAAATAGCAATGGTTGCAGTGGGCAATACCAGCAACAGATTTTCATTGTCCATGTTGATAAAATGTTTGTCATATTTGTAATTTTCTTTATGCGGTGTTTTAAAAAGTTATTTACATTGTAAATATAACTATTGACAAGAGTATTGCCTAATAATTAGCACTTCATTTTTATGCCCTCATTGAAAGTTACTGCTGGCCAATCTTCATTACAGGTGGAATTGACTTGTATGGTCTCAAAGGGCTCATCCTCCATACTGAACAAGAAAAGAAGTGGAGAAAAGTGTTGGGGCATTTCAGGAGAGGGTTGAAGTCTTTAAGACCATAATTTCTTGTCTTTTCTAAGCATATTCTGTATTGAAGCGATGAGCAAGAACTTCTTGAAACTCACTGTCTGTTTTGGCAGCTCATCTTTTACAACTAGAAGCAAAAGTTGACCTGTGTGTACAAATTGTACCAAAGAATTAGGTTGAAAAAGCTTCAGACATCTGACAGGCCAGGTGGGAGCAGTCATGACCTAGCTTAACTGTGCTGCGAGTCTGTAGGGTGAGATCCCATTCTGTTCCCAAAGCCACTCAGATAGATGTACTGGCACAGCAATCAGCGTCCTGATCTTTCCAGGAAAGCTGACCTGGAGATCCCCACACCCTGAGTGTGCATACACCTTCTGTGTGGGCTCTTCAGCCCACAGAAGCCGTCTCCAATGCCCTGCGCAGAGGCTTCTGTGCTCTGCAGTGCACACGGTGCACTTGCTGTGTCCACAAAGAATGAGGTGGCTCTGCCTCCAGAGATGACTTCGGTCTCACTGCACTCCTTTCATGAAATGACCATAAAGTCACTGGAAGCTGAAATGAAGTGTACCAAGACAAACCTCAGTGAAAGTATTAATTGAAATTCTTAGATGTAAATTTCAGTTTCACTGACATTTTAGAATTAAATTAATAAAAGGCACTGTTAGTTGGGAAAATGTCTGCTGAGTTCTTTCAAAAAATTTCAGAAAACAAGTTTCAAAAATAGGGCTGCTAAAACTGATAGTGACTTAAAATATTGGTAGCTGGCTAAAACTGGTCAAGATCTTTGACAGTTTTAAGAAAAATATCACTCTTAACAAAACTCTGTTTTCTGGTCCCTCATTTTTCAGGACTGCACTTCTAAAGCAGTGTTTTCACTGAATCATTTGAGTGCCTTTCATTTTTCCATTAGCTTCTCCCATACTCTTTTTGAGGTTTTATTCCCTTCTGTAGACTAGTTCACTAGTTTAGGTTTGGAGCTTTGCTGTTCTAATCTCATGTTGAAAAAAAGTCAACCTTGAAAGTTTGACAACAAGATGTCTTCAACCACCACCAATAGTCCAGTGTTGGGAAAAACTTTGAATGCTGTTTTTAAAAATAGCATTGCTAGACACTTGGTGTTTATTTCAGTTGAGTGCACTACAGTTAGAAACTGAAGAAGCCAATTGAAAGATTAATGTTCAAACTTGTAGGAAAATATGAATGACTTGGGGTTTTTGAAAGATATAAATATATATGTGTGTGTATATAAATTTCTCATATATAATGGAAATTGATGCACATACATACTGTAGTCTGTCCAGTGAGTATTGAACAAGATTCATATTGATCCTAGAAAGGCCTGTGTTCTCAGTTCTTAACACTGCCTTTCCCATCCAGCAGTTGTTTTGGATTCAGTACCTTTCAAAGATAAATACAACCTTTCCCTTCACTCTTTTATCAGTAAGTTGCAAGGCAGCAGCTACTTGATAGAATCCATTTTCAGTTTAGTAGGAAAGGTAATATGCTTGTGTTCTGGAGGAAAATTGGTAAGTAATTACTGTAGAATTAAATCCTATTGCTTCTGTGAAATAAACAATACAGGAGGTGTCTAGGGACTTGCAGTAGGATGCATAATCCAACAGTACTCATTCTTCTTTGTAGAACTATCTAATTAGCAGTTAATGAAAAAATATTGGACTGTTTGCAATTCCATACACTGATTCTCTGCAAATGTAGAAAGTTTCTTTTGCTTCCTCTGAATCTTTCTAAGTTTTTGCTTTTGCTTTTTAGCTGCAATGAAAATGAGTTCTTAGATTAATACAAATTGTTTATGTCTTTGTAATAAGCAATTAGGTTCAGTGCCTTCTTAATTCATTTGCTGATTTGATTGTCTCTTCTGTGCAGTCAAGGCTGTTTCTTCTAGACTTAGTATAGATTTACTTTTTTTTTTTCCAAATTAAAAAAAAAGGGGGAAAAGAAAATGAGAAAAAGGTTAAGGAAAAAGAAAGTTAGAAGGGTTAACTATGAGTTGAAATAAAGAAGGAGCAAAAGTAATTTATTCTGAGTCAATCCATGTGAATCTGTCTGCCTTGTTCTGTGTTTCCTTTAGTGAAAAAAGAATTTTGAGGTTTTTAATTGTGCTGAACAAGTACTAGACACAGGCACCATGTGTGAGCCATGGGCTTTATATTCCAAATATTCTCTTTTAGTTTTGTGGATGACATATCAGCTGGGATTACTCAGCACTGAACTCAAACTCTCTGCAGAGACTGTATTGGTGACAGTGTTACAAACCATGGCATGCTTCTGTGCCCTGTTCTTACTCTGCCAGGATTTCTGATTTAAACCAAAGACTCTCCCCACCAATTACGAGTTATAAAGACAGTTTGTCCAGTACACTTACAATGCAGCAAGTGAAAATTAGCTATTGATCCTATAAATCTAATATATATAAGAATGAATTTAGGATTATGGACAAAAATGCTTGCAAGATTCATAAATATTGATACCTTTGAAACACAGATGTCAGTGGCTTTGTTTTTAAAGCCTAGCACTTGGATAGAATTTTAATATTGCTAAAATTATGCTAAAATGCTTTTGGAACTTCAGGCAAAATAGGTCTAAATTGAGTAGTAAATCTAGTTCATTTCAAAGGGACAGAGCAATAAAATTCCTGAAGCAGGCATTACTATATGGTAACTGTCTGCATCTATGAGTTGAATTTCCAAGGAAGACTGCTTTTAGCTGACAAGGTCAGTTATCCCCTCACTGCATCCTCCTTGGGTGATACTGGCATTTCAAACACATCCAAAATTGTTAAATAAAACTTTTGAGAGCAAAATAATGTTTCTTTAAGTAAAAGTCCTATTAACTATTTTTAAAAACTCGATATTAAAAAAATTAATTCACAGAAATAGTACTTATCCAATGGATATATGTACTTCAATTTCAAGTGGCAGTTACCTATCCATTGTCACTTCTGATAATGGAATTTTTGTGGTTTGTTTGAAAAACATTGACTGTAAGATGGCATTGTGTGATAAATGGAGTAGTTAAAAGGTTATACTATCTTTGTATTTGAGGATCCCTGGAAGCCCTGTTTCATCATGGATGGAATCCTGATGAAGTAGAGACCGGTTCTGTGGGCCAGAATAGGTAGTGCTGAACTAATGTGTGCTGGGTCCAGGGGGTCAGTCAGAGCTCCTGCTGCTGCAGATGTTCCCGAATAGCAGAGTCCCAGGAGGGTCTGCTTGTCCTGGAGATCTCCAGCAGGCTCCCAGCCGCAGGCTATCCTAGCAAGCTCAACCTGAGTGAATCAGGCGGTTCAGCTCTTTAGGTGATTCCCAGCTCTTTTAGGATTTCAGCTCTTAGCTTGCTAGGATTTGCCTTGGCCGACTCAGAGAAGAAGAGGCGAGAAGCGCCATGTGGAGGTTCCACGGAATCGTTTAATGCCGGTTCCACGAAGGGGTGTCCAGTGACGGCTTCTTCTGCCAAACAGGGTAGGAGCAGGGGTTTTTATAGGGTTAGTGAGGATTGGGAAACTATCGAATGGTTTCAGGGTTGAGGTGAAATGACCTATAGTCTAAGGACATCTGGAATGAAGCCAATAGTATAACAAGGAGATAAGAGAGGGTCTTGAGGCAGAAAGCAGGGCCTAGTCCATGACCAGGCATTTCCTCTCTCCAAGGAGGCCTAGCAGAGGGCTCGGTGACTGCTGCACTGAACCACATTGGGAATTGGTAAAAGGTCAGTGCAGTGGTTCAGACTCCATAACAAGGTTCTTGCCTGGTTTTGTTTCAGGTGTTCCAAGTTCAGCTGGCATGTCCCACACAGTAAAAAAAAAAAAACCCTTTCTGTGCCTGAGGAACATGAAGTAGATGCTCTCTCGGGATGTTCCCTGAGGAACAGCCTCAAACTCCTCACATAGCTGTTTTGAGCTCCCCAGTGAGGAAACACAGATCATGACAAATCTTTTACTGTATTTGAGATATTTGTCCTCCTCTTTGGAAATGCTGTATATAAATTGTACCGTTTTCCTTGTTTTTCTGTTCATTTATTTAATAAACTTTTTCAGTTGGAAACAAAATATTATCGCATTTAGATTTCATCTGATTTCCTGCAGCTTTTCTCTCAAAAGTAACAATTAGCATGTCTTTATAACATCAGATTGTTCATCTGTGTCCAATTTGAAGTTAACATTATGCCTTCTTTAAAATAGATAGCCCATTCACTTTGTGGTGCTGTGTTTTTCATTCCTTCCAGTATGGTAATGCTGTTTCCAGTCCTGTTCATGCTGCTTATACTCTGCTAATGTTTGCGTTTGCTTGGGAAATCAGGGAGCATCTTTATTATTTTATTTTTAAGTTATATGCATATTCTTGTTTTGTTAATCTTCCATATAATTAAATGTTCTGTGCAGCTTTTCATCTTGTTCTAACTCCACTGCTAACCTCTGCAAGTCCTTTTGCTTCTCTTTCTTGCTCTGGGATTTTGTCATGTTTGCCATAGTATAGGTTGCTCTGTACATCATAAACTTCATCTCTAGTTTAGTGATGCTAGAGTGGGAAATTTATTATTTCCATAAAGATTAATTTTGTCCCATACACTTTTTTTTAATCAAATTCCTCCTAGATTAAGTTTAAACCCCATGTTTATCTCGTCAATCTTTAGTCAGAGGCTCCTTCTACCTTCACAGTGTTTATTTTAAAGTGTGCTGAAGCTATTTCAGAGCTAGTTGACTGCAACAGCAGTGTCCTGTGGCTGTCTTCCTTTCTCTCTTGAACCTACTTCTAGTAGCCAGAAATGGAAGTGATGCTTTAAACCTTCTTTGTTGTCTTTCACATTTCTGGAATGTTTCAGCTGCTAACAGATACTTAGAGTAGTTTTTTAGCTTCATGTGCCCTGATACCTTATCCAGAGATTGTTCAAAAGGAGATGCTGTCTGTCTTACAGTGTGCCTGAGTAGGAGGGTGGAACGATGTTCCATGTGTGGTGAAGTGAATAAGGAAGAAAGAGAAATGAGTGGTGAAAGGAGAAGGGGAAAGGCATCAGAGGTGGAAATGCCTTGAGTCCGCCCAGGCGAACAAACATGAAAGTCTGCATGAGTCAGAGGGCACTGCCCTGTGGCAACTGAGAGCTCGAAGCAGCTCACTAACGTCAGTACTTGACTGGAAGCAGGGCCAACTTTAAATTTAGGCTTTGAGCCTGTCCCATTGTCTTGGCCTGCCCTTACTAGGACACTGAGCTTGCCCACATTGTCCTCTCCAGCCACAATCCCATCTCTGTGCCCAGGGCATTGGTTTGAGCATTCATGTGACCACACTGAGAGTCAGGAAGCTTGTTTGGCTAAGAATCAACCATTGAGTGACTTCAAAAGGAAAAAACAACATTGGTGTTAACAACATCCGCTCCTGGCTTTTGCGGAAGGAAGCAAGGTGATGAGATGTAGGAAAGAAGCAACCCTTTGCAAACCAAAAATTGTCCCCTCTTCCTTCCCCCCCACAATACACACACATGTGGGAAACCTCTTGCATTTAAGCAAGTGAGAAGTTTCATCAGTGTAAATTGTGCTTTGAATGAATGGGCAACACAATCAGAAGCTACTAAATTCTTTTTACTTCCCAAAACAGCCCCCAAAATAAAATTTAAAAATGCCTAACTACCTTTCATGACAATGTCTCAAATTTAGGCTTCAAGCAAACATTTGGTAGGAAAACAAGCATCTGCTGTAATTTCTCAAAGCTCACTGAAAACTACAGTTCAATTCAAATTCTGGATTTGATGTGAAAAATATAGGTAAAATACAAACCCTGGTGTTTAGTAACAAACAAAAGCTTCACAAAACCTTTCTGTCACAGATCTTGGTCAGCTTTTTCCATAGCCTAATATTAAGCTCAATGAGAGTCAAAGTATTTTCTGAGGTTTATTCTTTGGTGTAGAAAAACCTTTAATTTACCCTCTAGGATATCTGAACTTGTGATGGAGAGCTGTCACATTCATTCTGATTCTGTGTGTCGATCTGCTAACTCTCACGCTGTTCAGTGCTTTATATACTGTTTATAAATAAAGTGATTTCTGCTGCTCTGCATCAGATTTCTGAAGCACATACCATGATAATAGGACAATCAAATGTCATGGGGATGAAATTTTAGCTATACTACTTTGAATTCACTAACCAGTTGACAGATCCTGTGCTTCTGTTATTTAAATCCTTAGGTTTTTTCATCTCAACAAGAACACTGTAATCAAAGGAAATCAGTGTGGGCTTGGAGCTGGGTGAGTGTATAGTGAAAGGAGAAGTTTTAAGTGCAGTAAAGCTGTACAACATGGTATTTTGTAGATAATGTGCAGAAATAGAACTGAACAGAGCTCTAATTTTTGCTCTGTTCTTGGTTGTTCTCTGAACATTTGGCTTTTTTTCCTGTCGTTTCTTTGTTTCTCTCCTTTCCTTCTCAAGCTTCTAAGTGAACCATCAACTTGGAAGATTTTGAGTTTCTCTTTCAAGATTTGCATATTTCAATGGTGCTGTAGAAAAGCTTAGTAAATTGGGCTATCTCAAAGCATCAAGTGTTATAACTATAAATGGCATTCTGAAGTAACCAGTATTGTCTTCATAGTCCATGCCTTTTTCATGTGAACAGTTTCCTCAATATAAAATAGTGTTTAGGATCTCGACACCTGTGCAAATACAGAAAATATGTCTTAAATTCTTCCCACCTGCACCAGTCCTACCTTCTATTCTTCCCCCACCATATACTGGATGAAGTCTAAAGGAGATTGACTTGTGATGAAAAATGTATTTTTCTGAAGATTGAAACTAGTTTTTTTACTAGTATTATTAATAATTTTATTTTTTCTTGTTTTTTTTTTTTCCTCTAGAGGGTTCCTTTTTAGCAATTTATTTTATCCAGTATTCCATACTTTGTAATGACACTCAGCTTCATTGGAGTTTTAAAACTTAAAATCTTAAAGATGTTTGGTAAATTTAACTTTATTTTAGTTCAGCTTGTTTTTCCAGCTCAACTTTCCTATAGAAACTATTAAGATATAGTGTCAACATCAATTATAATCTGCTTCTCTGCAAGAAGAGGCCTCTGTAATGTCATAAAACAATTGGCCTCTTAGGTTGATGAGTTCAAACCGTATTCTGTACACTAATGTCTGGTTTCAAATTACTGCAGTAAATAGATATTTTCATTTCAGACTTATGAACTGTTATATTAATGAGAATAATAATGTGACAAAAACCCCTCGAGTTTCTATTCTGATTCATGACTTCAAGATAAAAAATATCAATGCCATTGAAGATAACATTAGATGCATGTACATATGAAAGCAAAATGTGCTTTACAAACAAGACACAACTTAGATTCTACAACAGTATTAAAGAAAGACACTTCTAATGGAGAGAGATTTAGATGCAATACATAACTTCAGCTGCAAATTGGAAGCTGGCAAGGTTTGGGATTATCTTGGAGGCAGTAAAAGTTAAAAAAAGCTAGAAGAACAACATATTAACTGCTACAAACCATAAAAATTACAGACGTTGAGCATCCCAAGTGTGAAATACCTCTAAAACATTCACACCGTTGGAGAGCAAGGATTGCAGGAATGGTTGACATGCTGAGTCAGGTGCTCCTTCAGTTGCAAATAAATTTATCATTCAGCAGCTACCCTGACAGATCTGCACTCGTGTAATGAGATTTCTGACAGAGTTTGCAGTTTATTCTGTGTGCATGTAATGTTTCAAATTATAATCTAATATTCAATTCTGACAACCCTTCCACTGAAGCGGTACATTCTTACCTGTCTTACTGATCAGTGATCTTCCGATAATCAGTGAATTACTTTGGCAGCTGATCATATTTTGTACTGTGTACTGGATTATTCAAGCTGCAGAAGTCTCATGTAAGATGGCCGGCCTACCATCATCAATTTAAAGCAACAAGAATGAATAGTAAACAAGAAAATGCAATCAAATTCATTAAGGAAGTACAATGTAGTTTTCCATGACTTGCTGAAAAACTTGGGTCATGTTGGTGATATAAATAACTTGTGAAAATTTAACATGCTGCAATACTTCCAGCATCTTAAATATACTTCACTGACCTAGAGACTAAGTTTATTGGGAGCTATCCATTCTATTAAAGCTCTCAAGATTCTGCTAAACACAAACAACTGGAGAACAACATTTCTTTTGTGTTTTGACTTCTGAGAGTCACCAAAAGTACTGCATGTGACTTAATATATGGAGTCTGAGTGCCATTTAAATTGTCCAAACGTGGAGCATGCATTTTTAAACACTAAGTAGATGTTAAATAGTAAAACCTGTTTTATTTTCCTTGTATACACCACCTAAGGTATAATGAATAGCTTTAAAGGCTGTTCTCTAGTGAGTTTGCTTAATGGGGCTGCATTCTGTATAGAGAGCTTCATCTGAAATGTGTACTGGCTTGAGCTATGTGCAGCTGTGCTGAGCTTCTTGGCATTGCAGAATTTCCTATCTTTAGGGAAAGTATCTCCTTAAAAATACATAATGCATGCCATTTAAATTGTGTTTAAATATGAACAAAATTATGAACAGACACTGTATTTGAATATGCATTCTTTGTCACTACTTCACCCTGTAGGTTTATGTCTGTCTTCATGCCCATGAGAAAAGAAGAGTAGGATACATTTGCAAAAAAAAAAAATTGTTTGCTTTTTTAAAACACATTAACAGTTCTGCTAGTTTCTGTGAGCAAAATAAGATTTTCTGTATTTGTCAACCCCAGCAAAAACTTGTGACTTAACAAAAAAGTTTAAAACAAGCAAAAAGAAGCTAGTAGGTCTAGTGATGGTGAAAGTATTGCACTGATATGCACTGCTTGGATAGTTCTGATATGTTTACATTGGAGCCAGTGTATTAATATAGTTATTGCTAATTATACTTTGAGTCTGAACAGAGATGCTGGAGATGTATTTCATTAAGACATTACAGATAATCGCTACTCTGAGGAGAGGAGAGCCACCTTAGTGAAACTGATACCTGCTAAGTGACAGCTGACACAGGGGTAGTATTCTAGACTAGTGATGTTGTTATTCTCCCTGAGTAAGTTATGTGTGTATGTTGATGGCTCAGTTCATTTTTCATTTCCCACTTTGGCTGCTTACTCTCCCACTCATTTCACAGTGAAATGTTTATTCAACCATTTCCTTATACCAGGAAATCTTACAAGAAAGGATGTGAAGAAAATGTCATGTGAAAGGTCTGGGGATATCTTATGCAGCAGAAAGCTTTAGACCACTTAGGAGTTATTGCAAGCCCAGCTGAGGCTTAAAAGACAAGACCTCAGTGATATGGCTGAAATTAGCTGCTCTGAGGAGAATGGGGCAGAATTGCATATGAGGAGTTCTCCCACCTCAGTATGTTCAGGTACCAGCTTGAATTCAAATCTGGTGTGGGTCACAAGTTAAAATGAGTTTTCACCCTTGTCCCCAGGGGGCATTTATCTGTACACCGATACCATCTTGCAGTTTGGCACAGTAGTAGTGTTAAAAAAGCTTTCTTAGGGACTGCCTGCCCTAAGTGTCATTCTCCTGTTAGGAAATCAATTCTGAGTAACCAGTCTTATTCATCAGAATGAAAAATTAAAAACAAGCAAAAACCCCAGCTAAAACCAACCAGCCAAACAAAGAAAACTAAGAAACAAAAAAAGGAAATAAATAAAAGATAAGTATTGCCAAACAATAACTGTAGGGTTTTTTTGTACACAGTCATTTAGTGATTTCAATACATAGGATATATTTTTTTTTTCTTCTTGTTTTTAAGCACATCAGTTAAGAAGGAATATTTTAATAGGATTTTTTTATCTATTAATTGTATCTTATCTTATTTGTGTACTTTAAATCTCCTTTAAAATGTCCTGCAAGATTAGGAAGTAACAATCAGACTCTTCCCAAGAGTAGTCTTTTATTTCAGATAAAATCCAAAGACAACTGGTTCATAGATTTCTTTCCATGCCTACTACAGGTGTAATTTAAAATGTCCCATTAACTATCTCTGCAGTTTGTAGATTCTGTTCAAATATGATTTAGATCGTTATCTTTGCCAACTAGATTATTTCAGGAGCAAAATACCATGACAGCAGCAGCAGCTGGTGCTGTATTACAGAGAAGGAGCTGCTGTGGCTGGGGTAATTCCCATGTCAAATGCTCAGGTGAGGGACAGATCCTTACATTTCCTCCAAGTGAGAGATCTGCATCCTATCACAATGCAGTTCTTCCCTTCACTGAACCAAGTGGGGTTAGATATCAGGAATATCTATTCCTGAGAGATTCAGGCATTCGGATATGTCCACAACATGCTCATAAAAACTGCACCTCACTCCCAGTCTTTCATCATTGCTCTGCTAGTGGCTCCAGACTCCCTTTCTGTGGTGCCTGGTTCCCCCTTGCCCATAAAGCAGCCACCACCTCTTTGCTTAGGAGGGCCAGAAAGCAGCAAATGCATGCAGGAGTGAAGATAGGGTGCCAAGGACATCACCTGAGTGTTGGGCAGCCAAGGGAGAGATGGGGCATTTACGAGTGCAGTAGAGCAGAAGACCTGTATTGAAGTTCCAGCAAAACAATTTGATTGTCCTCAATCCTCCCACAGCTGAAACAGGCACATTTGTCTCCTAGTTGCAAGTGTAGCAGACTTTTTTCTAGATTATCCAGTTTTTCTTGATTCCCTACAACTTCAAACTGTTTTTCTTCAGTGTTGCCATGCTGTTGCATTCCCAAAATTGTAACTCCAAGCGCAAAGTCTAGTTGTTTTGGTGTTAATGAGGGTTGTGTGATTTGGGGGGGTTATATATATATATATATATATATTTTAACATTTACCTTGAGTGAATGAAATGGGAGAATGAAGGCCAGAGATGTGGGACATGCAAGATTTCAAAAGATGGATTTCACCGAGACTTTTTAATTTGCCTTGATTACTACTGCAGATTCATTGCCTGGAAACATTTTCTTAAACTACTTTCATTTCTTTCTTAAATGTTACTTGCTATATGGGTAATCCTTATGTATCAGAGAATATCCAACTATTTTTTTTAACTATTACTTGGCTTAGAGTACAGAGTCGCCACAAAAAAAATATATTTAACTAATAGCTGAATAAATTACCTCTCACAAGCAGGTGACAGAAGTTTCTGAAAATAAGGCATATGAGATTAGTAAAAGAGAAAATATAACTATATAGGGAACTGAGAGTAGGAAAAAAAAGGAAAAATAATTATTTAAGTCTTTTTAAAAAGAAAAGAAGCAGCAAGGTACAGTAGTTCAAAGGGAAAAAAGACCAGTTAATTGGATTTGACAAAATTTAAAATGAAATAATTTAATGATATAGCCTTTCTGATACTTACTTATAGCCTTTCTGATGTTTCCCTGAAACTGTGTGATGAAAACATTTTGGGGAAAAAGAGTTATTGCATTTATACATCCTGTATTCCCCAAGCAATAATTTCTTCTTTTCTTCTCAGAATCAACTGCTGAAACACCTACATCACTGCTGCTGTTAAGAAAAATTAGTTAGCATTTAAGTGAACAGTGAAGAGGCTTTTGATTTCCATTCTGTTCATTTATAAAGAAGTTAATTCTCACTTCCGCTCTCTGCAGTTAAAGATGCAATACTGGCCAAATCTCAAATAGTTTACATACATACTTGTCCCCCAGAAGAGTTCCCCGAAGTTTAGTGTGGGAGCTTCTATAGTCTTAAGAGGAAGCTTGTCCAAAGACTTTCCTGGACATTGCAGAGGCAAAAGGAAATCTCCTTGGAAGCAGGAGATTTCTCCTTTCCCCCTCTGGCTTGATATGAACAGTACAGGTTTGATTTATTGCAGAGTGAGCCTCTTGATAAGAAATAAAATTATAAACCCCATTCTCTGTCTTCCCTCTCATGCCAGCTGTCATGCCAGCTTAGCCCTCCACCTTCCTACTTGAACCTGTCTGGGAAGCAGTGAGAGGTCTGACCTGTTCCCTTCAGTATCCAAATCCTGCCCGTGGTTAGGAAGCAGCAACCCAAAAGAGCCAGACAAAAGCACCTTCTTCCCCCAGAGCCAGAAGTGACAAAACAGGAACATACCTCATCTTTGCAGGTTAGATGCTATTGTGATCCTCAGGTGTTCAGAGCATCCAGGAACATAATTCAGTAGCACAACATTTCTCACTCTTCAGTCTTCAGATCGTGACACAAAGTCAATGTGTGGATTGCTTACAAGGCTGCTGTTGAAAGTTACTTTTGTTTATTTATTTTCTTCATGCAGAGAGGTGCCCATGACTGCTCTTATTGGCTCAATGAACTGCAGAAAAGTTTCAAGCATCATGACATAAAAACTACTTTTCCTTTGCGATAGCAATTAAGAATTCTTAATACCATGCCCTTTTACAATTGCTTGTATCTTGAGCTTACACTATCAGTACTTTTCCAAAAATAGCATCAGCTATGTAGGAGTAAAAGAGAAACATGAGGTGGCTTAATGAGACAAGTTTCCTCTACTTATCAAGTTTCAGCTTTCTTGTCTATTTTTAATAATCACTATTGCATTGCACTAGTCACAGGCACCACAGGAAGGCATGAAGAACTGTAACATTTCACCATCTAAGGAAGCTGTTTGTGATTGCTGAATTTTCATGCATTGATATTAGACTATGATACAGGCTTTATACCCCCATCTCTGTAACAAGCAAAGAGAAAGATCAAGGCTTTATACCCTTCTGAAAACAGAGAAGAAATAAAGAGATAAAGGTTATTTTTTGAATATATTACCACCAAATATTATTGTAGATTTCCTAAATGACAAGAAAAGTCAACAAAAAATAAATAGAGTGGATATTTTCTTCCATTATATGGATCTAGTTGGATTGATACTTTTGTTTCTTCAGTTATTAAAAAATTTACCGTGAATAAAATAATAATTGAAATAATATTACTCAGGAAATGCAGGTCAGCCACTGCTCTTTGACTAAGATTTACCGTAAGAAATTTACTTTATTTCTTAAAGTAATAAATAACAGAAAAAGAAATAGGTCCTTCATATGTTACAGACTGACTCACCTCTCCTATTTGAATCAAAATGTCTCGTTTAGAAACAATGGACTTGGGACAGACACGATGTAGAGAAATAAAATTTTATGTATTTCTCCTGAGATCTGCTTAGAGCACATGTGCCTTTAACTAGACAGTTTTAGCTCTACCCTATTTGTTTTACATAGTAGGGAGTGTCAGACAATAATATATGCTGTGAGAACCAATGCCCAGATCTTATCTTGATGAACCTTAATCTATCAGAACCTTCTGAAAAATTCTTTTTTTGCTTGTTCAGATAGGAAGTACTTTATCTTTACTTAGAATTAACACATTTCTTATGCATGTGACTGTACTCGCCTCATTGGGCTGGAACAATCCTTTGAGTGCGTGTAGCCATGTTTGGTAGAGGAGGTTGGAGTGGGTTTGGAGGGGCTTGATCCCCTTTTTGAGAAAACAACTTTAGTTTTAGTAGTCATGAACTACATTCATAAATTTAAACTACTTTTTTTCCCCCAGAGAACTATGCCAAACCACTTCCACAGTGCAAGTAGTGGCAAAACTCTCTGGCGCACGCTGCTGAGCAACCGCTGGAAAACTGGTGCTCACACAATGGCTGGGCATTAGTTGTCCCTGAGAGTGTTTAAAAAACTTGAAACCCACCCAATTAAATTTGTTACTTCACCCAGAAGCTTGAAAAATGAGAAAGAACACAGTGTTTTGCATAAGTTTTTGCTATTGCTTTTTTCAGCCTGGTTTTAGTAGGTTTAGGAACATGATTAAGGCAACTGTTTAATCAGACTAACAATTACCTCACACACACAAATCAAAGTATCATCATTGCTGAAAATTTGACAGCTAAAAAACAATTGGACAGTTTCAGATGATAAAACTGTGTCCTTTCTGGCAACTGATTTTTTTCCTCAATATTTTTCCAATTGAAAGGTTTTCCTTATTTGGTAATAGTAATATAAACTGAAGTTTCATTGAAAGCAATTAAACTGATCTCATAGAAAGGACTATTACTTATGGTGGAAATCCATAAGTCCTTTTATGGTTTAGTTGATTGGTTTCTTATAGATATAACTTGAAGCAAATCCCAGTTTTAAAAATGTCTCCAGAGTGCCATAATTCAAAAAATAGTTTAAACATCTATTTCAGCAAAACACAAAGTTCTTGCTGCGAGTAATAGTTATGTGCTCTCTGAAATCCAGAGGGCAATATCTCTGCAGTTTTTTCTGTCTTTTAGTCCACATTTTTAACTTACAGACCCAGGCATGAGAGGGTAGCAAACTTCCAAAGAAATGAGAACTGTCAAGTACTGATGATCTATGGCCAGTAAAAAATTTAGACCAACTTGAATTTTTACACTCATTCCATCAGTCTTACAGCCATACTCTTTCGACATTAGCAACTTTGCAACAAAAAGTAGTAAAATTAATCCAAACAAACAGAAAATTTCCTGGTAGACACTGTGGATGAGAGACATCAATCCTTAAATTAAGACATTTAAATATTTTTGTTGTGATTGGTTTAGATATTTACATTATGCTCCTTCTGCAGTGGTCTAAAAGCTAGCACGTGGTTCCCTTGTTCTATTTTAGATGTCAGCATTAGGATGGCACAACTCTTGCCCTGCCCTCCTCTAACTACATTCAGGAGCTGTTGCTTGAAGGTAATTGTGTGTGATTAGCTCAAGTGTAGATTTGATACTAAATCAGATTAAGCCCATCCTATAACATCCTTTTTTAAAAAAATCAATAGCTCATTGAAAGGAGTGTATTTTTTATTCTGTTGTTTTAGTTTATCAGTAAGTAGGCTTAAAAAATGCTGAGCATTTGTGAACAATTCATAAGTATTTGGAAAAAAAAATAAAATGCAAATATAATGATGTTTTTGTATGGAATAATACTTCCCTAAAGTAGGTTAGGGTTTCTTGGGCATTTTGAAATGCTTGTATCACACTGATATGCGCTACAGAATATTGGACAAAGTAAATTAATATACTAAAAGTTCATGATTTGAAATGGAAAGAATGCAATCTGATGTCTTGCTTGAATATTACAGCTAAAGGCTTGTAAATCCAGTCTAGCAAATCTTCAAAGATAAGTATAAAAAGTGAAAAGAAGAGTGGAAGATTTGAACCGGGGTGGTGTAAATCATCAGCACAGTGTAAGTATCATGCTGTTTGATGCACTGGGCCAGCATTGTGTATGAATGGGAATGAAGTTATAAGCATTCAGGGATGCATCTCTAAAGCTGAATTAAGCCCTTGATATTGCCTTCACCTACCAGTGTGTGGCTCACTAGCTGTCTCAAAAGCCATAGTGCTGTGGAAATCTGTTGGTGCACAGTGTCAGTGCAGAAGGGAGTATGTCGTTGGTCCTCTGAGGACTGATGTGATACTCTGAAGAGAGACAACTTGCGGCTCCCTACATCATCCAACAAAAAGGCAAATGAAAGACCCATGAAGACACTGGAATAAAATAATACCTGTTGCAGTTTCTGATAAGATGATCAGCACTAAATTACCAACTCCTGAAAATAATATCCAAAAAATTAATATTTGGTATATTGTTGGCTAAAACACTCCTCCTCAAGTTCTAGATTGCTAATTGGCAATGGTGAGGTTTGTGTTTGTCATTATAATTATCTTTTAATTTTGTATTTTTCTTCTGCAGCAATTTGTAGCTGACTATTCTTTTTCACTCTCACTTTCTTTTAAGTAATTTCTTTGCAATTTGTTGTAGATAAGTTAGCAATTTTTTTCTTACATTAAGTGGTAGCATAATCTCTCTGATTCCTTTTACTCATGGAGGCTTCTTTTTCAGAAATTTTAATAATCCTTTTGAAGCCTCTGAACTTCCATGTTCTATAAAGTCTCGTCAATTTTTTATTTCACACCATCATGCTTAATCTTTTTACTGCTAAAAATTGTTTCACCTTGATAATGGGCATGTCAGTTTCCATCACACCAATCCATATTAGCTCTCATCTCCTGTGCTCATGATTGACTTATCATAATTTCTTCTTTTTATCTTATAAGCAATCTGCCTTTCCCACTTTTTATCATATATAAAGCCATTTGAATACTTTTATCTTGAATTAAATCAGTGGATAGGATAGCTGGCAGACAATGATAGCTCAGTGTTTCATTTGATAATGTTGCATATTAGAGCACAGAAGAATGAAAAATAATGGTTGGTATCTTCCATTGAAATGTACCCATCTAAAAAAGAGAAAGTGAACTGAAACTTAGAGAAGTGTTTGGTACCCAGAAATGCATCCAGAAATGTAAAGCGATATTTTAATAAGATAAATTATAGATTTTCCTGTTATTTTTCTGGTATTAGGAAAAAAAAAGTAAAAATCTGATGGACTGTACAAGAAAAAGAATCAACATTTTCAATACTTTAGTATTGAAAACTCCTATTTGGCTTCAAGCTGCAATTGCAAAAGGGAATGGAGTCCACTAAGTTCTGGGTCATGTTTGAGTCATCCAGCGTGGGTATGTGGGTGCTCAAGGGGTAACTATGGCCCTCAACACCAGTATTTGAGCAGGTGAATCCCTTAATCCCTCTACCTTTTCTTTTGTCATTCTTGCCTAACAAATTCACAGTCTATTTTTTTTTTCCCACAACGTGGCAGAATGATGAAAGTGCAACAGGTACCATCTTTTGTATAACTCCAGTGAAAATTGTCATCCTCGTAGGGGAGAGACTCCTTGGCCAAGGAAAAGCAAACCTTGAGGGGCAGCTTTGGTCAGCATGGAGCTGTGGGATGGCCTGAGAACACCCCATGCTCACCGGCTCCATGGACACTGGGGACATGGGCAGGACCTGCAGGGCACTTGCAAGATTACACATCAAATCCTTCTAGTGAAGTCAGTGGGAAATCAGCACAGCTCAGGAAATCCTTCCGAATTCAAGGGCTGGTTTTGGTCTGAAGATGAATAAGGTTGCGCTTAAAGAACTCTTTCCCAAGCTACATGGTTAGAATTGATTTCCCACATTTAAATTTCTTTCTTTCACTTCCAACATTGTATGAAAGGGTTACTGCAGCAGACAAAACATGTCTAAATACGAAGTTAAATTGCAGTCTGATCACTTTTTTTTTCCTTTTCATACTTTTTCTTTGTAGATGTGTACTTCTTATTTGCTTTTATTTCAATTTCTTTTAACAATTTTTCTCTAGTACATTTTATCTAGTGCAAGCATAAGCTTTCTATTTCTCATTCTAAATGGAATGCCTAAATCTGCTTGCTGTAATTTGCACAATACTCCAAGGCACCAAAGCCTTATTTGGTCAGCTTTGCTTTGTGTTTTTCCTGCACTCTGTTCTGGGGCTGGTATCAGTTTCTATTAAGAGTCTCATTGTGAAATACTCTACCACCTAGGGCTCCTAAGTTTCAGGTAGCACACAAGAATACTTTTTTACCCCTTGTTGACAGTGTCAGTGTTTTCAGACTTACACTCAGTCATACTGGTGATAATATATTGCATCATGGAAAACTTGCAATTACTCTCTATATGACAAATATTATGCAACGATTTTTGATCATTTCTTGTTACTGTGCCTTTATTATGTATTCCACAGCTTGTGGTTTTGAAGGATTCTAACATTCTGAAAATAAAATTTCAACAGATAAATTTGCATCTTTGATCCCATTGGTCAATATGCCATAAATATTTATCTGAGCAGCTTGTTTGTACAGAGCACTGGAAAATTCAGCAGTGAGCCCACCTGTTTTGTCTTCCACTTTAACTTGTCCATTTATTGTGTTTCATTGGCTGCTAGCAAACCAGAAGCTTGGTTTTGGGTGTTTGCAAGATTTTATAGATTTAAAATTCTTGAATATAAGCCTTTTAAATTCCGCAATGGAATTTAAAAACATTTTCGTTGCATTTAAGGATAATTGGGCAATTTCAATTGCACCCATTTAGGAATTTCTTAAGCCATTTCACTCTAACAAGAAATATACACTCTTAACAAGAAATATGGGAATTAATGCACAAACAAAATATACCTTTCTGTATGATAGTATACAGTATACTGATACTGGAAATGTACAAGGGAAATACAGAGGGACCTCTAATTAGCCAGCTAAGACTTCTTGAATTCTTTCCTAGAAATCAAAGGGTTGTGGGACAATGAGCGGGTGGATTAATTTGGCCTGCACTTCCTGGATCATTTGTAAATTTACTGCAGACTTTTGTCCTTTACAAAAAATGAAGTACTGGTAGATATTTGGGTTATTAAAAAAAATTCTTATACAGAAGCATGCAGCAAAAAGACATGCAGATTTATATTTTCAGCTTTTGGCATAGATGTTTTTATGTTTCAGTGCTAAAGTTATTGGACGGAAAACTTTTTCCTAACTAGATAATGAGGTAATAAATTATTTGTTTGTACTTTTTTTGGAGAATAATGGTAGCATTCTGCCACTAATCCTGTTTGCAAATTGCTCTGCCTGTCTGCCATTTGGAACAAGATCTTTGCAGTATCACAGTCTCAGGATGCTATCTTCAGCAGTAAAGTAGGAAGTTAAAAGGGGTCTAAAGGCTTTTGATGGGTTTCTATGCCAGAGTTTATGCTTTGAAATGAAAATAGATCTTGTTTTAATAAAAATCCTTATGTTTTTTTATTAAAAAACCCTCATTTTTTCTTAAAAAGGAAATTTATCATGCAGAGAAAATTAATAAATGTCTGTTGTTTGACAACTGGCTTGAAGCCAGTGAGGCCTTAGGAGAAATACTTGGGTGCAGAATGTCAATTAGGTGACTTTATTCCTGTCATTAAACAATTTTTACAAAAATAAAATATTTTCTACCAGTTTTTAATGCCTTTAGTATTTTCATTTATTCTAAACTGGACTCTCACAGTACTACAAGGTCTTGCCTGTAACTGCTTACATAAATTTTTGCACAGCCTCATAAATGCTTTGTCTCTGTATTTGATGCCAAAAATACATCTTATCTTTAAAGAAAGAAAAGGCGGTGGTCTGCAAGTGTTTTAGCAAAAGAGGATGTTTCTTTTGCTGTGCAGGTGTGTGTCCTGATGTGCTGGATGGAGTTTCTGAATTATTGATACCGATACTTTTGATTTAAAAACATCCCATCCGTATGGAAAGTAGGTTGGAATGAAGTTTCTGACTTTGAAGCAACTTATTACAGCAAGGTCTGAATTCAGTGTTGACACTGCTCGAAACAGTAGGCTGCATTAGATGAGAAGCCTATGGTTTCACCCTGTAAGAGGATCTACTGCTCATTTATGCTCTCCTTTCCCTCAGAATTTTGTAGTGATGGGGTAATTTTCTTGTATGAAGCTGTCAGCCCTGCAGACTTCACTTAGCATTTTATAAGTCAATCTTTAGCATTTTATTTCTTTGTCTTCATTCAGTGTACTTTAAGATAAGCATTTTTTTCACCTTCTGTTATTATAGGAGAACTTTCTTCCTTTAAAAGTGAAGAAGTAGAGTAAGGATTTTCCTACTAGCACTACCGTGATGTGCCTACTTTGCAAATAGCTAAATTCCTCTCATGGGCTTTACGTCAAATTAGTGGGAACATTTTTTATTATATCCTTGCTAGAATACTGTCGGTCATATCATTGTCCACCTACTAATTAAAAGGATGTGTGATAATGATGGCACAAATCTCAAAGGTAATTTTTAAATTGGGATAGGTCAAGACCCCACAATGTGTTCTTTTTAATTAAAGCCAAAATCTTTTATGAATATTTAATAAGACATTTCATGGAGACCTTGTTAAGACTCTATCTTTTGTTAAAGAGAGGAGAGAAGCAGTCTGCCTCAAAAGACCAGAATAGAAGCTGCTCTTGAAGTTTTTTGAATTCTTCTAGGACATTTTAAAAATACCATCTACAACACAGAAGTGGTAAAGGTCACTAAAGTGAAAAATGAGGTGGAAATGGAAAAAACACATCCTGTTTTTGTGATAAAAACTTACTTTAAGTTCATTACTGCAAGAATTCAAAGATCCTCCTTTTTTAAAATAAATATTTCCAAAATCAGGTAAATCATCCTCAGACACGAGAATTTTATTTTCCTCACTCTTACTTTACTTTCCTTACTCTTACATTTATACCTTTAACCTATGCCCTGATTTTTAAATTGTATTGCCAACCTGAAGCATGAGTACCTACAAATCATCATGAGTGGCATGAGGTTTAAAAGAAAGAGATGCACTTAATAAAGTGATATCATTGTGTTTACTAACAAAGTTTGATCCTTTTCCACTGATTCAATTTTGTCACCTTTAATAAAGGAACATGCGTTTATACTTTTTCTTTTTAAATTAAATTCAGTGTAATTCATTCCCTAACTCTCTATGTGTTACCAGAGTTATGACAAAATTTGAAAGCTGATAGGGGTAAAAATATATTTTTTATTTTATATTTTTTGTTTGTTTTCCATTCCAAGAAGCCATAAGGAAAAAATATTTCAAGAGTCAGTTCCTGGGCCATTGATATCCTCTTAAGTTTATCAAGGGTATAAGGATAATCATTTCTGAAACCACTGTTGTTTGAAAATAGGTTTTAGAAAATAAATCATGAAAACCTCTTTAAGGACAGAACTCTTTCTATGATAGGGTATAATCTTGTGATTAATTGTTTCATTGCTTATATGTAAAATTATCTTCAGGAAATAGCATTGTGGCATCATAATAATCCTAAATGTTGAGTCAGGAAGTGTCTTGAGAAAGAGGAACTTCGTATAGTGTTGAGCACAGCACCAGCTAGATTGTTACTGAGACTGAGAACTGATTTTTCTACCATGACTTTTACATATTCCACTCATTCATGTATGAAGTTTGGAACTGCATAAAGGCATACTTTTCTAATTAGGAACAGATGAGGAACTGATAGGAACAACTCATATTTTCTCCTTGGTATAGCTACATAACTATAGGAGCACAAAAATACTCCTTTGCCTCGTGACAAATGGTGCTGTTGATTCTCAGCTGTGTGCTGTCATTTTTGCACGGACTTGTCTTGATCATTAATGAGAACCAAAAGCGGAAAGAATGTATCCAACAAAAAAAAAATATGGCCAGTCGGTAGAGTTCAGGTACTGAATCTCTGCTCCCTTTCTTTTCAAGTGAAAATAAGGGATGTGTCACGGTGTGGGCTCAGCACGGCTGCTCTAGCTTGGCCTACATTGGTTCCTTCTGAAGACAGCGATAGCTGGTTCACTCCTGCCATGGGCTGCACAGTTCTCTGAAGTGAGTGCTCCTGAAAACCTTCAGAAATCAAAAAGAGAATAGATTAGCTGGTATGAGACTCATTTAGCATTAAGGATGCAAGAGAAAAGAGTCAAAGAAACTGATAAGAAATGTGTAAGTCAGACCATTGCTGAAATATCTGTGCATTTCATTTTAATATCTCTCCCTTTCTTTATTTTGTATTTAGCTTGATCCTATCTAAATTTGGCTGAATGGAATTTGACCAAAAATTGCTTCCAAGCATCCTCTTAATCATTAGGAAATGTAGCAGATACCAGGGAAGGAGACAGAGACCTGAACAAATATTAAGTGGCTTTTTCTTCCTTTTCTCCTCCAGTTTCCACAACCTTCAGGTCTTTTAAATTTATCCTGCTTTCCAGAATGTTTCCACCAAGTTTATTAAGGTGTCCATGAAGCAACATGTGAAAAGCAGATGATGACCAGCAATGCTTGACTCTCTGGATTTCACTCTTAAAACTCTTGAAGACAGTGCCTACTACCCTCCTTTTCTACAGTCCTGAGTGCCTTTGTTGCTCCTTAGTTACAGCTCTCCCCAGCAACAGAGCTGCGATGAGCTTCAGGCCCCATAACAGGCTGAAGAAATCCAGAAGGCAGATGAAGTACAGACAGTTCTTGAACAAGCAGGAGAAAGAAATGCTTCCTGGAAAAAGAAGCTGCCATAAGGTCACAGAGAAAATGGGATAAAAATTCCCATGTCCTGTGTTATGTAGCGTATTCTGTACAACCATTTTAAAATAAAGTAGGTCAGATTAGAGATTTAACTGAAGTTTGAGAAAGGATGAAGACTTACAAGTACTGGAGATGATAAAAAAATTTTGATCTCTCTTGGCTCAAATACTAAAATTATTATAATAAGAGAAGCAGAAGTTTAGTATCAAATTAATTGTTATTAATCATTATATATTAGCATATGAAAACAAATAACCCATCTGTCATGTATCCCCTTTTATTCAAACTCATACTGCATTCTCTTCCCTACCTCTTTATTCTTTTTTAATAATCTTAGTTCACAAAAATGACTGAGGAAATGCTGACATGCTTATCTTCTCAGTTGATTTTTTTTGGGGGGAAGGTATGAATTTGACTAGCACAGAAAGGTTTCTGCTGTCAAGCATCACATTAGATACATTACTCTTGATTTAAAACTTCTTTAAATCACATTAAATTAACTTTTTGGAAAGATCTCAATCTAAATTTTTTTCCCCAAATATAGACTAGTTTTCTGATTGTTCTTCCATTTGTCAATGTCTATGCTAAAGCATCAGCAGAAACAGATGGGATCACCAGGGAAAAGTGCTTCAGATAATAAGCTAAAATTCCTCCTCCTTCTATTGTTTCAATAATAAATACTCTATAAAATCAGAACTTCAATATTTTTAATTGAAATGGTTTCTACAACTAGACTGCAAAATATATGTAGTCAATTAGTGTGCTAGAACTAATTTTTTGGTTAATGGACAGCTGTCAGTGAGGCAGTATCTCGGAATCCCTTTTCTCTCTGGATTTTTGGGAAATCCCAGAATATTTTAAAGAGAAATGTCCAATAGAATGTAGCTTATATGACCTCTACAAAGGTGATACAACATTACTGTAGCCAGATTAGCATTTTTCATTAATACATCCACTAGCCAGCTGTCCTGAGCACCACATTTCCACATCCATAGTACTTGATCCTTCAAATGGAAGAATCGAGAAAACAATTTGGTTTTTTATTTCCTTGTAGGAATTACTTTATTCCACGATGTAAAAGGAAAATTAGTTCCCTCTGAATCCTCTCCATGTTCATATTTTATGCTATTTTTCATTGTCTTTTGCTGTATAAGTTGTTACATGTATGGTCTCCAGAGGGAAGTCTCCAGGTAATGCCATAGAAGGTGATATGTCTGGTCACACTTTGAGCAGAGTGATGTCTCTGGGATGTGGGTGTTGATGGGAAGGCTTCAGCATATATAGAGAACTTTATGAAGTCCAGAGACACTAACTTATCCAAATGAAAAATATCCATAGTAATTTGATTTTTATGGCACTTTTCCCCCCCCCCAGTGACATCGCAGATTATGAACAGAGAATAAATTGCTGCACCTACACTGACACATGATGTGCTTCAGGGCTGTAAACATCAGCTGTTGAGTAAGGGAGCGTGAAGTGAATAACACCATATCTAATTAACACAGGAAGGGGCATTTAGTTAGAATGTAATTTAAAGCTGTTTCAATTTTGTTTCAGTCAACTTAAAAAATGTGCTATCTGTAGAAATCAGATCATAGCAGATGAAATAGTGATGATGGATTTCTTATATTACTGAAAATATTTATATGGTTATCTTTAAACAGATTTTATAAGAAAAAGACATATTTAATTCTCAAATATTATTATTTTAATAATATTTGCCTGTACAATCTGATCCTGATGATTTTAAAACCTAATAAGGTAAACATTCTTGCTTGAGGTCTAGAAACATTCTTTTTTTTTTTTCTAATTCTGAATCAGCTTCTCCCACCCCACTCTATCATGGGAATCTTTTACATAAGCAGAACTCTGATTTTCTTGGAGACCACTGATTTTAAGTCTCTTTCAATTATTTATCTTCTTGGTTTTTGTTTTCTTCATAGGCTTTTGTAAGTCTGTCAGCTGAGGCTAAGGCATTTACTAAGAGGTAATAAGGACTTTGAGATAAATGATTGGTTACCAGCCATTTGAGTCTTTTTTTACTCATTGTCTCCTAGAATAACATTAAATGGCAAAAATATACTGTTTATTAAAATTCTTTAAAATTGCTTACCACAAGGGCAAGAATGTATTAAGCTGATCATGCTGCCTACAATGTCTTGACTAAATAGTGATTTGTATATTACTTTATAGTTTTATCCAAGTATTTGATATCTGAGAGGCTTTATTCACAAACTGGTCACACAGCATTCTCCTTGTCTCTGTTAAAAACGTCCTTGTCATACTTTTCATACAAGCTTCCTGGCATAAATATAGTGTTAAAAATAAAACTGGCTCTTGGTGGTCATTATAATCAATTTTTAATCAATGTTTCAGTATCCATTCTGGAGATCAAGCAAGTTCTAATACTACAGGAGAAAACAGCTCTTGAATCTCACTGTTTTTCTGAGACCCAGTGTGCACAGCGAGGTGGTAGTCTGGAGTATTCGTGGAGACCTCTGACACTTAGTAAACAGCTATACTATTTAGGACTGGCTGCTATTTTTGGACTTTCTTAACTATGATGATTGTAGCTGAAGAACACGAGTGTCTGAAACCAACCGTTAGTCCCTAAAAGGCAGCTTTCTACCCAGAGGCAGACGACCATAGCTATAGTGGGAATACAAGGTAGTAAAGACTGACAAGGAATCCTAAGTTTGAAGTTCTCCCTTTGTGTATTAGAGAAAAAAAAAAAAAAAGAAAATGTTTTTCTTTCTGCCTGTCAGTCTTGATCCTTCTTCTTCTATCAAGCTAAGCAGCAACATTTAGCGTGGGGATGGTCTGGGATATGCTGTCTCTCAAATTTAATATGACGAGATATTTGGATGTCTTTAAGGTGCATTTCTGTTGACTTAGTACTTTCCTTAAGAAAGGTCTTAAAAATGAAAGTCGAAATATGCAAGTTTTGATTCAGTTTGCAATGATTATTCACCAATTCTTTTTACCTCTAAAGCATTTAAGTGATTGTCTGCTACAAGAAGACGTGGTGAATTCTGGCTATGTGTTCTATCACGGGTAAGGTAGAGATGATATGTGAGTGCAGTCCCTGTGCTTCTCATGTGATCTGAGCCCAACAGCATTGTTCAGGAAAATGAGTGTCCAGATAATATAGCAGACTTTCTATAAATCCCTCAATTTGCTACTATTCTGAAAATAAATCAATGTTGTGAGAAGTTAATTAGTGGCATCAATAGTGTGATGGCTTCTTCATAATTGTTTGCCAGTGCATGGGTATTTAAGAATAGATTTCTCCCTTTTAAACATGGATGTTTTCTCTGATAAAGCTCCTAGCTGTGCTCAGAAGCAGAGGCAGAAGGCTTACAAGCTGCCTATAAACTCACTTTTTCCACTTTACTCAAAATTGAGCAGGGATGTTGGACTAGATAACCCGCTATGGTCCTTTCCAACCTGATCAATTCTGTGATTCCATCTAATCTGCAAAATTATAGTTCCTTTCCACGGAAAGAAGTGTTTGGAGGAGGGGCTAGTGTTCGTTTATTTTACCCAGATACGGAGTCAGTATATGACCGGAACACTCTGCAGAGAACCTAAAATATTCTCCAGTCTGATGAAGCAGAGGAACCTCCAGTAATAGAGAAGTGTCCTAATGTGTTTCCACAATGGATATTGTGGAGTATAAGATAAATTATTTTAGTTGTTTACTACCTGTGATATCTCATAAAGCTTTTTGTGGAGATGCAACAAAATTTCTCGGAGGAAAATTATGATTTCTTAGAGAACTAAGAGATAAGAGCAACCTGGAACTACAAAGAGCATTATCTCTTTGACCCCTTAAGAGTACAACCTCCATATATGAAATAGTTTCAGGATAGTATTTTTCTATTGTTGGTTTTTTTCCAGGACTTTTCAAAACTGTCACTGTCTGCTCACATGGTTGTCAGGAAAATAATAATTTGGTGCCATGTTCCCAATAATCAATTGAACTGCTGTTAGGGTTTTTGGGTTCTTTGACTTTCTGTTTACTTGACTTGATTCAGTAATATAATTTGATATTGATATGATCCAACTGATTTCAAGGGCTTCTAGCTCCTTGACAGTGCTGGTTTTGCAAATGAACCAGAGCACGGTTTGATGATTGATTTTTTTTGTGTGGATCAGAGGTTAGATAAATAAGTGTATCTCTAGAGAATTAAGGCAGCAACACACGGTCTTCTCTTGGAGCATAGACTTCATTTTGGAAGGCTACAATATTTTGTATGTGAATCAGAATATTTGATCAATGCCTACAGATCTATAACACATAAGAAGTCAAATTCACTCATCCTGTTATTCTATTTTGCTGTATTTTCTATGAAATCTTTGAAGAATTTATATCAGAAAACAATGTGCTGAGTTTTTATTTTCCAGGAATTCTATTTTATTGTTAATTTGATTACTATTTTTTTGTTTGTTATGGGATTTGAGGGGTTTTTTTGTTCTTGTTTTTGGTAGTGGTGATTTGGGAATTGGGTTTTCTTTCGGTAGGGAGAAGTTTTACTGCAAATTGGGGATTTCAAACTGCAATTCTCTCTACCACCACACATATATGCACAGATATTTCTACTCTAATTCTGGGGAAAAGTGTCTATTTTTCTATTTTTAACCTTAACAGAATTATACAGCAGTCTTAATGAATTTATACAGTCATGGTTTTGTAAGTGTATTTTTGTCTGCATGAAACATAATGATCTGCCACGAGATGGAGCATTAACTCTGGATTTTACATATTCTTATATACCCTTCAGTAACTAGAGACACAGCTCACGTATTTGAAATCTGTAAGTGGCAAGGCCCAATTTGAACTATTTACTTATATGCTTAACTAGTTAGTGCTTCACTAGCGCTTAACTAGTTAGGCGACATGGGAGACTACGGAGTGAAATTAACCAGAGATGATATTGCTTTATATTGGCATCATGTATTTATTTGTTCTACTCATTTTACGGTTAATTTTAAGCAAAAATGGGTAGCTGAAAACTTCTTTATTCATTTCTTATAGACTACAATGCAGAGCAGAACACTTAGGAACAGCAGTTACAGAGCTGAGGCTCTAGCACAGTTCGTATTTTTATTGTGTTGACTTCACAAGCTTCATAGGAAAATCAGCAGGAAAGGTGGCTTCTCAAGTTGGTTGTTTTCAGCAAAAAGCCTGCTTAACTCCTCAGACTCCTAGATCTGCATGTTGTACTGTGGCTGCAGAGGATGCCTTGGCTTTTGGTCTGTTTCTCGCTTGCAAAATGAATGTGTTGGCTTTGCAGAGCATCTTCCTAGAGTCTGACACCTCCCAGCTCCCTCACTGGGGCTCACATTGAGCTGCATCCCACAGTGCTGCTCTGGCTGCCCACCTCTTTCTTTGCCAGCAGCAAAGAAAAACTGTAATGTTCAGGGTGCACTTAGGCAAACTTCAGCTACCACAAGATCTATTTCAACTAGAAACAGAAAGAGATGTGGAGAAGCAACCATGGGAACATATAGAGATGCCTGGGGCTCCACAGGCAGCAGCTGAAACTCCCTACATCTGTAGATCCTTGGCTCTTTGAAGCTTTCTCTTTGCTGGTCCCAGCATCTGATGTCAAAAGAGTGGATCAGAAGCCACACAAGAGAAACTAACACAACTTTGCAATTTTCTCTTCAGACAGTCATTTCTACATGAGAAGAAAGGGCACTGGCCACAAACTGTGCATGGTATGATTGACACTCAGTGACAAACCTTTAGTTGACAAAAAATTCATCACCTCCCTTTCTCACTCTCTCACCAGCAGTGATGTGCTATAGTTTTGAAAGCAATGATTGGAGACTCTGCCCATTGGTCTTGATGGGAAGAGGACTCTTAAGACCTGCTGCTTGTCTCCATTGCCCTCCACCACCACTGACTGAGCGCTAGTCTTGCTAGGAAGCACACATGTTCACAAGGCTTCTTCTGCCACAAGCAGCAGTAACTCGTCCTGACTGAAGTTCAGCCCTGTAGGATGGACCTGGTGAGATTTGTATAAAGCTTCTCTAAGGGCAAATGTTTAAGATCCATTTTAAAAGTCTAATTTTCTAAGACAGCATTGACTGAAGTGGAGGTAAAGGGAACAACAGAGAAAAAATATTCCCTGGTATGATGTTCTAGTAGCCCCATTTGGATCAGCCTCAATATGCAAATAGAGTTTTCATTCACTTGTGTTATTTTACATGAACTTACAACTTTTTTTCCATAACATGTACAGGGTTTTTTTTTTCTTCTTTGTTTTAGTGCATGGTTACCTTTGCTGAAACTGTTTTTCCATGTTGCTAGCAAAAAACTGTATTCAAGACTGCAGGAATTCGGTCTCTTTGATGATTAATATATTACAGACTCTTTCATAATTTTTGATATGGAAAACATAGAAATGCCTTACATTTATCATCCATTTTTTTTCTAGGTGTTCTTAGTAAGCCATCAATATACCTAGATGTATATGTATATGAGGTATATGAGGTATACATGCCATTTTATAAACCTCAGGTGTGATTTCTAAGTGGCCCGTCCATAAAAAATAAACAGTTCGACATTTTAATGTAAAGACGGAAGCAGCTGATGTGTTTATTTTGTTTTCTTATTTATTCTAGTAGCACAGATGCAAATCTTGTAAAGTATCAGAAGAGTTGTTAGATGAATACCATATTACTCAGAGCTTTCCATTCCATGTAATATCAATTTTAAGAGTGCTGAGTGAGATGTAGTGCAATAATTAAAACCACAGAATTAGTAATTATGGAGAAGCTGATAAAACTAGCACAATATCATTAGCATCATAAAACTTGTCTGTTCCATTTATACATTTTTTTTCTGTGACATCACATCATGTTTTCCATTTTCAAGTGTTTTCTGGAATCTAAAGAGGAACAAGTCAGATAATTCCTCCACTGAAGCACAGACATAGACATTGCTTTTTACTCTTTGGATAAAAGCTTGCTGCAGAAGTTAGCAGCTTCCTTTGTCTGTGGTTGTGCTCCACATAATTTTTATGTCTGTTTTTCATCTCAGTAGTCACAACTTGAGACCTGAGTCCCTTTCTTAACTATTGTATAGAAAAAAAATCTTGGAAGCTGATAGAAAATGGTTTCAACTTCTGCTACAGTATAAAAGGGTGTTAGGATTTGATGCCTTAGGTTATATAACGACTTTTTCAAGGAACTGGACACAATTTGGAGGGCTTTCAAAGCTTTAGGGCACCCAGGATTCACGTCAGTTTCAATTAAAACTCTAGATACTCATCACTCTGTTTGATGATTGTGCTTTTGAAATCTGTATTCAGGCTGTCATAAATCTCGCACTCTAGCTTTGTCCTCTTTTGTTGTCTGAGGGGAAAGATTTCCTAGAAATGGCCTGTGGAACATACAAAGCTGTAAGAAGCAAAATTTCACTTCTGTTTTTTTTGTTTGTTTGTTTGTTTGTTTTGGTTTGGGTTTCTTGGGGGGGGGTTGGGTTTTGGTTGATTTTTTTTGTTTGTTTGGTTGGTTTTTTTGGTGGGTTTTTTTTTTGGTCCTGCAAATTGCAAATTTAATTTGAGGTATAGCACCAGTAGGAAAAATGAAAATGCAAGAGAGCAATCTATCTGGTGCAGAAGAACATCTGCATCTTTTAGTTCCACAAGTGGCATACATGATTTCTTTCTGCTGTGCGTGTGATTGCTTCTGATACCATGAGGAATGAAAATATTGACAAAAAATACATAAAAACATTGATTTTTAATTTTTTATCTATAATATATAAGTTGTTTATATAGATTAGTCTCAAATTATAAATGAGACACTGTATCATTATGTTTTGTGAAGAGTGAGATAAGTGAGGAATGTATTTTCTTCCTTCATAAAACTTGCATGGCAGCTAGTAGGTCTAAAAGTTTAGTTTTACGTGAGAGCTGAACGTGGAGTTTCTGTTTCCCTCTAAGATATTGAGGAATATGTTATAAGTCTTGAGAACTGGAAACCCTCATTGCATCCAGTGTATTTTATAAAAATAAAATTAGTTTCAGTGAATACAGTACTAGTGTGTAAAAACTAGTAACTTTACCCCCGTCTTTTTTTTAAAAGATCCAATATTAAGCCACAATGATAATATGATCTTTTAACTAACATAATATTTTTATTATCTATTTAATGGGCTTCTTTAAATTGTAAATGAACGCTTGCTAAGCTGCAGTACAGATTAGTGAACTCTAAAAGCTTTAAGCTTTTGATGAAGAGCCACAGAGTTTGGTTCTGTTCTGAAGCTTTTGCAACATCCCTGCCAGTGACAACTAGAAACAGCAAATTTAATGAAGAGAAGCTTGATGTATGACTTGGAAGAGGAACAAAACTATCCCCATCTAGAACTAATTAGAATTATAGCTCCTGCAGTACTTGCTCTGCCCATAGTCCTCAGGGGAAAGAATGAACATAAAATGCACATACAGAGAGGGAGTCTGCAGGTGCACATGATGTGCCAGCAATCTTCTATAACTTCTGTTGAAAAATCCATATATTATAAAAATGCATGTATTAACTGCCAGGCTATAAAACAAAGCAATCAATAATCGAAAGGAGCGTGTTGTAGCAATGTGCAGAGTTGCTCCTGTCTGTAAAAGCAGCTCTAAAAATTGGGCAAAAGATTCAGCTATGGTGGATTTGTTTGTTGAAATTTTTGGAACATTGTTTAGCACCAGATGTAGTTTGAACCCAACAAGTCAAGACACTATCACCATTTCTGCAGTGAAAGGAATTTTCAGCAAAGAATTAGAAACAATGCACTAAGTCAAGTGGAAATTTTTATTATAACTCTTGCATGCTTCCAAATGCTGATGTCTCCTTATTCAAAGGATTACTATTCCCAAATCCTTTTTTGTGTCACAGTGATAGAGGGTTATTTGATTGATTGCTTACAGGCTAATCTTGGGAACTGTAAATAACAGTTTTTTAAAACCAGAACAAATCTATCTTAGAGACTATGAAAAGCAGTTTAGGAAAACACTCATTCTCATATCAGTATCTCTTTCAGTTTTATACATTGATTTTTTTCTTCATTTACATGTCTCAAACAAAGCTTTTAGATTAGCAACATATACCTGTCCAAAATAGATCAAGACTATTTTCCTTTTTATTCATATTCTATGCATATGGAAAAAAATCTATACTGCACTGTCTATGTTCTAGTGAAAAATCTGCTGGAAGTTCAGTAGCTTTGATTTTTTTTCTGCCTGTAGAGCCAATCCCTCTTTCATGCACTCTATGTCTGACAGTTTTGACAGTTGTTGTAAACTTCAGAATTTTGCAGCCTTGACCCATACTGAACTTTGGTCAAAAACCGTGGTTTCCAGTATCTCTGTGGGTTTTACTCTGATATACTGATGAGTATTTAGTGCTACTTGCTACAAACACTTTTAAAATGTGGCTGGTAAAAAAATCACTTGCCACACAAAATAAAAACTAAAGACAAGAGCTTCTTCAAGCAAACATCCTGAAAACAAATTGTTAATTTGTATGCTGTAAAGAAGATGGTTGGTCTGTTCATGGACCTGGAAGTCCTACTGGAATGTAGTGATGTTGTGGAGAAACACCACCCTGAAGATAAACAGACTTCCATGCCCGTTTAACTTCATATGGCTGCATGCTATGAGAAATGGAAGGGTCATGATTCTCCTAAAACAGCTTTACTTTAATTTTTGATCACTTTTTGTGCAAAGAGAAAAATGTTCATGGAAGTGCTGCTATGAGTAAAGGTGAGCAGGTGTAGTGTACAGCCTTTACTAGGGGGGCTCATGTGTAGAAACCAGCACAGAATGTTAAATTTCTGGCAAAAAAATCCTCAAACATAAAAAGAATGAGCAAATTAGTAAATGAGTAAAAAGAGATTGAATAGATCAAATTCATCTGACTTCTGCCTTCCTGTCTCTCCTTTCCCTCCTCACCCTTTTATTAGCCAGATACAAAATACACAAATGGCTTTTCCATGGCAATTTTAACTGACACAGCATATTTTGCTATGTCATGGACATCCACACTAAGGAAATATTGCAGTAGAAGTGTATTCAGTTTGAGAATTTTAGCTTTCAAGAGACATTTGATGAGCCTTTCATTCCAATATCAATATATGTGAGCTTGAACCTCTGTTACTCCAAGAGAAATCAAGTAAAAATTTCAGACTTTTTCTGCATCTTGGTATGGAGACATAAAACACTGAAGGTTTGCTCTAAGATAAGCTCAGCATAATTTACTGGGAATTAATGAAGTTATATCTGCAAGAGATATCCACCTGACAGCTGCAGAATAGAAAATAAGTACACTGTCTATGAAGAGCTATTAAGATTTTTCTAAAACTGGATATTTAGGTCATTGTTGCCAAATGAAAGTTGCATTGAATAACAAGATAATTTGTCAAAGGACATCAAACTTGTCTAGGTGTGCAGCTTCATATGATAGAAGGATAATTGGACTCACCAGCACTTGAATAAAGAACTTCAATAGAATTAATTCAGAAAGATCATAATTAGTACTATACAAATCTCAGTGTATTCATTAGTTGTTAGGATAGACTGATCAAAGTATAGTGCTGAAATCACCTCCATGAACCTCTGCTCATAGAAGAACTGGAAAACTGTCAAGAATAAATGAAGAAAAGATTTGATGCAATTTTAACCTGTTACGACAATCTTGCACAGAGCAAAAACACTCCTGCCTGAGCTCTTCCTGTGGAAGAAACCTTAATTTGTGTTTTCTACAGTATTAGTATACAGAGTTCTGAGACCTTCAGCTTCACCATAAACTATGTAGAGAAGGTATCAAAGGTAACCTGAACAGCTTCGAATTTTCCCTGTTTCATTCTCAGTTTGTTTGGTTTCAGTTCGAGAAATTTTGGCTACCTTACTCCTGAAGAAAATAGGAATTAATACCATTCCCTAATTATTTCTGCTACATGCTTTTGCTTTTGGGGAACATAATACCCTTAGCAATATGACACCTCAAAAATCTACTATATGACCTTCCCTGGCCTTTCATCAGCCATTTTTTGCCTTGTTCTGCTTTTCTATCTTTTATGGACTTTCTTTGGTTCACTGACTCTTTGGTTATATGGCTCCAGACTCACAGCTGAGGTTTATTTTTGTCATCTATCTGAAACAATTAATTCACAATGCCTAATCCTTCAACTGAGGATGATAATTCTCATCATGAATTGTGTGATTCAATCAATTATGTTTAAAAGATGTGCAGATTTCTCTTCTTGACTGTTAAGTAATATTACTGAGCTTGTAATTTCAATTTTACTGCATCATTTTGTTCAGCATTACTAGATAGTTTATTTTCCCACTTTTAGCAGATAGTTTCCCCTGTTCAATTTTGAATACTTTTTTTGATGTGGGAAGTGGAATCATTGAACTGCAGATATCTGCATTCAGTGGCTCTTTGGCAGCTCTGTTCCTTGTCTTGTATGTAAGATTAGTGCTAATGAGGAAGGAAAACCCAAAAACCTCTCCAGCACACCTGCTGCCTCTAAAATAGGATTTGGTCTCAGCTAACTTCCATGTTAGCATTGTTAGATGGCATCCAAACAGAAGTCCACTAGGACTACAAAAATTAATATTGAGATGAATCCAAGAACAATGCAAACTAGGAAAATGTAAGGTTCATTTTATTGCTATAGATCACACAGATCATATAGCCTTACATGGCAGGAGGATGAATGAATGCTGAGTGATTACATTTTAGAAGGAAAAATAATCTGGTATTTCTCATTAACAAGTCACTCCTTGAAACTGGATCATACAGTCTGTGACTACCCTTCTTAATATTACTGTGTGTGCAATTGTGTGTATGCAAATAAAATCACCGTGACTGTACATTTTATGTCTCTGAGATTATAAATAGATTTGTATGAGATTCTACTGTTTTAGTTACATCCTTGTGGGACTACAACTAGGTGATTCAATTTCTGACTTATTTGGCATATCCTTTCTGATCACTTTTCCCATCTGTACAAAAGGAATGATTTCCACGGTTAAAAAACAGAGCAGGGTGCTATAGTAATATGTAGTAATTCTATTTTTAAAATATAATTGTGCATTTACCAGTTGCCTTTCTCATACGGGTTTTTTTGCAGCATGCTGTAACTGATGGCAGCAGACACCCTATTACCCAACCATGGCCTTTTTCTAATTCAGGTCATGTTTTCCTTAACTGCATTTTCTTCAATTAATAGTCCAGAATTTTAAGACCTGTAGCAGCAGGAATAAGTCACTCCACCAATACCAATATGTCAGAATTTATTAGAACATGGTTGAAGCTATTCATAAATGCCAATAATGACATAGTCTCCTTGAATGTAGAAGTGTTTAGATGGAGATAATGTCTTTTCTGAAATCCCCCATTCACTTGTGAAACCTCCATTGCAATCATATTTAATCTTTTGTTCAACAAAGAAGCCTATGATGTCCTCACCATTCCAATGACCTCAAAAAGCCAAAGTCACATCTGCACACAGGCATGAAACACCAGATTACTCATTAAAGTGAACAGCTCAAACACAAGGTAAACCTCCCAACACTCAGCTGTTCCACTAGCTGGCACTTTTAGTAAATGTACTTTAAAGTTTTGGGTTTTCTTTTTTTTTCTTTCTTTTTTAGCAATATATTAATTTCATCGAATAAAAGTACTCATATATATACACAGATAAAATACTTCCATTACATACTCAATGACATAGAACAAAAATGAGGTTTTACTGTATCAGAATCTGCCTGACTTAATCAAGGGGCATCTATTCAAATGTGTCTTTGATGCTAATTTAGCAATAAAAATACTTGTTAATATTTGAGTAATTATATGTGTTTCAGTATAACTTATTCATCTCTAATAATAATTACAATTTAGATACAAATATTTAACCCCAAAGTTCCCCTACATGCATTATAAAACTACATATAGGCAACAGCTCTTTCATACATGAATTGGAAGAGCAATGAAGTCACCTTATGAATATGATTGATGTGAAGGTGTATTTTGGTTCAGTCATTCTTTCAAGTTACTAAGAAGCCCTGACTCCTTCAAAAGCAGGCCTGAATATACTGAGCCTGGTACAAACTGCTGACCTGGAGACAAGTCACTTGGCACATGATATTCTGGCTTTCATAGTTTCTGATGTTATAATTTTGTAGCAGTAGCTTTAAGACTTTCTAATGATCCCACTCCATATATAATTTTTAATGGGCTGTAGTGGTATAAACTACTTTGCTTCCTGGATTGGCACAGAAACTCTAGACTTGCTTAAGACAGAATTTGGGAATAGCTGCTGAGATGCAAAGAAAATTGTTTGAGAGAAATTAAGTTAATGCAATAAAAGATCTCAAGTCACTTGGAATTTTTTGTTGCTTTTTAAAGTTTTTTATTGGTCTTCACTGCAGTCTTGACTTCTTTTTGTGTGTGTGTGTGTGTGTGTGTGTGTGTGTGTAGGACTGGTTCCATTTTCAGAGTTACTTTGATATTAATTAAATGTTTCAAAAGCTTTTATCTCTGGAAGGAATTATTTTTCAATTAGAAAAATAATTATTTCTGAGAACTAAGAAGAAAAAAAGGAAATTAGCTGATAGGAAGTGGCAGGAACCTAAAAATCTCTATAAAAGTGATGACATTTCTTGGCTCTTTATCAGTTGTAAGTAGTACTTTTCTCAAAGTCCACAGATCCATGCCAAATATGCAACCACAAATTTAGCACATCAGCAGGCCAAAATTAAATAGCTGTTTAATGAAAACATAAATTATTTGATAGCATCTTGTTCCAAATACAGATTTTATTGCTGAAGGAAAAGGAACTTTTTTATTTGAAACTGTTACATTGCAAAGAAAAGCAATATTTTTCTCTGTGTGATAGCCACATTCTCTTTTCTTAATTCAATTGTTTTTTCCTTCCTGAAAAATCATCAGTTAGCACATTGCTATGGAAACACAAAGGATTTTGTTTTCTAAACAGAATAATTTATAAATTAATTTCATTAAAGCAATCCAAAAGGATGATTGCATATTAATTTGAGGAATAGGCATACAAGTTAGCCCAACATGCATCCATTCAACCATGATAATTACTCATTCATGCAGTCTACAGACAGGACAAGTCACAAGTTAAGTCAGTTTAAGTCTCAGCTAAACAAAATTAAAATAAGTGGCATTGCTTCATATTTTTACAGGTTTGGGGTGGACAGGGTGCCACAGCCTAGTTTTTCAACTAGTGACCTCTTAAACAATGTCAATTTGACCATGTGTCCGAGTCATCTTTTAAACTAAATTTAAATGCCCTTTGTATAGACTTGTAACTAAAATAGATCACTTAATGGCATTTGTACTGCTTTAAGCTAATGGAGGCTTAACCAAATTAAAATGAAAGTTTTATACGAAGACCTAGATAAGCCATGTAGAAAGAGGGTAAGCTCAGTCTTCTGGTGTGTGCAGTGTTCCCAGTTCCAGTGGTACACAATTTCAAGGGAAAATGCTGCACATAGTTCACGCTTCAGAAGAGAGGAGTAGACCTCCTTGAGCTTAATGGAGCCTAAAATTGATTTACTGAGACGGTTCTTTAACTTGAAACTCAATGGTTCAATTGAAAACCACCATTTGGCTACAAAAGCAGGATTTGAAGACATTAAGTCTTACATTAACAATTATTTCATTTGTTAACATGCAAATGTCTTCCACGTGTTCTGAGTGTCCCTGCAATGACATTTCTTTAATGTATATTTTTAATACCTTTTTGCAGAGCAATATAATAGATATATATTATATTATATATAATAATACATATTGGAAAAGAAAACCAACTTGCATCTTTTGCTTTTTCAGCAGCTACACATTAGGGTTGTAGGAAATGAGCATCACCTGATTCTATGAAATGAAGAGGAAGTTTCCTTTCAAAAGACCCAGAGTGAGAAATACTTTTTGCTCGTTGAGATAATAACAAACTTTGAGTCATGGAATTGGGGATAACTAAAATGGGAAGTTAACCATCATCAATTTAATCAGAGGTAGGCATTTCATGAATGAGCAACCATTGCTATCATAGCTTGAAAATGTTGCTCTGGATTTACGTGGCAAGGTTTCGGTATCAGGAGGGCTGCAGAGAGAAGCTTCTGTGAGAAGACACCAGAAGCTTCTCCCATGTCAGACAGAGCCAATGCCAGCTGCCTGCAAGGGGGATCTGCAACTGGCCAAAGCAGAGCCCACTGGTGACACTGGTGTCACAGCATATTTAAGAAGGGGTTTCGAAGTGCTACACAAGAACACTTGAGGAAGAAGAGTGAAAAATGAGAACAAGAACTGTGCAGACATCAAGGTCAGTGATTGTAGGAGGGACAGAAGGTGCTCCAGGTGTCAGAGCAGAGATTCCCCTGCAATCTGTGGTGAGGACATGGTATAATAGGCTGTCCCCCTGCAGTCCATGGAAAGCCATTTTGGAGCAGAGGTCCAACTGCAGCCCATGGAAGATCCCATGCTGGATAAGCTGGATGCCTGAAAGAGGCTGTTCCTCCATGGAGAGCTCTTGCCAGAGCAGGCTCCTGGCAGGACCTGTGGCCTTCTGGAGAGAAGAGTCCATGCTGGAGAAGGTTTGCTAACAGGACGTGTGACCCTGAGGGGAATTCATGCTGGAGCAGCCTGTTCCTGAGGGACTGAACCTTGTGAAGGGAGCCCCCACTGGAGCAGTTTGTGAAGAACTGCAGCCTGTGGGAATGACCCATGTTGGGGAAGTTCATGAATGACCCATGTTGGGGAAGGACTGAATTCAGTGGGAGGGACCCCATTCTGAAGCAAGATGAAGTGCAGAGACCACAGTATATCAACCCATGGGACTTTTGTCATATTTTTCTCCTCCTGTCCTGTTGAGAAGCCAGGAGTGATAGAGCAGATTGGTGTGCACCTGGCATCTAGGCAAGATCAACCCATTACAAAAGTAATTGTCAATTTGCTATCCACAAAGGAGTTAGAATCCAGTTGTAATGGGAAGTGTTCACACCAGCCTTTATTAAAAAGGGTCTCCAATGGTCTTTAAGTGGTTAAAGTGAATTTGTTGTGCAGCCTCAGAATTTACTAAAATAAATTCATTGTCACTTGCAAAGACTATAACTAGAAAGTGTTTGCACAGGTAGTAAGAGAGATATTCAGAAGGGCCATGCCCAGGGTGATAGGTCACATGTGATTTTTGCCTCACTGAACATTCTAAAGACACAGACATTATTAAGAAGATTTGTCTGAAAGTAGTTAATTTACCTCTCTCTTTTCTCATTGACCGAGTCCATTTTCCATTACGCTTAATCAAATCAACAAGAACCTGGTAATTTATTTCTTAATTAATATAGCCTTAATTTTAATATTGATGAACATTCTATTTAGGAAATTCAATCACTGATGCCTAAAAGAAACCTGTAATGGCTTCAGAAAATAACATTTTTTCCCCCCACCCAGTAAATGCTTTGTAACATTTATAACTTCTGTTATGCAAAATTTTAAAAAATCCTTAAAGTCCATTTTGTACATAAAACCTTTGGAATAATAAATATTCTTTTCTGAACCTGGCCAAGTAACCTTGTAATATAACTTCATAGATTCTTCTCAGCAATCTTAACAGTATTTTTATCTTTTAAAATATATTCTTGTATGTCTCATCCAACTACTGCTTCATACATAGTCTCTATAATCTTTATTTATGTTCCTGCACATATATGTAGAAGGGGTTGTGTATGTGTTTATGGGTTAAAAAGGTAATATATTATAAAAAGTGAGAAGTGGAAAAAGAAATACCTGAACACAAAGAAAACTCACATGTGAACCAAAACTAGCAGCTGAGCAGAGGGCTGGACTAAACGGGCTCCTTGTAAATGGCTCCAGGTGCCATTTTACTATCCCTGTGCTCCACTTCCCTCTTCCACTCCTCAGAGGTTTTCCTTAGCCAGTTAACTCTGAGTCCATGGCCTCAACTGTTTGGGGGACTTTCAGGGATCCTTCTCTGGTCACATGGAAACAGTGAAATCTATATGTTTGGCCCTGCAGCTCCAGACTTTGAAATATCACTTAGATTTCAGGGGGCAGTATCTTGGAGAAAAGCAAGCAAATTTACTTCCAACAGCTTTAATAATGTACCAGTAATACTAATATAGTTGAATAGATATTAACAATGAGTAGTTTCCAGCTTTTTCTTCAAAAATAGTAAATTTACATTTGCAGTAATTCATTCTGAATTTACCCTTTGTGCTTACAGTTCATCAGGACAATAAATTACCCTCCCTCTCCTATGCTGTGTTCCTCCTGCTGTCATCTCCAGCTTTTGTATGGAAACTGATGTCCCTGCATGATTGTGCAAACTAGTGTAAGAAATTCCTTAACTTAAACCTTCTTGTGGATGTGGCTGCATTTTCACTGCCTGGGATCCCCAGACATGAAGATCAGTATCAGCTACAGCCTCCAGGGCACCCACTGCCTCATGCATCTCCTTTTTTTTTCCATGGCAATATAACAACTATTAATAATTTATCACAAAAGAAATACCTCAGAAAAGTACTTCCCCAGTGGTAAGAGACAGATCCCTCAGCTACTAATTCAGTGCTGTATTTAGTATTCCATACTCAAAATTTCAGAGTATATAACAGCTTGCTCTATCACCATCATGACAGAGGATGGAGGAGTTCCCATTCTGACTCAGCCTGCAGGTCTGTAACAGGTCTCCTTTATGCCATTAGCAACTTCAAACCTTCCATTGTTTCCAGCCACGGCTCATGGCTCATTATTGTCCACTGTGCTGACGCAGTTACTGAGTACCAACTATATTTCGTTTGCTAGCCTTCATACAAAATGGGGCAGAAATATTAATCAAACCTCCAGAGCAATCAGCAGGTAAGTTACCAGTCAAAGAAAAAAAATCTATCCTTTTACATCACTGTAAGTGGCTCATAATTTATGTCAAGGGAGAAGTAATAGGAGCACGAGGCAGCAATTTCCTTCTAGTGGCCCATGCAAAGGGAAGACAAATTATTTGTTTAGTGGTCTAGTGATAGGTGCTGGTGCCTCATTTCCCATCCCTACAAAAAAGCAACAAACCAAAAAGGGATTGAGAAGAGGTAAAAAAACATGAGACAGTGATTTTAGGTCTTCAGTATCATTTTAAGCTTTTTAATTTCTGGAATCAACTCTATTAGATTATTCATTTATATTCCGGTTCACTATACAAAGAAAACATTTTCAATCCTTTTTTTTTTGTTGTTTTCTTTGTCATTCACCTTTTAGCTTTATTACTGAAGCTGTCTGCCAAGGCAACTTTTAACATTTTTTAATTAATCTATAAAGGGCAGGTTTGCAAGCACAAAGGTAAAATATTTTTTCCACATCAGCTCTCTACATCATTCTTGCAGATACATGTATTGTTTCAGACTCTTCTTTCAAATCAGATTCTCTAGACACTTTAATTCCATAGACCTACAACTTGTTGTAATTATGAATAGTACCATTTTTTTCAGCATCACTGTTACTTAAAGAAGGAATCCAGGAAGGGCTTTGCAAAGTATTGCTTTCTTTTAAACTCTTGGTTGTCAAAGAAATGGAACTAAAGAAAAAAAAAATGCATGTTTAAATGGATGGAGATCTGTGTTAGGCAAACAAAGTAGATTATTTTAAAACAGTATTCATTTTGCCTCCAGCACCTAGAACAGACTTGTTAAAATATTTGTGAAAGTTAAAAATTTGCATTTTTCAGAAGCAAATCAGATCCACAGGCATCTTGAATTCTGAATCTAAACAAATCCTTTTTCCTCTTGTTAAAAAAAATAGCATCTTAAAAGCCTTGCTTAGAGAGACAGTGATGTGAAGGAATATGAGTTTTTTTACCTTGCTCATTTGGATCAGACATTTCTTCCTATTGACTGAAGTGCCATTTCCACTGAAAAGGTGGGTGCCTGACCAATCAAATTTTTACAATGGAAAAAAATTCTCATAGTACATTGCTCCTTAATTATTCTTGGTTGTCATTTGGGTTGAAGGACAGATTCTCTGCGTTTTCTGCTTTCAGCCTTGGTGACAGGAAGACAAAAGTCTTCAGCTGTAATACACTTGCTTGTATGACCTCTGAGCAGCAGAATTTCTGTGACAACTGGCACTTACTCTGCCTTGGTGAAAGACCTAAGCCTGGAGAAGTGACATTGTCAGCTGGGAGGCAGACCTCAGTCCTCTCACGCATGTACCTGCTCCAATGAATGCATAATTAGTCACAAAGGTAATTTTCCTGACTTCTTCCCTAGTTCCCTTTTTGCTCTTTTTCATGCTACAGTTATGCTGAAATAGGAACTTCAGCCCTTCGGGTGTAATGGCGTTGATTCATCTTTTTGAACTTAAGGGACAGGGTCACTTCTCTACCTCATGCACAGCAAAATTTTCTGAAGGAGATGTCTGTGCATGTTTGTTTTAGCGTGGTGTGAGCAGTGCTGGAATGATGGCATTGGAGTTCTGCATTACTTTTGCATTCTGTAGCCTTTGTCAAGAGATCAGCATTTCATTGTCTGACCTTTTTGTTTGTCTCTTGTTTAGCCTTGTTAACCTTTGAGGAATAAGGTGCATTGGACAGTAGGCAATCAAAACACAGAAAATCTGAGAAGGTCAGTGTAACGGTGTGAAGCAGGACTTCACAACAAGGTACATATTTCCTTTCCTTACTGTCACACTGTTCTACTCAATATTTCTTAAGGGAGGTATTACAATAGGTGAGTTAAGTCTTTGCTGGCCCCCCCAGAAGCATTGCTCCTCTCCTGAGTACATGTAGGTCTTCCCTGTGATATTTATTACAATATTTCTGTTTTCTAGAATGATTTTTAAAGTGTAGCATTTGTGAAAAAGCATCATTCTGGCAGTAAGAAAAGGAGCTTCTCCAAAGCAAGGCTGTGCCACTTTAAATAAGTTAAACTGGAGCATTCAGTTCTGTCTCATTGGAACTTGGTTTTAAAAGTAAAAAACCCATGTCAACAGAAATTTCTTTACCAATTTAACTGTTTTATTATAAGACCCTTAATTATATTGGCACAACTTTCTTACTAGGGTAGGGAGAGAACTTTGAAATCGTCTTTGCTGGTAGAAGACACAGGTGCCCTGTATTCCCTGAACCTCGCTGGGGTTACCAATGCATAGCTCACTCAACAGAAGGGCCCCTATGGACTGTTACCCTATAGACCAGGCAAAGGCAGGCTTGAGCAGGTTGGGGTTACTGGGGGAGACCGCACTTGCACTCCCCTCCACACACAAGAGGAGTGAAGGCAGCAACTCCCATCGAGCTGTCAGTGACATGCAGCTGAGAATAGTAAAATCTTCACTCCATATGTAGATCTGGAAAGGATACCTGTCCTGGATTTAGGCAACAAATAAATGACTGTAAAAAAGCCCTGATTATGTAGACATTTGTAGCCACGTGGACTAAGGGATAGTTTATAAGTTATCACCTTTAACTGGCAATATTGAAGCATCTAACATTGTCCCTTTTGACTTATTCCAGGACATGATTTGTGAGCATCTATATGATATCTAATTTTAATTATACGTAGGGCAGATGTAGTTCAGTGTCATTTAAGAAGTCTAGAAGCTATTTTATCATACTCTAAAGACAAGGAGCTACTAGAGACAATCCACCAAAGGGCTACCAAAATGATGAAGGGACTGGAGTATCTTTCTTATGAGGGAAAGCTGAGGAAGCTGGACCTGTTTAGCCTGAGAAAAGACTGAGAGAGAACCTTATCAATGCTTACAAATATCTGAAGGGCAGGTGCCAGGAGGGTGGAAACAGACTCCTCTCTGTGGTGCCCAGCAACAGGATAAGGGTGAATGGGCATAAAATGACACACACGGAGTTCCACTCAATTTGTAGAAAAACTTCTTCACTTTGAGGACACTGGAACAGACTGCCCAGAGATGCTGGGGAGTCTCTTTCTCTGGAGCTATTCAAAACCCACCTGGGTGTAAACCTGTGCAAACTTTTCTAGGTGAATCTGCTTTAGCAAGGTGGATTACCTCCAATCCCAACCATTGTATGACTCTAATAATATCAGTGATGAAGTAGACAGTGATTAGGACTGCATTTTGCAGGACTGCTTTAATAAGAAAAGCAGGAAAATTCTACTTCATTACTGATATATGTTTTTTTCAGAAATAAAAAGAAGGGGAAAAAAAATGTTATGCTAAATTTAAAATAGACATCTAGAAATCCTAAGGATTTTTTATTGACATATGTGTGTCCATACCTACGACAGGGTAGTCACAATCTTAGGTGAGAGCCAGCATCATTCTGCAGTTTTAAAGCATAGTGAAAGATAAAGAAAGCATACTTTCACATGCAGAGAATAATGATTTTTTAAAATGCTTTTAAAGTTTGGTGTTTTTTTGGTAATGAAGATCAAAAAATCGCGGCAGAAACAAGGGTAGATTTTTATTGTGATGTTTATATCATGTAAAGAGGAAACAGATGATATTAATGTTACTTACACAGTGTTTGCATAAAGCTTGCACTTTTAAAAATGTAACTGTGTGGATGCAGAAAGCTGTACTATTTATACAGCAAACATATATATGGCAGTTTGGAAAAGTAATCCATGATAGGGCTGCTCAGCTCTCCCAACTGAACATTTTCACTGACATCAGTGACATTGCTTACAAGTACAGCATAAGCAGGATTTGGTTCTCTGCAGTTGTGCTCTGACTATTATACTGCAGATCACAGTACCTCACGTTTGCTGCTGAGAGAAGTGTATAATGTAAAATGTAAAATGTACTATAGTGATGTCAGTCAGAGCCTGAGAACTCAGTGGCACTACTCTTGTGCTATGAGATAAGCAAATACTTTATGAGATCCAGAGGGGAAATTGTGAGTCTCAGGGTGAGACAACATCATTCCAACTGAAAGTCTTCCTTTCTTTCTTAAAAAAGAAAAAAAATATCTCTACACCTTTAATCAAGAAATTAAAAAACCTAAGAAACACCAAGAGCTATTCATTGCAAAGCCAAGCATGGCTGAGCTTTATAGAGCCAGAATTTGGATTTTTATACAGGATGTGATTTAGTACTGCTGAGATTGAAACAGGTTGTCAGGCAAAAGATGAAGCAAGCGTGAGTTCCTGAGTCCTGTTCCTGCAGCAGCTCTGTCATAACCATTGGCAGCATCTCTTCTATCAGCACTAAAATTAGTATGCAAATAAGGAAGTGACCTAAGCAAATTCAGACATTTCTGTTCCAGGGAAGATACAGTGTTATAACAGAGTAAAGAAAATAGGGGTTTTTCCCATTGCTTCATTTTCCAGTTTCCTTTTTTTTTTTTAAATATGCTCAGGCAGAGCATGTCTGAGAGGGCTCTAAACATTAGAAAGGATCAAGACAGATTCCTCCAAACTAAAAGACAAGAAATGAGAGAGGAACCAGAAATGCTTGTTCTAACTACACTTAGACTTTAGTGAATGGATAAGATTTGAGTAGTAAACAGAGTACTTGTGTCTCACTTTATAGTTCCTCTCTTCCAATTGTAGGTTTTATCCAGCAATGGTATCCTGTGGATTCACTCAAAAGACTTTTGTGCTCCTCCTTTTGTGTGACCATTCTGGACTTGAATAATTTGCCAGTTTGAATCTCTCACAATCTAAATCGTGTCTGATCAGGAACTGCTGTGCCTGTGGCAGCCCCCACCAGAAGTGACAGGACTGTGACCATCTCTGTGGTTGGCCCACGCTACACAGAAGATGGGGTCCAGTCCCCTTAGCTCTCCTAGGAAGCTTATGCCTTGAACATTTAATGACACTCTGGTTTTCATACCTGCACAGAGAGCACACTATCCCAAAATATAAGCATTCCTGTAAGCATTACAGTTACAACACTTTTAAGATTTGAGAGCTAGAACTGGGGGAAGGAGATTGTCTGTGGCCAATTCTTTCGGCCTCAGACAGAAATACAAATTCTTTGTTTTCTCAGTAAAAAAGGCAACAGTAATAAAATCATTTTATCGAGAAGCTGATTTCCTTTTTAGAAGCTCAGGGCAAGACGGATATTCAACCAACTGAACTGATGCCTTTCAGTGCAAAGGTCTGTTCATTTCACCTGGCTTGAGGCCTCTAATTAAAGAAAGAAAATTTTCTTTGACTCCTAAAAATCACTAGGTGTAATACAAGAGCATGAAAACCTCCCTTGGAAGGAGTCTATCCCTACTGTAACTCCCTGTTAGGTAAAGGGAATGTCCCTAATGTGAATTAAATCAGATTTGGAATAAATAAGGTAGTAAATGATGCAAAATGAGATAACAACAGGATACTGTACTGTGAACTATGGAGATATTTAAAGTTACAAAATATTTTGTATTTTGCTAGGCTAGTCTAAAGAAAAGAAATATGGCAACTAGTTTATTTTGTGCTATTTTCTACAAAACACAAACTCTTTACCTTAAAAATGTACAGAAGTATGTTTCAGATCTACTGGTAGTCTATGACTCAGTGAGGAACATTATTCAAATACATCAAACATTTATGTACAGTCCTCTGCTTCCTCTGGGTACTATAACTTGGCAATGGCTGATTATACTGCTTCTTGAACACACAGGACAAACATGGTTTTGTACAGCTTTCTGAAAGCTTAGGATATGGGAAAAAAAAAGGTCAATCTAGAAATTCTTTCTGCTTTCATCTTTAGATATTGTTAACGCATATTTAGTTCTCTTTAATTCCTAGGTCAGATGAATTTGAGATTTTTCTTTCTTTTATAACCATAATTTTCCATTCCATGCTTTTCAAGTGTGATCTCTTTCAACACAGGATGTTTTTAACTGAAGCACAATGGCTTATAGCACCAGCCAAGAAGAAATATAAGAACATGGTTAGGAACAAGGCAGGACTGAGGAAGTAGCTCCCAAATGTAATATCTCAGTTTCCAGCAACCTATGGCTCAGAGATTAATCTACATCTCATTAGTTTATGTTTAGTAGTCCTTGAAGTATTTCTGCTCAATTAAGGTGTCTGGTTACTTCTGAAACCAAGTAAGCTTTTAGCAGTCTCAGCATCTTGGGACAATTAATTGCACAGTTTGTCTCTAATTTCTGTGGAAAAAGCATTGCATTTTTTTATTTGCCACTTGCTTGTCATAACTTCTAATTTTTGTATCATGTGAAATGGTGAAATACTATTCCTTATTTCCCTTTACTCATGTTCTTATAAAGTGTTATGATATTTTCTTGCAGGCAATTATTTTCCAGGCTTCAGAGTCTAAATCTATTGAGTTATATTTTCAGTGTGCACTATTTTATACTTGTCTTTTCTTTCTTTGCAGCTATTCTAGTTAGTGACAGAAGTGAAACACCCATTTAAAATGTCATGTGTATTTATTCCATTGTATTGTGATATTTCTTGCTATAGTCAATGATCTTTTGCTAAAATATATTAACATCATAGCTGCTTTTCTGAAAGTATCCTATTTTATATATTATAATGAATATTAGCTAGTTCAGAATGCATTAGTGGGTATGCATCCAGCCAGTGTTAGTTTTACTATGTGCATTACCTTATCTTTATCAGTAATCTCCTTCCCAGTGCATTGTTCAGTGACTTACCTCCAGCATGTCCTTTCTTAGCCATTTTCTTCAGAGTGTTGTACTTATTAGCCTAAATTTATAATTGTGCTATCTCTGTCTTCTTTTTTTTTACCTTCTCCAAATTGGTGTACGCTTGATATAGTCAACCATTTACACTTATTTTGAAAATATCAGATTTAACTAAGCTTCCTCTGGCATGCAAATGAATCTCTCACCTTCTGAGCTTTTTCAGCTTTCTAGTTTGCAGCCAAGAATCCACAAGACAACTTTTTTTCTTATGGCACTAATATTCTTTATTCTTTTATTGACAAGGATTTAATAATAAAAAAAAAAAGGGCACAGAAAACCACAAGTAAATGATGTATTAACAGAAAAACGCTGGTCTATGAACTTATTTTGGTTAATTCTTGGAGCTTTACTGATATCTACATTGGTTGCTCTTCAAAGTTCCCATTTTCTCAATGTAACTACTGATCCATTTTCCTCTCTGGTCACAATTAGCAGGCAGACCAATATAAGACATTGTGGTGGACATCTGCTACACACTGCCTGAGCAGAAAGAAGAAATAGATGTGGCCTTTCCAGACAACTAGAAGAAACCTTGCATTTGCAGAATTTGATCGTCATGGGAAGCTTTACAATCTGCCATTCAGGATCACTACAGACATGAAGGGACAGTTTTGGCTGCAGTGATGGTGGAGTTCAGGGTCTTGAGAGCAGAGCAGAACGCAAAAAGCAGAATCACCTTAACCTCTGGAGTGCAGTCTTTTGCCTGTGCAGGGATTTTCTCGGAAGGACGCTGTAGGATATGTCCCTGGAGAGGAGTGCAGGAAAGCTGCCTGATTTTCAAGAATCACCTCTTCCAGGTTCAAGATTGACCCATAGCAATGCGCAGGAAGTCAGACAAAGGCAGCAGAATATCTATAAGGATGAACAAAGACCTAATTTCTGACTACAACCAGAGAGAAAAAGGAAGCACACAAGACTTAGAAGCAGGCACAGGTGTCCTGGGAAGAGTTTAGAGATGCTGTCGGAGCAGGCAGGAATCAGGTTAGGGAGGGTATGAAGGACAGCAAGAAAAACTTCTGCAGATATTTCATCTGCAAGAGAAAGGCTAGGGAAAATGTTGGCTTGCTGTTGAAAGGTTCAGGGGACCTGGTGACAAAGGACACAGAAAAGGCTCACCTCTTTCACTTCTGTCTTTAATAATAAGGCTTTCAGGAATTCCAGGCCTCTACAATTATTGTGAAAGTTAGAGAAAGAAAGTTTTATCCTTGGTAGAGGATGATCAGGTTAGAAGCTTTTTAAACCACCTGGACTTGCTACAGCCCATGGGAACCTGTTGGGATGCACCCTCCAAGTTCTGAGGGAGTCAGCTGATGTAATTTTGAGGCCACTATTGAAAATTTTTGAAAGGTCATAGTGATGGGGGAAGTTTTCTGAAAACTGGAATCAAGCACTCTCAGAAAGTTTGCTGATGATTGAAAATTGGAAGGGATGGTTGATACACCGGTATGGTGCACCACTATTTAAAGGGACCTTTACAGGCTGGAGAAACAGGAAAAAACAAATAGGAAAAGAGGAAACCTGTAAAGCTCATCAAATGGAAATGCCTCCTACCTGCACCTGGGGAGGAACAACCCCATGCACCAGTACCGACCAGGGCAAACTATCTGGAAAACATCTTTGCAGGGAAGTCTCTAGGAATGCTGGTGGATAAGGAGTAAAGCATGAATCAGCAAGGTACCCTTACAGCAAAGAGGGCCCCCAGTTTCCTGGGATATGCTAGGCTGTGTTAGAGCATTGCTAACAGGTCAAAGGAGGTGATCCTTCTCCTCTCCTCAGCCCTGGTGAGTCACATCTGGACTACTCTCTTCACTGCTGGGCTCCCCAGGGCAAGCAAGTCTTGGACACATTGGAATTCACATATAAAAAGTAAAGCTGATTTGCTGTGAGGGAGTTTGAACAAGGAGCAGGTTGCCCAGAGGGGTGTGGAGTCTTGTCATTGGATACATTTAAAGCTCGACTGGGTATGTCTGTAAGCAACTGACTTCTCTTTTCCGGCTTCGAGCAGAGATTTGATTACCTCAGGACAATCTCCAGAGATCTTCTCCAACCTCACTGATTCTGCTTTTCCATGGTTTTGTGATTATTACAGCTTCCACCAGTTTTCCCAGCGCAGATGTCAGAAACAGTTGTCAATATTTTACCTTCAGAGCTTTCAAAGTTGTTTTTTTTTTTGCTAGGTTCTATTCACCTCATATTAGTAAAATTTTAAGGAATTTAGTTTAGCAGCACATTTTATAACCTTGAGATTTTATTCTCCTTTTTTTTTCAGAATTATTTCTGACATTAACATCTGTCATTTCATTTTATGTATTTTTGTAAAGCCTCTTCTTCTAACACTATTATCAGAGTCATATTCTTCAGTCTATTCCAAGTAAAGAAAGTTTCAGTCATTGCAACTTTTTAAATATCTCTACAGTGATTACAGGTATAAAGGATTTGGAAACCTCTCTTTTTAAGAACTTCTTTAACACATTCATTTTATGGCCCCATACTCTATTTATCTCTGATTTTGGAATACCTACTGAACAGCTATTACTATTCCTTATGTCATCAGCTCTTATATGTTCAATTATGTAGTACAGTCCATAGACTCCCTGGTGTTTCAAAGGATACACCAGCTGTGCATCATATTTATTGATACCTGGGACAAAATACTCTTTATCCAAAACTATGTTTTAGGGATATCAAAAAAGTTATACTATTTTTTTTTCCTTCTTTCTAGTCTTCAGAATTTACAGGTAATGACTTTGACCCCATCAGGACCTTTTCAGGTAATAGATAACCAGAAGGATATGTATGACTGGTGTGGGGTCAAGAAGTTCAATTTTCAAAAGATCTTTAGGGGATAAAGCTAAAGATTTTAAAGAACGCTGCTAGACACAAGTGCAGTGATATTGAATTTTAATGAATACAGTTGCATATGTAGAATAGTCCCTGTCCTATTTTATTGCTATGAATCATGGTCTAAATAATATTTTATTTATCTTCTTTAGGTCATTAGGACTTTGTGCACATTATTTTTTTTGAAGCTGTTCAATGTCACTTTATCAGAGTTCTCACTCTCTAAAAAGTACCCTTTCTTTTTGTATTCATAGATGTGTGTTTTGGATATATTTGCTTGCATTGTTGGATGCATTTATATTTCTATATTAGTACGCATTTTTATTGTAACCATTATGATACGCATACATCAAAACTGAGAACCCTCATTCAATATTTCATCAAATATGAAATTCTTTTGAACTGAATTTTTAGATTTTAAAAAATGTATTTTCCTTTCAATATAGTAACCAATAAAGGAGTAGGAAAACATGAGGTAGTAAAAAATGGCACATTTTTAGTCAGTATTGAACCAAACTTTAAAAGGAACTGTGCCAAAAATGCCCTGAAAGGAGACAGTTTTAGCACTTAAAATTAATTTATGTGAGACCAAAATGAAGATACAGTCTATAAGAAGTATAGTTGCAGACGAGACATACTAAGAATGTCAGTATTTTTTAGGACAGCCTTTGCCAGGAACTCACTTGTTCCTAAACACTGGTATATTTTCTTCTGTCATTTCAAAGATGGGATGTTAATTCCAGCTAGGTATTATCTGATTTAAATGACCAAACTTTAACTTGCCTAGTTTCATGTGGAATATAGATAATATACTACGTGAATTCAGACTGATTGCTTGTATTACAGTCCATAAGATATATCTGCCACTGTGAAAGCATTTTTGTTTCCAAGACAGAGAAGATCTTTTTCTCCACACTGCTGCCAGTTTTGCCAGGGAAGAGTTTATGGATCAATACCCAGATGTAGCTCTCCTTTTCATCAGACAGCAAGACATTTGAAGTTGGGTAGAGCAGGCATATTGTCTGAGGAAAATAGGCCAATTTCACATTATACTACATTGCTGGTAGAGAATTTTGACCAAACTAATGTTTTATGCTAAAATCTCAGATCCCAATATTTTATTCCTAGCAATGAATATGAGCCTTGAAATAAGAAACTGTTCAGAGGACAGCTAATTTTCCCCCCCTACCTTAATATATGGGAAATTACTTCCATGAAACATGGCTCTTAAATGGACAGACCTTTACCGGTTACAATCACTACACTGAATCCTAAAGGAAAGAGACCAGAAGTAACTGCCAAGGTGAAGAACAACTGAAATACATTAATGGCAATGTGCCACACTATGAAGTGTGTATTATGAAGGTTTACTTTCTCATTACTTTGGGACTGTGGGCCCTTGCATAAATCAGGCTTGAGATCACTGCTTCTCTCATTCAACACACACTACAACTCAAATCTCGATTAATCTGAATAGATATACTGGCAGCAGTCTTGTCTATAAACCAGTAAAAGGCATTAGAGTTAAATAATCAAATAAAAACAGAAGTGCTCCAACTGAGCAGAAGTGAAAAGGGCTATACAGATTTTCTGGTACACCTGAAATTCTGGGATTATAGAAAACAAAAAAATTAGCAGAGATAATTTGTCACTTTATCATTGACTGGAAATGACTGATAGTTGCATATTTGTTGAGGATGTAGAGAGTGGATTTTCTGTTTGTCAAGAAGTCTGTTCTTAGAACAGAATTTAATCAGTAATAAACCAGCTTTTTATTTCCCCCTTGTCAATCAAAGTTGTGTTTGTCTTTACACAGAAACTGCTGTTTAAATTCATTATGAATGCTTAAAAAGATCCAGACTGAATTTTGCCAATGGTTAGTTAGTTCTTTGTATAAAAAAATTAGTCTTTCTAATGAGGTCAGCTTCGGTCACAGTGTTTTGTTAGAAGCAACAGACCATATTCCAGATTGTCAAAACTTCATTATATTCCAGAGCCTAAAAGTGCCAAGAAAAAATAACATTGTAATCTAAGATGTCAAGGAAATAATGTATCCAAACAGTGTATGTGCTCAAAGCCTCAGTGAGGCGGTGATGTGCTGCGCTGTGTCTTCTTTCATACTACACCTGGCAATACACTAGATCAAACTTTTGCTGCAGGAATAATCCACAGTTAAGAACATAGTCATATTATCTTTACCAGAGGTATTGAAAGTTATCTTATAATTGAGAGATTCTTTAGATTCTTGGGGCTATGTGGCATGTCCTTCATGGTTGTTCAGAGCTGAGGAAGGATAAAGAGTTTTGAAAAGAGTTTGCAATGTCATCTGCTGCAAGGTCTATACAATGCAAGAGGGCAATGTGCCCTGCACAGATCGTACCTCTCTGAATGTGCTCAGCAACCTTCAGGGTTTGGCTGTGCTTTCTGCTGATATCTGTCACAAGGCTTTCAGTCCTGCAGTTTCACCTTTGTTTCATGACTAAATTCTGCTTATACCCTCTTGGCATGTAGGTGCTCTTTTAGGTCTGTTGCTCAGGTATTGTAATGAAGATCTCTAGGAGGGTAAAAATGCCTCAAAAGTGGAACACTGTGTTTCCCTGTGCAAACTAGGAAATGCAGGGAAACTGAAATCTCTCTGTGCCCTATGCCCTGCATTCTCTGAGTGCATGATTATACCTGACTCCTGATTTTCTACTTCAAAGGAGGCTATAAATTGATCATTAATGTTCCCTTGATATAACCTTATCATTCTGATGAAATTCGATCTCAGATAATTGTGTTCTGCCTTCTCAAATTCCCTGCGTCATTTCAGCTGGATATGAGATTCTTTACTATCTGTTCCTAGCTGTTGTGAGCAACTGCTGTCTAGAGGCAGTGCTGCAGTGGGTGAGCAATCTGCTTACAATGTGTCTCCTTTATTTATTTCCTGAAGGAATGTTGATTCTTAATTTAATATTTTTAAAGCGCTTCAGGAAAAATTGGCAAAACACTGCTTTCTTTGCTGTTTCAATGGGTCTGATACTGTGATAAAAGGTGTATAAAATAGTATAACATTTAAATAAGATGTCTACTACGTATGGTAATTTTATGAGGCTTGTAACTCAGACGTAAATCAGTCCTATTTCTTCTGTTTCCTGGTGGTAGAAGACTTGCCTTGCTCCATGAGGCAGAAAGAGGGGATGATGAAGTGAATGTGCATGATGGCAGGAAGGAAGAGGAAATGAGGGTTGTACATAAAACAAGAAAACCAAACCAAATACAATGTCCTTTCCCTTTCTGAGATATGCTGTGATACATATAGTTACATGACAGAATAACAGTTTTGCTGCTATTATGCCCTCATGACTATATTGATTAACTTGTTCAACCACAATAAAGATGTTTTCTTTGGATTCAATATAGAATTCGCTTTAGTGGAATGCTAATCAAATACAGCATCAAGGGAACAATTTATTCCCAGTTGAGTTATGAACTTCCCTGGGGTTTGACAAAGGACAGTAAAAGTCTTTGGACATGTCCCACATGACAACTTTTTATTGAGAGCAACTTCATTAATAATATCATTAAATATAAGAAGGGGAATTTGGCTCTGTGTTTTTAACCAGTACACACAATTACTTTGCTTCAGTTCTATGGAGAATGATCTTTGCTATAGTTATCCTCACTGAGAGAAAAGGGAGAAATCTGTTGAATTCAAATCTTAACAGATAATGGTCCATTCATATTGTGTTTGTTTCTGCAGCTATTGAAATAACCTTTGCAGTTCCAGGGCAATGGGAAGCTTAATTAATGCTTTTTGTGCTGTCACCTACAACTGGAAAGCACTGTCAGTGTCACGAAGGGCGACTCCTATCACACCCCCTGAAAATTTATGCCTGAAATGGATTACTAGATCATAGCAGACTATCCTGTCAGACCTCCTCTGTATTGCATATGGTATTGCATTTTGCCCAGAAATTATATCAGAAAGAATCATAAACTGACCTTCAGAGTCTGTAATTGTTTTGGAGAAATCCCCTCCAGTGGTTAATCACCCTAAATATGAAATAAAACTCTTATTCTTTGTTCCACTTCTTTGGCTACAGTTGTCAGCTTCTTTCTATAGCCTAGGTGGCCCCTAAATAACTTCCTTTCAACTAGGGCGCTATGTACCTGATTAATTTCATAGAGCTTTATTTTTATTACTTGAAAAAGTTTGAGGTTTAAAAAAATTATTCTAAACCACCAGATCTAGTGGAAACATTTTAATGGGAAAATATTATTTTTTGTAAAACTAAAACTTTCTAAAACTCCATTTCTGAATCTAATATATCAAATCGTACAGAAAAATCAGTATGACAGCTGACAGACTTCTGACTTGAGCTTCAGATACTGTCTGTTGAGTGCATACCAGCTGAGAGGTTGTTTTGCCACGTTTTTATTTTGTTTTCTCTTTTGTTTCATATTTGCACTGAAATTTCATTTTTATAAAGTTGTTTTCCATTTTTTTTTCATCTAATTCAATTTTTAAAATACTAATATTTAAGCTGAGAAAGATTTATTCTTACTAGGTAGGTTATATTCAGAATATTCCAGTCTTGATCTTATTAAACAGAAGTAAAATCATCTTAGTTCCTTTTTCTTAGCCTTTGCTTTTGCAAGTAACAATTGTATTAATGTATCATTTTTGCCTCATGGTGGCCCCTTGGGACCTGACTCTGTATAGCTCCCACACAATTTCTGTAGTTTTTTTTCCCCAAGTGAAGCCTGCACTCCTTGTTTCTTCCTGTAAATGTTTACATTTAGCCGTATTGAATCAACATTTTGAAAACTAATCTTTAACCAAGTAATCTATTTTATTTTGCATGTCATTTTATGAGCAAGACCATTATATTCTGATCTGAGCACTGGTAGTTGAACACTATTGAATCTAGATGTTATTAGAAAAATTATGAGTCTCAAAGACACTCCTTTCAAGCTTGGCTAATAAGCCAAATTGCAATATTCTCATTATGCACTAGAAGAGCTAATTCAAATATCCTTATTAGTTCTTTAATCTTATACTTCTACAGTAAGAACACTGAAAGAAATTTGCCATTTCATTCAATATTTAAGTCAATTTTGCTTGACAAGATCAATTTCCTGTAAGACAACTACAAATTAAATTGTTTGATTCCTGTAACAGATTTTCCAAGAGTTTTTCTTGTTTGATGTAAGTGGTTATTCCTGTCATCCTCTTTGCCTTTTGTGACTTCGGCACAACACTCTAGCAATATTTTAGCATTTCCTTGGAGTTCTGGAATTATTTGAAGGAACACAGAAACACCAGAGACTGTCCACTAGCTTTAAAATTTGACCATCGACGACTAAGTGTTGATTAACAGCTTGTTTAGCTATTATTGTGAACTCTTCTACATTTGTCAACTTGTGCATTATCCTGCATCTTCCCAAAAGTAAAATTGAAATATTTATTGAACACTTCAGTCTGCATGTTAGTTGTTCTGTTATTATTATCATTAGCATTTCCACCTCATTATAATAAAAGATTTATCTTTTCAATATGCTTTAAACAGTTGGGGTTTTGTGTTTTGTTCTGCCAACAATTGGTTTTTTCCTAATGTACTTATTATCCTTTCCTACTTCTGTATACCTCAAAACTTCTAATTTAATTTGATTTCCATTATCTCTTTTCCTCACTATTTTATTATTGACATGTCTTGTTACCTGAAGAAGACATCTAGGATAAATTTCTGAGACTTTCACTATTTCCTGAAGAAATGGCATCAGAAATGGCTGGTGAAAAGTCACAGGGAGATAATTTGGGAAGCATTGCTACTAGCGCTTTATTTTATTGCAAAAATTATGGACAAATTTCTGCCTTGATCTCAGTTTATGAAGTTTTTTTTCAAATTTATCTCATGATGGAAGTGGTGCATTTTCAATCTGCATAAAGCTGGGAAAGAGGCAGTCAGATTCTCTCCTGCCATCTTATACCCGACTCCTAGGGGAGAGGTCTGTAAACACTGTCTTTCCTCCATGAAAAAATAGTGCCCTTGAAAGAGAGGAGGAAGAACTGGTGAAAATGGTCTGCATGTCTGACAATTTCTGTAGCCAGTGATGCAAAATGCCTCCTGTGATTAATCTTGTTTCAGTCACCCTTACCTATTCAGGTCCTCTATTTGCAGTGACATACAGACAAAGTTTAATTCCTGAAGCTGTAGTGGAGTGTTTTTTCATCACTGTATCCTGCCTGATAAAGAAGACAGCATGTGAGGGAATGACTTTAAAGTCGATTTCCATAATCAGGTATTTAAATACAATTTTGCTTGGAGAATATCTGCACCAATCTAATCAAAACTGTTGAAATAAGTTTATTCTCTAATGTGACTGCTGTGATTATTATTTTCCCTAACCTACCAGTTTCAATTAGTTACTTGTTTTGTTCCATTTGGTGTAAGACAAATAACAAAAGTTATTCTTATGTTATACTTACGTTGCGCAGATTAAAACAATGAAATTTAGTAATGTTGCTGCCATCTATGTTATTGAGCTAGCTCCCACCAGACCTGTTCAAACCCTGCTGAGGATTTGAAGCTCCCAGCAGTGAGAGGCAGAAATGCCTATCATTCCATTGCTTGGGCATCCACCTTCAGTGAAACACCACTACTGAAGTTGCACCCCTGTCTCAAGCATGGGATGTCAGCCAAACTTCATATAGATATAAATGCACAAGCCTGTTTTTCACTTGCAATTTTTCCTATGGTTTGATTAAAAAATGTTTTTTCTCCAGAAATATGATGCATTATAACAAGTGTGTTGCAAACACTTTTCAGTTTAGTCTACAGGCGTTCATAAAGACTTTCATAACCTCTTCTGATATTATTTTTTTAAAGGCTAAACCATCCAAGCGTTTGCTAAATATTTTACATCTGCCAGTGGAATATATAGCTCAGGATTTCAGTCTGTGTCTTATTCTTTGCATCTGCAACATTTTGTAACATCTTGGATTGATTTCTACTTCCAGAGTGCAGCATATTTCAAATGAGATCTTTCCTGAATTGTTTTGAAAAAATATTATTTGCTAATCATGATAGCATAAATAATGCCACTATAATAGTGCACCTTGGTATTAAAAATTAATGATGGGGAATGTCAGTTCAAAGAACATGTGTATTATTGCTCTCAGGTCATGTACCTCGATCTACTGAAAACAGTATGTTGCTCTAAAGTGTAATCAAGAGTGGCGCAATTCAGTCAGGCAGTGCTCTCCCTCAGGCTGATTCCATCTATAATACCCTATCACTTATAAAAAAAATCTTTCTAAAGTGATACTAATTGCTGTACACTTTGAGCTCTTTTGGAAGGAATATAAGAGAGTGTCAGGCTAAAATTACTTAGTCTTCATTTGTCATGATAATTAAGTGTTAGAACATTGCTTTAAATTTGCCTCATCTTAGGTGCACATGGTATAATGATAATATATCCTGATAGGCACTATCCTTCATGCAATCAAGTTGCTATTTCAATGATTATTTGATTGAAAAATATGAAGATCTATCTTCCTAATGATATTATATGATGAAATCAAATGACATTAGTTTTAGGTGAAGCATGTGAAGGAATGAAAAACAAGTAGTAATTTCTTTTTGTAAAAACAGTGGGTTTAGTTCTTGGGAAATATTTTACAGAAAATGTCTGTTTCTTAATGAACAAGGGCTTGCACGTGATCTGAGGATATGTAAGTTTTAGAATTATTCCATATACTGAAAATAAATATTCACCTTTGTATGAGTATTTCATTGTAAGTAGTGAGGGTAAAAATATTTTGACTCAATATTGAAATTAATTGTGGAAGAAGCTCTTACTAGGAAAAAAAATCTTATTCTTACTCTACTATTTTTATACAGACAAGTCTTTTTACTGTTGTCTGATCATCACTTTTGTTAACTAGTGTTTGGAGTGGTTTTAATTTTGTTTAAAACTTGAATTTTTTATAAGGAACCACGTTAATGTATTCATTAACAGTTAATTAAAAGCATTAAAAAAACCAAACCAAAACAAACCCCTCCACCTTCTACCTACTTGAAATGCACCTGCATTTTGTACCAGAAAACCCTCTGATGATTTTTCTGATTTACTTGGTCTAAGTGATATAAAGAAAAGGAAAAGGGGTATGGATATCAGCTTATTTATTTCCCAGACACCATATTGTTTTCTTTTATATCTAACAAATGCAAAGTCGAGGTTATGACTGGATAGTCACTTTTTGCATGCTTCCTGCATATGCTGGTTGCATGTATTGCATACATAATATCCAAAGATACGATTACATTCTGTATAGTTCAGCAAGAACAGTATACAGGCATTGGCATATGTGGGAATAGTCAAGTACAGATACATACAGAAATATATATATGTACAGAGGCACAGACACTCATACCTTTGTTTTGTAGGACATGACTGATCACTTTGACTTTTGTTAGGAGGTCAGACAAACATCTTGACATTTCACTGTACAGGACACAACAAATGCTAGCAAATGAAAACCAGGCAATTCAAAACCAATCCATGCTTTAACCCTACATTCAATTATGCTGTTTCATTTAATCTGCTCTAGTGGAACTACCATACCTATAAAAATAAGTCTTTATAACCACAAAATATGTTAGGATACTATGTATAAGGGCATGTACTGTCCTGAATAGTACCAAAATGATACTACCACCAGCCTAAAGGAAGCAATTCTTTCTAAATAAAAAGCTGTTCTGTCATTCCGTGGCTGACCATACACAATTTGAAACACATCTCGCAAAGAATATATTGCTGGAGGGAAGGAGAACCATTAAATAATTAAAATATATATTAGCAAAGAGTCTTTGTGTTATATGTTCATATAAAGTGCAAGGGTCAGGCTGAAGAGTGTTTAGATTTTGAAAAAGTGGCATTGCTGACACTTCGACGCTCCTGGGTTTTCACTTGTACTGCAATAGATCACTTTCCCCATTAAAAAGAAGTCTTTAGAACTGCCACAGCTGTAAATTCACTGTAGGCAGTAAAATCAAATCATTTATCTTCCCACATAGATAAAAAATACAATTAGGACCAATCAGACTGTGGTACCACATTAAAAATGCTGCAATTTTACCTTGGATCATCACAAACGTGTACGTATTTAAGATGCTAGGAAGCAACAAGGAGATATTAAATGGCAACCATTGGAAGTACACCACCTACACTGAAATTACAAGGTATATTTTGACTTTATGTATATTTCATATTCTCATTATCATTGTGGCTTGCTCTTATTTAATATCATTCTTTTTCGTGTTTCTCTTTTCTTGGGCAGATAAATAAGTCTATTATAAGGTATGCACAGAGGATTCTTAAGGTAGTCTGTGTTTGTCCTGTGAGGTACCACGTTGTTTTCCCCCGGGAAAGAAATATCTCTGCAAGAATTATAAAATGGCTTTTATCTAGCTCTTTTGCATTTTCCACATGCATAACTGGATTAATTTCTAACCTTAGATCTTTCAAAATTAACCATAAACCACACATTTTTTTCTGAAATTGGAAATTCATTACGAACGACAAGCATGTAAGTATTAATAGTGGAACATCAGTATATATTTACTAGTATTCATATATTTATAGACTTCAGGAAAGTTAGACTGATTTCTTTGGACAGTATTCTGTATACTCAGTATTTGGATTTACATTAAATATGTAAGCATCACAATTTTCAGTTTTATCTTTCACTAATGTGACTTTTAACCAAGTAGCTTTCCCTTATCATGTGCCTAGAAATCTTGGAAATTCTTCACTTCGCTTTCAAATTCTCCACTTGCACCCTAACAACAGAATGAAAAGTGACCCTTTGGCCTGCTGACATCCAGTCCCCTGTGATTTCAGACAACCATGCACCACATCATCTTTCTTTAGTAGATTAAAAGTGAAATTTTGTCCCCAGTTTCTTTTCCAAAAACCACACTCTTCTGTAGGTTAGAGATTTAGCCATGGACACTTTCTGTTTGATTATTTTTCTCCCAATATCTTTTTATTTCAAGTAAGTCCTTTTGATGTGTTTACCCTCCTGTCTGCTTGCCTTGGTTTTTCTTCTTCAGGTTGTTTTAGTGTCTTTTTGTATGGTGATCTCTTGTCTTTTCTGAGTCTAGGTAGCTTATATTTATTGCTGTAATTAAATTTTTCTTGTAAATGAAGGACTAATGCTCTGCAGAATATTTGTTGTGCATTGTCACTAAAGCTTTGGATGATGGGGTTATACTTCCTCTGATCTGTTCATTACATAGCTTCTTGTGTGGCTACATGGCATTGTCAGCTGTTATCTGATGAGACTATCTCCTCTTCTGTCATCTCCACTAAACTTATGTTTAGACATCACTGAGACTCCTATGACTCCGTGCTTTGCACAGTAATTTTACCATATTCTAATGCACCTTTTTCAGAATCTCTTGTGCTTTTTATCTTCTGGAATGAGAAGCTAAAAATGTATTTTGCTAGGACATTAGCCTAGGTGTTAACACAGATCTGTCCTTCTTCCAGAGTGTTTATGTATTTTAGCTGTATCTTCCACTGTCCTTTTGTGGTATCTGTTGTTAAATTCTGCAGAGAGCCATATGAAATGACATTCCCATTGCATTTCCAGTAAATAAGAAGATGTGACAGACCATGACTGGGATTATGGACTATAACCAACTAATCACGTTGTTTTGCACTGCCAGCTCCAGGGTACTTCTGAAGGAGTACTGTGTCTTTGGAACAGGAAACATTAACATTGGTGAATAAAGCACATAGTGCCTTTAGGTTTCTCCAGAAACAGGTAGTGAATGACCTCTGTTTAAAGGATTTCAGATTTCAAACTATGTGCCTTTATTCTGTTTAATTTTCACTGTAGGCATTTTGATATAATCTGTTTTTGATTTCTGCCTTACAATTCTACGTCTCAGTTCTTGATTCTTAAGAGACTGAAGACCCTCCTATACTTAAAAAAGCAGGTAAGGAGATAAATTAATTCCTGGTTATGTAATACTTAAAAATACTTTTTAATACTTAAAAATGACAAAAGACATAGAAAGCCTTTTATAATCAAAAGAAAGCAGGAAGAATTTTCTTGTTCCTCTCTGTTGTTTCTGAACTTTAAGTCTGTCAGGCATTTTCCCAGCAGCATTTGGATCTCCATTTCCCATCTACTTCAGGCAAAGTCAGGTTAATTTTAATGGCTCATTGCTTACTAATCTAAATTCTAATCTGACATTTTATTTTTACTGGTAACTTGACACAGCTACAAAGAAGTTAGGGAAAAGAAAAGGGTCTATTTGGAGCCTGCTCCTAGTAAAAGTAGGAGATAAATGCCTCACATGTTTTCCAGTATGCCTGAAAAGACACCACCAAGTTTATTCTCAACAACTGGTGAGATTCTTTTCTCATGACGCGTTAAGAAATTGCCTTCTAACGCAGTAAGAATGCTGCTTCTTGATACTCAATCTCAAATATCAGCACAGACCCCTCTTCAATGCAAATTATGTAAGCATGAATTAAAGTCAGCATTTTAATGCTGTGCCGGTACACAGCACTTCACAGAATCTATACAATACTGAGACCTGTTGCTATATGTAGTGCTTCACAAACTTCAAATTCAAGAGCCTGTCACAGATGTACTGGTGTTGTTTGGTATATCTCTAAGAATATAAATTAGCCATCATTTAGCATGTGATATTTGTATTATTAAATATGCAGATATATTAATATTTCACTGCATCATTTAGTTGGATGTTTAAAAAAAGATTTTATGAATCTATTATTTAAATGAGATAAAGGATTATGTGGTTCTTTATGCAGAAAATATATCTCATCTCTCTTACTTTATTATCTCATTTGGTTTTAGATGAAGGATGTCAGATTGCATAATGAGGGAACGAGATCTCATTTTCACCAAGGCTGCTCAAACTTAATGCAAGAGTTTCAAGCTCCACTGTTCTTCTAAGTAATAAGACTCTATATGTCATACTTTTTTACTTGTGAAATGCGGAGTAGCACATTGCGAAGCTTCTATTTCCAAGGTGCTCAACTGCCTGTGATATTATTAATTCAAAAGACTACAGTAAATAATGGCTTCCTGGGTTTTAGTTTCTTCTTCTTTTTAATATGCATTGGATTGTTTCTTCAGTGCTTTTGGGAGAGAAAACTGTGTGGTCAAAGAATATCTAGCAATGATGCATCAGTGATAATTCTCCTACATACAAGATGTACTATTCTATTATTTCTAAAAAACCTAACTTCAAGACAGGATGGATTCCAGAGGTAAAACAGAGTCCAAACAATTTTTGACATATTACTTGATTTAAATCTTCTGCACACCACCTGTCTCTGGTGATCATCTTCCATTAGAATTGTCATCCTTGGGTTCTTCAGGATTTTTTTTGGAGCACCTAACTATTTTTGTTGGCAAGCATGTGTGGCTTGCTTTGAAATGCTCAGACTGTGTCTGGTAATTCATAAACCAATGTTGGCCAGGTTCATTTGAGTGCTTAAGTCCAATGAAATGATATTAAATTATTTAAGTCTAGCGAAACATAAGCCATCAGCCAAAATCTGGAACAGTGCCAAGACAGAGGTTCTGATTTTCTACCTTGACTTTCTGGGTCAGGGCTGACAAGGTCAGACCTCACATGCACTGCTAAGTGAAAATTAAAATAGTGCTGTTTACAATAATTCCTGGTGACATGTTTAAATTTTAAATTGCCCTAGGAACATGAAGACAGACATTTAAAGGCTATTCAGCCACAACTCACGGAATTTGAATTGGTGTAACAGTCACAGTGGGTCATAGACATAGAAAAATAATTTCTGAAATGCAAGATCAGTAGAACAGCACATATTTAATACTTATGGGAAATTCATTCTTTCATTTTTATTTCTTCTCCCAACCTGAGGGTGAAGAAAAGCCAGTTAAGGTTTCCACAGGCATTATGGAATTTTTGGGACCCTCAGGAAGAAGATAATATGCAGAACTCTGGTGCTGTTCAGGACTAATGTGAGAACAAAATTGCTGGGAGGCTGAGTTCACAGGATAAATAGAGGTATATCAAGAAATTATAATTTGTTGCTTAACAGAGAAATTGGCTGGGTTTGGTCCAAGAAATCAGCAGAAATTATTCCTGAATTTTTCACTGTGATGTAGGGCGTTGTGAATATTCAGGTGACCAATCATCTACAAGTAAGCATGAAATTCCTGAGTTAATTTATTTTGCTAATTGCCGAGAACACTTAATTTCTTATATTTAAGAAGCTTTGAGAGTTCTTTGCACTTATTCTCTCATTTTATCATTTTGACTATTTCACTGCCCTTTTCACATGTTTTATGGTGAAGATACCAAGCAACCACAATTTATCCTGACTAGGGGCACTGCTCACTTCATAAATGAACTTGAATCACTGGCATCCTTTTCAGGAAAGTGAGTCCAAGATCTAGAGACAGATGTCCAGAGAATATTGTAATAAAATACAATTATATATTAAAATTAGTACTAGGCTTTAAATCTGAATTTTCTAAAATTGAAAAACAAATTATTAGTTCAGATGGCAATCAAACAGAAGATATAAATAATCTAAAGGCATGTCATCATTGTACTTCACATTATTGGACTACTCTGGCTACAACAGATCTCCAGGTGTTTCCCATATTATATTTAACAGCTAATTTAAATGACAGCTAGAAACTTCAAAAGAACCTGGTGAAATCACTCAAGGCAAAATCTGGCTACTTGATGCATACAGCATTTGTCATTCCAATATGGGCCTTAATTGCTACTGTTGTATTACCTTCAAATATTGGATTTTTAATGGCATGTAAAGAAACTTCAGTAAACATTATTCAATGATTGACGACTAATTATTTTATGAGTAGTTTTTGTGAAGGGGGGATTATTTTCTTAGTGAATCTGGGATTGAAATATAAGTGATTTGACCCTCATGAAAGTAATGTGATGCATACTTCAGAATTACCTGATGCAACCTTTCTGCGGGTGTCAGTTCAATGCCTTTGTGCACATTCCTGACATAGAACAAAACTAAGTCTGAAGATATTAGCTCAACATTTTGGTATATATACATAAATAAAATGATCCTTGTAAAACAGAAATACCAAAATGACTAACTGGAGAATAGGATTCACACCTAACAGTTTAATTGTCATTGATACTGCTAATGAAATTCCAGAATTTCTTACTGAACCCTTAACTAAGAGCTATCTTTGAACCCACAGATCTGTAATGTTCTATACAATCTATTACTTCATTAGCAAGGGATGACCCTGGGTACCCATTGTGTTCCTGCCCACAAGGGCACCGCTGCTCATGGACAACTTGTTGTCCACCAGGACTCCCAGAGCTACCTCCCAGCAGGTCAGTTCCTGGCCTGTACTGGCGTGTGGGGTTATTCTTCCTCACATACAGGACCCTCCATTTGTCTTGGCTGAATTTCAAAAGGTTCTGCTCTGCCAATCCCTCCATGCAGTCAAGGTCCCTCTGAAGGGCTGCACAGCACTCTGGGGCATCAGCCACTCCTCCTGGCTTGGTGTCATGAGTGAACTTGCTGAGGAGGCATCTGCCCCTTCATCCAAGCAACTGATGAACAAATTAAACAATTCTGGGCACAGTATGGGACCTAGGGGACACCACCAGTGACAGGCTTCCAACTATATCTTCATGCAAAAGACCCTGAGACAGATTTTTTGTTAGTTTTAGATTCTGGTTATCTGTATAAAACTCATACAAACAGGATTTATACAGAGGATTGAGTTAAAGCTTGATTAGTATTAGGTGAATGTTTCATTTATGCTGTTGATCTAAACAAGTCTACTCTTTATGTAAGCAGCATATGCACAAGACAAGCTTCCAACAATGTTTAGATTTCCAGGATAAAAAACTACGCCCCTGAAGCATGATAATATCCAGATTTTTCTCCTTAAGCTTGCCTAAAGAATATTTGTACATTAACTGAAAGAGGACATAGGGGATACAAGGCAGCTGTGAAAATGGCTGAACTGAAATGGCTTTGATCATTACCAAAAACTAAGAATATAGAAAATTGGAACAGAACACATGCAGTGTAAACAATCATAAGTCTGTAGTAAATCTCTACTGAAGTAATATGGGATCTTTTTATTCCCTTAAAATTGTCTGTTTATATTTTATTTTCTTAACCCTTTTTCCAATTGGTCTACTTTCTAAGCATTATCAACACTGCTTAGAATTTCACACCATTTATTTAAGTAGGAATCTGACATCTATTTTCCTAGGCTAAAGGTAAGCATTCAAATATCTTTTAAAATCCAAGCTAGTCAGCTGGGATGGATAAAATCAAGTCCAGATAGGTGTGGATTATTTCCTGCTGCCATTTCTTCAGAAGATTCGACCAGGACACATGAAAACCTCTGTCACAGAAAGAGAACAAACCCATCTTTTGAGTGCTTACATATTTGCTTTGTGTTCAAATTTCAGCCATAAAACAAAACTATATTTTGTATAAATAGTATTATTCCTTCTTTGTTTCAAGTTTTTATGTCCATGTAATTTTAAAATTTTCTGTATGAACTTCCTACTTTCTTTTCTATCATCAAATTGACCAGGTTGTTTCTCTATCTACTTAACTCCTCATCCAATAGAAAAGTTCTTTCAACAAATTTAAGGCAATTTACTTTCTCTAACTCCTTCTCTTTCTTGGTCTGTAATTTCAACCTTTCTCTAGTAAATGAATAATGTAATACTACTATATCAGTATTCATGCACATCCTCATCATTTAGTGATGACAGTAAATCAAAGCTGAAAACACATCTGTTTACAGAGAAATTTCCATATTTCATATACTGTATGCAAATTCTATGCAACTTTTGTTATTTCCTTGAAGGCAGAATGTTCATTCTTCTGACACAGCTAATTACTTCTGTATCCAAGTTTGACTTGCTGATGAGATATATTTATGGTTTTCAATACTGTATTTGGAGTCTTCTCCAAACCACACTGTTCATGAACTTAATGTACCGAATTCAAGCTACTGGTGACGGCCTCATCTTTAAAGACCCCATCTTTTTAAGCCTAGTAATTTAACATAAGAGGAAAATAGCATTACTGCAAGCAGAATGACAATAGTAAAATGTTAAACAAAAATATCTGATTGATATTTCATTACATCTTAGTTAAATTATTGCAAGGGCTTTGGCTTGTGCTTTTTAATTAATTATTTTTACATGCATGCAAGAAGAAAATGTTCTTTCAGCAGACAGTTAAATGCAAACCTGCTTTCTAGAGCTGAACAATAAAATGTAATGCAAGTAGTATTTTTTTCACTACTAAAAGGAATTTTCATTTCTTCATAGTTTAATTGAACAGATTTCCACTGCATCAAAAAAAAAATATATATATGTAATATATGATGACTATTTGAAATTTTTTCTGTGCTGTATAGCTTATGTACCTTTGAAGAATGTATGCACACACAAACCTATGACCTAAGAAATACGATGTTTTATCTAGACACTTCTGTGTCAATAAGTTTTCTCCTTCACAGATTTTACTGATATTCTGATATCACATAAAGAAATCATAACTGAGCACCCAAAAAAGAAACATTGACTAAAAGATATGCATTTCCAACAGTATTGGCTATCTACCAAAGTATAGCAGTAAAAGCAGCAATCAGCTCCCCAGAAGAACTTAATTGGTTTTAATGTCATATAATATTTGCATGCTGTGGACTATTGGGAAATGCTTCCATAATTGACTGTTTTAGAGCCAAAGGCAGCAAATACAGTTTTAATTGGAAAAGTGCATCAGTTCAAAAAAGAGTTCCAACAGACCTCCTAATAATTTCTGGCTGCTAGTTGAGTCAAACAATACTATCAAGGCCATCTGCAGTGTTGCTCTGATGATTATAATTATGTTAATGGTTTAGCGAGTGCACGACTTGATATTAATGGCTCCTTCCTTCAGTCAGTGCTGCAAATTCTGCAAATCTATTTACTTAGCAGAGTGGAAGCAGAACAGAATTTTTGTTCCCTATAAAGAAGTGGTAAAATGCATTCTTTACTATATTTCCTAAATAAATATCCACAATTTTTTTAAGGTCAGTGCCAAGTTTGTCACATTATGTAACAAAGTAGTAAATCTAATTTATTAAGGGATTTTTAAGAAAATGATGAGCAGCAGAAGAATGATTGTCATTCCTTCAAAATTGTGATGGCATCAGATTTGTCTTGCTATACCGTTCACTTTTCCTAAGCTTCACTGTAAATCAAGCTATTTGATCTCCTCCCTTTTACATATACTGGAATTCCTGGAGGAAGATTCATAGCTGGAGTATGTACATCTACTATTAGAGCAGCTTCTCTTTAGAAGCTGATGTATTTGAGGACATGGTATTGTTTTGACTGTTGGTTTAGAGCTTATTCTTTAACATTTATGGTCTAATGTTTATAGTTATGAAAAGTCTAAATTTTGATTTGTCAGCATAATTAGATACCCATCCATTAAAAGAATTACCTCATTCAATTGTTTTTGTTTTTTTTTTAAACCAGCTTCTTTGTCCATAATTTTCTCATGGCTATTATAAAGCATAAAAACTGCAACAGTGCATCAGAATAAAATTCCCTTTGGGCACATGTGCTCCTGTACTTCTGCCAATGAAAGCATCAAGTGAATGTGAGCTGACTAGGCATACACTTGATAGCAGTAAAATCACTAACCAAAAAGTATAAACATTTTGAAATATTCCTCTTCATGTCTTTCAGAAAATTTGACCATTTTCAGAAACGAAATCCAGGCCCATTCTTGTATCTTAGCTTCTCCTCAGCAATCTTCTTGCACGGGACAGAGTCATTCATTGAAAAAAAGCACCAAGAAACTAACGACCACTTTTTTTTCGTGTTCATCCTGAATCAAGCATGTGTTGGTTCTTTGTTAAAAAAAACATATGCCAGTGCTATAAAAATATCCATACAACTGACAGTCTATCTCATCCCATCTCATCTCATATCCCCCTCCCACAACTGTTTCCACCATTGTTGTATTTAATTAAAGAAAACAGTACATGAAGTAAAAAGCCCTTGAAAAAAATAAAGAAATTTGTATCATACATACAACATATTTGATAAAATGAAGTTATAACAATTAAGGTATAATAAGGATCTTTTTTGACAGAAGTAGATGTCTAGGTAAAATGTCAGTTCGAATAACTAAAAGAGACAAAAGAATTTCTGCAATTCAAAGTATAGCACTATTTTAGTAAAAGTTTAAGGAGATGAATGAAGACTTTATTTTATTTAAGAAATAATTATGTACCTCCCAAAATATGAATAATAGTAAGTGTACTCAGGAAATGTGGTTGCCAGGCTCTGACACAGCCTAATCAGGAGAGGAATCAGCAACTTTCTCAGGCTATCCTGAGAAAGTTCTGAGGGAGTGCAAAAAAAAAAGTAAACCATGTCTGCACATGGCTTGTTGTACATGAGCTACATGATGTTTGCTTTAAGATGTTTTTCAAGAGATTGTTTTCTTTCCTTCACCAATAGGCTGAGGGGATGTCTTTGCTTGTTAACCTGCTGACCAATGTGAATTGACCTAACGAACTCATCTATAAAAGTCCAGTTGTTTTCTTAATATAGACTTTTTAGCTTCTTTGCCTTTTGATGTATTGGAGTCTTTATTGTTGCTGAGTGAACTCTGCAGTGACAAGGAAACCCTTAAAAATCTGAAATCACTTGCATTATACCTCCAGTCAGCTAGTTATGCAGATTATGCCTGAAATGAAGACAATTACATAAGACATACTAAAGGCAATTAAGATCTACCACCACCACCACTGCTAGTCAAAGCAGGTGGGCAGAGCCATTTAAAGCCAGTTGGCCCTTCTACTTGGATGAGTATTATGAGTTTTAATTGTTGAGTTAAAAATTGCTCACACTGTGAATGAAACAGCTCTTCATTACAGCAAATTAAGCATTAGCTATTTCATGTTACCAGCTAAACCAAAAACCATCATCTAAAATGCTGGTACTTGGCACTACCCAAAGCTCAGACAAAATAAATTACATATACACCAAGAAGGTAGCTGGCTGTCCCTTGCTTGATGGACGATCCCATTTGGAGTACTGCATCCAGCTCTGGGGTCCCCAGGATAAGAAGGGTGTGGATATGTTACAGCAAGTCCAGAGGAGTGGCACAAAGACAATCAGAAATGGAACACCTCTCTCGTGGAGAGAGGCTGAGAGCTGGGATTCAGCTGGAGGGGAGACCCTACAGCAGTCTGACTGTACCTAAAGGGGGCCTGGAAAAAAGCTGGAGGGAGTTTATATGAATGCCAGTAGTGACAGGACAAAAGGGAATGTCCTCAAATGGAAGCAAGCAGGTTTAGATTTGGTTTTACGAAGAAATTTTGGTGTAAGGGTTGCCCCATTTCTGTAAGAGTAGAATGAGGCTTTGAGCAATCTGGTCCAATGGAATGTTTCCCTGCCCACAGAAGGGAGACTGGAATTAGATGATCTTTAAGGTCCTTTCCAAACCAAACCATTCAATAATTCAATGAATGGTTTGTATCTGAGTGAAAAACTGTGGATATGACAGTGAAAATCAAAACCACAGAACAAATACATTGGGAATAAACTGGAAACAGAGACCTGTGAGAAACTGGTAGAAAGATTTTAAATTAAGTTCTGGATGAAGGAGTATTACATGGAGTGCTAACAAACCTTCCTTCCATACTTGATTTGTGGTGTATCCAGAGAATAACGGTTTCTTGGGTTTTTTTAGCAGTATTAAGGAATGGATCAAAAATTATGGCTATCAATACCATTTTAGTGGCATTATTTGGGCCCTATAAAGCAACTCATCAGACTTTATTTGATATATCTTATAAATTTTGTTTGAAAGATCTGGTATTAAGAAGCACAACCAAGATAAATTAAAAAAAAAAAAAAAGCAACAAAAATCAAGCCCCCAAAAAATCCAGAAACATGAAGTGGGGCTATCTAATCCATAATGGTTTTACAGTATTTCAGGAAACACTGTTCTCTAACAGCATTCTCACTTTCACCTTTGAATTTTTTTCTGTGTTCTAGGTTCATCTGATATTTTCTTGGGTAGAAAATCTGAGGATGGTGGTAATGGAATAGTAATTATTAGTATGATAAAATTAAGTTTTGCACAAAATTATGGAGTATTAACTATCTTCATTGATCTAATAAAAATCTCATTTATCTTATGCACGTCAATCTGAAAACATTATCAGTTGTTGTAAAATAAAATTTTGTAGACTGGTGGGAGAAATTTTGGATTCATATTCTTGCCATAGTTACTCAGTTATATTTACGTATAAGAAGAAAACAATTGTAATAGATACACAAATAAAAATGAATGGTGTAATTTATATAAACTTAGATAAAAATATTGGAATTGGATGCCTGAAAAAGATGAACAAAGGCAGAAAAAAAGGAAATTTGTTATTCCAGTTAAATATTCTACTAAGGAAGTATGGGTTGATGCTCCCTATGGCAAAACCAAGCTTAGGCTTTGCAACCAGGATCAGAATTGTACTCTAGCTTAACAAGGCAGTCAAGCATAGGAATACCCTGTAATATGATACTTGTGAATAGTCCTGGTGAGTTCTGAAGGTCTCCATTCAAAGTTTTTTGAAATGGTTGATAAAATTTCCTTTGGCTGCATGGGCTTTGAAGCCCAAGTATTGACTGAGGAGATAGAGGATGCTGCCTGCATTCCGATGCAAGTATTTACTCTGCCTTTTCTGTTCCTCTTAAAAAAACTTTGAATTTTATAGAAAGATAAAACTGAATATGTTCTTATCATCAGATCAACCAGGGTTTAATCTTTATTTCCTATTTATCCTTTCACTTCATTTCTCAGTAAAATACAACAAGTTATTTTATATTTAAAACAAATAAATCTTCTGTATCTGGAGATTAATGATCCTGGGAGAACTTATTATTATAATGTCGGATATATAATTTTGACAATGAAATATGTAATTTTTTAGTACTTCTGGCAAGGAAATGAATTTAATATTCTTAAACTCTTAGAAAGGTTAAGAAATGAAATGCAAATGTGTTTCTCTATTAAGCCTGTACATTTCTATCTAAACTGAATTTTAAAAAGCCAGTATAGTGGGATCTCTTCAGATTCACACAATACATAATATGAAAAACAGCATTCCCAGCACATTTGTGCTTCCTTTTTCAGCTCATTCACTTTTCATCTATAAGCCCATTTGGAGCTTCTATTATACAGTGAATGATTTTCCAATTTATGCCACAGCCACTCCCATTTTACTTACTGTCAGTAATTAAAAGAACACTTCTTTTGTCTTTAAAGTCAATTTTTATTGTCATTATTAAGATTATGTCTTAATCCTGCTTAATTTTATGGGAATTTTAGTTGTGTGAATGGGATAGGAGTTTGTTCAGCCTTCTTGGCATTACACTGGGACAGAAACGGAAGACCTTAATTTACTAAACGATTGATAGAAAGATTCTTTGACTGTGTGTATGCCATCCACATATTCTGTTTTGGTCTGAAAGCCTGTCCATGTGGCAGGACTCGTTCCACTAGCTGCCTTAACTTTGAATGAAACTTGCTTTCTGGAGCAAATCTGGGAATCCAAGAGATACCAGTGTTACTCCATGTGAGTGTGCGTGGACACAATTTCTGGTAAACATCTGCTCCATCCTCCATGAGCCTCATGTTAGCCAAACCCTGAGCATAACTTTTATGTACCTGCATATATTGGGCATTCCTGTTGATAGGCCTGTTTGTATTTGAAGTGGCACAGGAGATGTTGCTGGGAGTTACATAGCTCTTTTTTCATGTTTTCCATTGCATTCTCATTTTTTTATGTTCTGATACCAGACCTGGACAGAAATGTGGAGTAAGTATAGGCTTTAAGGTGGCTTCTTGCCTGTACAAAGCTGAAAATCCAGGAGGCTCCTTTCATTTCCAATGTATGAGAAAGGAATACTGCACTTCCACTGCCACTGTTTTTCATATGAATTTAAGAAAACAAGAATAAAGGATTTTTTTTTTTTCCTAGAAGAAGCTGCTGTTCAATAGCACTGTTTTTCTCCCTCATCCACAGTGGGATTTAAGTTTAAGGATAGTCCAGCTCAAGAAAAATCCCAATTATTTTTTTTAAAGTGAGCCAAATCAAAGATCAACTAGTGTTGTGGTGCTAGCAAACTCTTTGGATAAAGGCCCATTTCTCTCATTTTGGAGATGTATATACTTCTGTGGGGGTGACAGATTTGTTTTCATTTTGCTGCACAGTGCTTTCATTTTGCAGGCACTTTAAGCTGTGAGTGACTGTGGGAAGCATGTAACAGTATTATTTAAAATTTCAGAAAGCAATTCTGCTCACAAATTAAATTAACTGCAGAACGTTGCATTGAATATTCTGCCATTGTGCCCTTTAGTGGTGGAGCTGCTAGCACAGATGTGTTGCCTAAGTAACCAGTTTACTTTACTTGTTTGGACACTTGTATGGAACTTAGATGTACCAACCCTGACCCAACCTATCTTGTACATTCTGGCACTTTTCTGATCTGTTTTTTTTTTTTGTTGTTTCATGAGATTTTGTTCAAAGGCTTTCTAGTCTTAGTATTATTTTTCTGTGACTTTCCAGTTTTAGCTTTATTTTCTGTTTCACTTTGATTTTTAAAATCCCTTCTCCCTTTATTTTTTAAATGATTTCCACTCTTGTATCGAGTCTCTCCCAGAAATACGGCTGCTTGCCATGAGAAATACATTTTCACTTGTTCTTAATTACATAAAAAAAGTCATTACTCAAATAGGCATTAATAATGTCTTTCCAAGACTCTTAAAGATGCATCTTAACATTAATAAATCCCACCTTTAGGACAGCATTAGGAGGACAGAATTTAAGACAAAAGCAAATTGTTCTGGTCATCTGGTCTGATTGGGCACAACAATTTAAACGGACAGTTGTCCATCCTTTTGCATATAGGAGTATTAAAGATTGCAGTTTCTTAAAAGTCACAAGTTAGAAGTCAGAAGCAGTTTCCAGCCTCCTTATCCTAACCAACAGCGTGTATTTGTTCTCAAAAACTCTAAGCCCTGGGAAACCAGTTCCATCAAACAAAACTAAATACAAAATTGAACACTAAACCGGGCCCTGGTTGATGTTACCTGCAGGTTTTGACCTTGTTTTATTCACAAGAATTCCAGAGAAAATTTATTTATACAGCTGTTGATTACATTGTCAGAAGGTAATTTATTACCAGAAGTAAAGAGGAAAGTTTTCATCTAAATTCCCATCTTCCAAACCTCCTAAGAGTTCATATGCTAAAATTGAAGATATCATACTGTACTTCATGCAAATCACCACAATTTTTACCTTCCTTCAAGATGAATAGTTCTTTACTAATTGTTTTCTGTTGTGCTAGAACTTAAAATTTCAAAATAAATTTTGAGCTATTAACTGAAAACCTAATGTCTTTCTCACCTAGGCTTTTGCTCCATGGTGGTGCCTTGTTCCTGTCACTTCCCTGAACATCTCTGGACAAACACCAATCATTGTCATCATCTCTCTGAGTTTTCTTTTAGAAAAAACTTATTCTGCCACCATGATGTCACAGACAAAAAGACAATACGAAAAAATTGTTTATTGCTTGTTGTAACTGTTCTTTTCCAGTCTCATAATGTTCAGAGCACACATTTTACACACTATGTTGGATGGGAGGAGATATCAGAACACAGGATCTGTGGATACAGAGCTGTAGGCAGAGGGTGGTTTCTTTGTCTGCCTTCAAACTGTCTTTCTCATGTTTGGTAGGTATTATTACCCTAGCATGGCCTGATGTACCTCTGGGGAAGGGTTACATCACAGACAGTGTAGTTGTCTTGTCAGTAATCCATTTGCTAGAAGGTTTGAGTGCAAGAAACAAAGTAACGAATCTCTGCCAATACTTTCTGCACCTGCATTCAGCCAGCTGCAGGACCAGCCCGTAGTCAGACAAAATTCTCTTTTCCTGCTGATCATTCTGCATTAGGTTTTGAGTTGACCTCTGATTTGGAGCTATTTATTCAAAACTTCTTGGTGTTTCACTTAGAAAGAAAGTCCATAATTTTTCATGGGCCATTGGTTGTTGTAATTACATATTTTCCATCCAGGCATGCTGCAGATATGCACTGGTAGATTTGTACAACAAACTTGTATTCTGCCTGCTTCCTTGGTACACATCTTCAGTCACTGCTGCGAACATTTCTTTTGTGCCACCAGGGCTGAAACTCATTAGTATCTGCCAGGTGCTGTTTGCTTGTCTCCCATGGAAAGAATCAGCTATGTCAAAGCTGTCCGTGGTTTATGTCACAGAAATTACTATAGTGAGAACTGGCACCTTGCTGGCAGCAGCCTCAGCAGAAGAATGAAGGAACTGAAGAGTGATAAAGTCCGAAGTGCATTGACAAAAATCTAAAGAAGCTCTGACATTTTAAATCTCTTGAGAATCTGTTTCAGGGACATTGCTAATTTTTGTTTCACAGGTGTGAAATGGCAAGGTAAGGTGAATGCTCACCATTATACTTGGTATATTCTGTTTAATTGGACAGGTGATGATACTTTTTCTAACTTTGTTCGCAGAAAACTTCTGCTATTAAAACTTAATTTCAAGGTAAGTCTGTCTAGGCACATATGTACAGAGCAATCTGAATTTGCAAGTAACTTCATCTCAAATTTTGGGTTTCTCTAAGATCTAGTCAGAATAATTTTTTTAAAATGAATTGCCTTTAATAATTGTTTCTCCTAATATTACTAGAATATTGAAGATGGATCTAGTGTATGGTCTGTATTTACCACATACCCAGAAAATAATTGGTTGCTTGTTATAAAGTAATTTCTATCTGCTTGTGAAACATTACACTGAGCTGCTACCTCTTCTGCAACTGTAAATTTACCTGATATTAAGTTATGCAAATATTCTTTGATAAGTCACTTAATTTCTACACAATTCATGCTAAAAATGTAATTTTCTTGCAGTAACGGATGTCCAGTAATTTATTTATTTTCTTGAGAATTCTCTTTCCAAAACAGAATAGTAATAGGCAGTAAATCAATTAATATCCATTTACCAGTCTTTCAAGATTAGCTGTTTAGGGTAGAGCTCTGACTACCTGTGATTATTATTTGACTTCTATTGAGAATAGGAACATGCTGAGTCTCAGTGATAGGCACTGCATCTTGAAGGCTTTGAAACTGTAGATTTGAAATTATGTGCCACTGGTGGAAAGCACCACTCATTTTTTACTGGAAGGGCTTAGGGAATAGGTCCAGATGGTGTATATGGAAGGGGTCAATGATAAAAAAAGTCAAAATATTAAGCTATTTTCCATCCTTTTTCATAACCTAGTATATAAGATATTTGATATATAGTCACAGGTTTATCCATGTCAATTTGACAGAGTAGATCTCAGGGCTCATCAGGGCTTGTCTTGCCCTGTTTGAGCTTGTTTAAACCATTTGATACTGACCAATTCATTGTAGCCCCATTCAGTATAAGCTGTGTGATAATTGTTCTGCAGTAAATGTCTGAAAATTCCCTGAACGAACAACAGATATTTATTTCAGCTGAGGATGAGGGGGGCATTAGATAACTCTCACACTTCACTTGAGAATCAAGGAGAAGGAAGAAAGCTCTTGCAAGAAAGTGTGCTAGATTGCACCCAAATGAATCCTAGACCAAAGATGAAGACTTTCTGAATTATGGCCCTAAAAGAGCTTAGTTGCCCTTCTGGTGAAGATTTCAGGTTGTTGATGGCTTGATTCAATACACTCCCATTCTTCTTGAGGGAGATTGAAGTTGCTGATGTTACACACAGAGGACCATTGTAGAGACGAAAACCACAGGAAGAAAACAGTTACACGCTTGGAATGTCATGTACATCAACTGGATTAATGAGGATTTTCTTAGATAACCTGGACTATTAAAACTGAAGGGTAGGCAGCAGTACTAATTACAAGAGGAATAGAAGCAGCCCAACCCTTGCTAGGCCGCAGGTGTACCCAATAAGGACAAGCCCTACAAAAGAAGGGGCTGGCTGAGCATGAGCTAGCTGGGATCTGCCTGCTGAGCTGTGAAGACGTGCTAGAGTTGTAGTCTGCTGGGAGGAGACAGGGATAGGTGGCCGGGAGAGGAACAGGAAAGGTAAACTGTTGAATGAGGGACAGACAGGGATAGGTGCCGGTGTGAGGAGCAGAAAGGAGTTAGCTGCTCATGCAGAAAGAAGAACAAATCAGAAGGCTATGTGATACTGCTTGGGTAAAGTCTAAGCCTCAGAAGGCTGTGGTGTTGCCCAAGGAACAGGGCTGAGTGATGCTGCCTGTCGAAGGAAACAGGATGCTAAGGGAAGCTGCCTGAACAAAGTTTAGTTCTCTGAAAAGTATTACATCCCTCTCAGCTATGATATATGCTATGACATATGTAATTTATGGTTGTGGGCAACCATGACAAGAAATTGTGCTCTTTAAAATTCCTCAGTCTATATTTATGTATTTCCCTGTGACTCATAGAAAATTGAGTATAACAGTTTTATATATTTCAGATTTAAGTTATTTTATACTGAAATATAGCCACTGGAGTTGGTGAAACAATTCTGCCTCTTTTTAGTGTGGTGGACATATAAGTATTTATCCGTTGGGGCAAACTTCTGACCTAACTTAGAAATTCTCAAGACTTAAATATTTCCTGAATGTTTTGATAACATTCAGCTAAAATCTTCATTAGAATTGTTTATTTGAACTGCTGCTTATGTGTTTGAAAAAATCCAGACAGTCATTTGTTCACTCAGGTGAATTGTCTTTTTGATGTGGTAAATACCTAGCTCACAGCAGCTGTCCAGAATTTTAAATTGGTAAGGAAAAGCAATAAAAGTTTATTGCTATACTTGAAATACCCTGTCATTATCTATAAACAAAACATTCATTTTAGACTTTGTAATTCAACAAAAGCTTTTAACAAGTCCGAAAAGGACTGAAAACTATTGCTGCTGATGGTAAACAATACCTGTGAAAAATACTGTGAAAACCAGCAACCCTATAAACTTTGAAAATAAATACTGGGTGATTCAAAAATCTCAATAACAGCATTGCCAGCTGTAGTCAGAAAATGTGTGGTGCATCTCATTGAGCAGGGGATGAGATGGGAAAATATGTCCTATTATCTCCAATTTTAATACACTCAACTGCATTTAAAGCAACTCTGGAAGTAGTTTTGCTCGCTGCAGGAGGATAACTCCCATGGTGGTAGAGCCATTGCATGTCAGCTTCTCTGGCATTGGTACTCCAAGACTACAAAATTTTTCAAGAAAACAAAATCTATCAAGTTTCTGGAAAGTTTATATATAAAGCCATACTGGTTTGTTTTT